>BPTQ01000008.1:207999450-208277490 GCA_019973895.1 Chrysanthemum seticuspe | reverse complement strand
GTGTGATAACAACAGACTGAGGGAGTTTAGAAGGACTAGCATACATATGTTTAATACTTTCCATTTGTTCTTCTGCTAGTAATTCCATCATAGTCTTTTCTCCCTGATTGTTCATGGAAGGAATCTCAACTGATGAACTTGATGAACTGTTATAAAATTGTAGGATATCAAGGATATCTTCATCATCATCGTCATCAGGAATGAAACGGAATCGAGAGCTAGATTTGGCCGCTTTTTCTTTTGCAATTGATTCCCTAATAGATTGTTCAAAGGCAATTTGGGAATCTAATTTAGCAGCCCGCTCTTCGGCTAACAAAACTTCCATGGATTTCTCATTTGGATTATCTTGGGGATGTTTAGATTCCTTCAAATCTTTCACTAAATCCAAAAGATCAAGGAGAAGATTTTGAGGAAGTGGGTCAGGCTGGTACTGTAGAGGTTGGTCATGATACGAAGAGTCGTAATTGTTACAAGGAAATGGATTCCTTGTTTGACAATCCGAGCTAGAGTGAGGACCTCCACAATACTCACAACAGTAAAACTGATGTGGCTGTGAGTGGTATGTGTTGTAGTCATAATTGTGATCAGGAACCTGCTCATAGACAAGCGTGTTTCCTGATTGACAATCAGAACTAGAATGTGAACCACCACAGTACTCACAACAGTAAAACTGGAATGCGTCACTGGGTCCATGACGTCTTGTCTTTGTAGGATCGTAATATTTATTGTGTTGATGATTCGGGTGGTCTTGGATGATCAAAATACATGTTTGCCATAGTTAGAGAGTTAGTAGAGAGAGAGGGTGTTTTTGCTAGAGGTTTACACAAAAGTATGGAATATTAGATTGAAAAGCACCACCCCTTCCATGGATGGAAGGGGTATTTATACTTACACAATACACGACCTCCTATCGGCCTGTGGATCAGGTATACAGTGGGTAAAGACCCGTCCTTCCTCCACGGTGTTACACTACGCTAAACTATGCTACTAACTAACAAATAAACTACTAAACAACGTAAATAACTACAAGTCTACGAGCTAACTTATGCTAGATAACATTTGGGGTGACTGACACTTCACTATGGAATTTTCTAATTCCTAACAATCTCCCCCTAAGGGAGGTCACCCCATGTTTTACATTTCGAATCCTAGCATTCTCTTCTTGTCTTTGTTCTTGAGCTCGTAGACTTCAATTCTTCATTTCAACAAACTTTGTGCTTTAGTAGTGATTCTTCAAAGTCCGCACTGATTTGTACTTTTAGTGGAGGCCTTTAACTGATCCACATCTTTGATGATCTTCGAGCTTTCTTTGAGATCATCAGCCACAGCAACTCTCTCTGGATCATCCATAGTGTTGCCATCATGTGAGGTTGTGACTTTCGGACCGACATGCTCACACTTTAGAATCATGACATCTTTCCATCAGAGTAGCGGAAGCTTTTACTGGTTCATGATATTTGCAGCAGCGTAGCAGAAGCATAGTATAGAAATATCAGAGCCAGGTTATGTAGATATGTACCAGTCATGATTTCTTCAATTAAGTGTGGATGCTGTGAGCATGCGGCTTTGGATTGACTCTTCAATTCTGATCAACTGCAATCGTCGAGGTGTACCTGCATACGACAGTTAGCAATAAAGCGCATGAAAGTGTCTTTGATCACTTTCGTTGAATTGAGGTACACGGCCCACGGTTCCCCGTTGATCAGTAAACGTACTGCCTGTGATCAGGTAGGATTCCTAAGAATCTCCTTGACAGGGTTTCGCAGCTGTTCTAGCTGTTCTCAAACCGGAACGTCTCAAAGAAGACAACACGGAGTGAGTGAACCAGCGAATTGAGATTCACTGATTGATGAAAAATGATTTGAAAAACAATCGCGTATTGCTTGAAGAAAGAGTTTTGCAATACGACGAAGGTTTTATGAGAAAGATCAATTTTCAATCAAAATATCTTTTGTATTATAGAATGAGTACACATTCGACGTGCTAGCGAAAAGAAGAGATTCGCACATCGAACGGTTTTTCTAAAAGTATTTTTCAATCAGAGATACCTTTTTGAATTTGAAAACATAAGTACACATTCGACGTGCTAGAGAAAAGAAGGTTTGCACATCGAATGGTTTTTCCAAAAGTATACGTCAATTCCATTCCTGGACCAAGGTTGATTCAAGATTGAATCTCCCCATCGTTTCTATCCAGTTGTCACAAGCTTAATCTTTTGAAAAGATCTCACATGTCACCCACCAAGAGCTTGTTTGATGTTGGCTCTAGAAGGATTTCCATCTTCATTGTGAATATTTTTACATATCACTCGGATGTTCTGGCAATACCACAAGGATAATGCGTAGGACTCTTAATATATTCTTACTTTCCACATTGTGTGAAACAGCAAGTCTTCATTAATTTAGTGTCCTAATGAGATATTGTGGATGATCTCTTGGCTCTAGACTTAATTGTGCACATTTGGTTCCTATGCCGGAGACTAGGGAGAGGGTCTCCTTCTTCAATATCAACAATCTCTAAGAGAAAGTCGATAGATAATGTCGGTTCCCCGTGAGAAATGAAACAAACCTTTTTAAAAGGAACTTGAGTGGCTTGGGAAGTTTAGTGCAGTGCGTCACTGGGTCCATGACGTCTTGTCTTCAATACCAGTGTTACCTTAGTAACAACCAGTAGCATATGTATTGAACCCGGTTTCTGCCCTAAGGTTGAATTGATGGAGGGCTATTTCTTTTCACCCTTTTTCACATTCAGTTCTTTTTCATTCTTCAACCCCTTCAGTGCTTACCGAGACTTCATAACTAGAACCTTGTTGGGTTTATTCCAGTACTAGCTCTGTCTCAGTCCGCACTCTTCCCATATTCTCATTTTTCTCCTTTTTTCAATATTCCTAAGGACTCTACACTATCTAGTGGATTGTCCCTTGGAAGATCCCTCCGGTTCTGGCGGATCGTGGGAACAAATACCTAACCTCACCATCCTTATAACTCCATGCATAAAGTAAAATGGTCGGTCTTTTGGTACAGTTCATTCTTCCTTGAAACCAATTGAAAAATCATTTGGAAAAACAATCAAGGTACCTGTGATACGAGATCAAAGCATTTTGTACCCTAATAGTTTTGATCATTTAGAAAACCTCCCCCTCAACATGTGCGTATGATTTAGAAATTGTTTAGCACAAGGAGGCAAGAGGACTTTGAAATATTTTCTTTGATCACTTCATACGAAAAAGCCATTTGATTTTCATGGTAAAATTCTCCCCCTCAATATGTGCGTAAGATATTTTAAAAACATTTTTATCACATAGAGGCAAGAGTTAATTTGAAGCACATCCACAATCAAAAGAGCCATTAAGAAACCATTTGAAAACTCAATCAAGGTACATTATAAATCACTTTAAAAAGCTTTCGTACCTCGATAGTTTATTTGCTCCCCCTCAATATGTGCTTCGAGATTCGAAAGCGTTTAGCACATATGAGAGAGCAGCCTACACAATTAAATCAACACGATCATCATTTATCAAATTTCATTATTAAATCACAAATTCTCCCCCGATCAAAAATATCAAACCCTTTGAGATTTTGGATCCCAAGTGATTTAATTAGGTTTAGAAAACATGGGAGAAAATGTGGCCTTGTTTAAATACTCGTCTGGTTTTTGGATTAATCCTCCTCCTCAACATGTGCATTGTGTATTTGAAATCGTTTGGCACATGGAGGCAGGAGTGCCTATTAAGGACTAAAACCGATTCCATTAAAACAAATTTGAGATTTAAATCACGATCTCTCCCTTGATCAAAAGTTTCAAACCAATTAGGATTTTGGATCCCGATTGATTTAAATCATTTAGAAAGTTTTAGGGAAAGACGTGGCAAGATTTAATTTTGAAAAATGACAGATAAGGACCAGATTTAGACATTAAAGATTGTTAGTGTCAGGTATGATAGTTTTTAAGAGATCTTTAAGTAAAATAAAACAATTTCTCAATCAAACAAGAACAGAAAAAAATTCATTTTGACAGATCTTTGAGTTTTAAAGAAAACCATACCATGACATAACATTAAATCTTTAGATCACAACATTTTAGCGTACAAACGGACTCTTTTGAAGATATATTGTTTGAAAATGTTTTATTTTAAATCACTCTCCCCCTCAATCCATGACAGAAGTCAATAATTGAGTGACTTAGGTTTTGATAAAAAGATGTCCGGTGATTTTCAAAATTTAGTTCAATTTATTTTCAAAAACAATATTTTTCCATTTTCAAAACAATTTTAATCAAAGTTTTTAGAAAATTGTTTAAAAATGGTATCCTGCACAAAGATACATTAGTGGTTGAGAAGCTTCCGTTGTTGTTGCTGTAGGGTTTGGAAGAAAAACCATCTGCTGATGTAGTGAGACTTCTTCTTACGTTGCATTTTGAATGCCAACTGAGGTCAAATTAAGCTCCGTTTCTTCAATCACGTAGAAGAAAACCATCTGCTGATGCAGTGAGACCTCTTACGTTGCATTTGTGCCAACTCTCCATAGAAGTCCAGTTAAGCTCCGTTTCTTTATTTGTCAACCCAAGATATAGTTACCCTTTCCTTTCGGCATCCAATCATCTTCAATTGTGGGATCCGGATCGGGAACATTCTTTTATACCAATATACCTGCATACGTTAGTGAACACACATACAAATATATGGTGGTCGACATCACCCAAACAACAATCGACTAATAAAAGTCAATGCAACATATTAATCAGATCATATAAATGTATGGGAATCATGTGTTCATCAAACTCTAATCATCTAATCCTAGCAATCATATCCTAGGCACCTAGTCCTTCAACATAGGTTAACATCATTTTTAATTAAGCATATTAGGATAATTAAGAAAGCCCGTTAGATGATGTAGATTTGAAAAACATTATCCCCCTCAATCCATGACTCATTTTATGAAAAGTTTAAAAACGCTGAAGTCATTGATTGAGTTTACAATTTATTTCGAAAACTCTGAATTAGATTGATTTTCAAGCAACTCATTTACCACCATTTTTGAAAGACAACAAATATTTTTCTGAAGAATTTTAGACGAAAAAACATTTGTGTAGGAACAGCAGTCCTTCGACATACTTTCCTCAAATAGTTTTAGGATAAGTGCACGATATTTTTTTAAAATGTGTTTAGTGCAACACTTTCCTTCTTTGAAGAGTGGGTTGCTATCAGAACTAATAGCAAGCCATAGTTTAAGCACGGGTTGCAGTCTGAAGTAACTGCAAGCCACTTTTGAAGCCCGGGTTACAGTCTGAAATAACTGTAAGCCATATTTTTTGACATGTTTAGAAAAGAATATTTACACCTCCTGCTCGAACTTCATCTAAAGTCTTGTGCCATTATTGAATGACATTTCTAAGACCGTAGATGTTATCGATACCAGAAGACATGTCTTGAGAAAACAATATTTTTGGTTTTTTTTTTAATTTTCTAATTTTTTATGGGTTTTTTTTTTTTTTTTTTTTTTTTTTTTTTTTTTTTTTTTTTTTTTTGAAGGTTTTATATTTTTCTATTTTGTTTTGATGGTTTTATATTTTTCTATTTTCTTTTTGTTGGTTTTATAATTTTGTATTTTGTTTTCTGATAAATATATACAAGGATATAGTAGATGATATAGTTAAAGAGGATGATGATACGAGTACCGAGATAAGGATATCGAGCAGTACGTCGTAGAAGATAGAATTCGTCATCTCTTAAACATCCACCACCAAAGCTTCCAAGGGCTCTTGCATTGAAGAAAGAAATTGAACCATCTGAAAGTGAGACTTTGGCAGCTTCCCCCCAAACCGAAAATCCTTTAGCTGAGCAGAATCAAAGCTTTCTTACAAGCTTCTCTTAGCCAGGTGCACAAGGAAGCACACCATTATCATCGAACTTGCTGCTCCTTTCAAAAATAATCACCGTGATTCTTCGTTCGAGGTTATATCATCAACAAGAACAGCAACGTATCATCCCACGTATAAATAATCTTCTCAAATTTCATTTTCACTGAAGTCTGAAGCGATCCATTCCAAAAGGTGTCAAGAGAAAAATTCCCCCAAGTAGTTGAATTGATGCAGTCAGCCTCTTTGTATAATGCTCAAGAACGCTCCCAAATACACATCAAGAGGGGAATGAAAACACCTTCCCATGTTCACATTTTTCTTCCCGGATGATCGTGTATGAAGCTCAAGAACCCGAAGTACACTAATACCCAAGAGCTCTCCCGAATACACATCATGAGGGGAATGAAAACACCTCCCCATGTTCATATTTTTCTTCCCTGATGATCGTGTATGAAGCTCAAGTATCCGAAGTATACCAATACCCAAGGAAGGAATAACTGATAACATTGAAGAAGCAAGCCTAGTCACTGATTATCTCTGCGGATGACAATCTCTGCGGATGTCAACTCCGGAATAAGTGATTAGATCTCAGAATCACTGATTAAGCCCTCAAGTGAAACAGCTGAGCGCCTCCAATGTACACAATTCTCTCTCCTCTGATGATTGTGATAACATCGAGATCATCACGCACTTGTGTACCTCTTTTATCTTCAGAAACTTTCTTTTACATCACTTCCCCCACGTCGTTGGAATACTAACACTAAAAGCCTTGATGAGTAAAACCTTGAGTTTCTCTGCGGTCATGACATTTGTTTTCCCGGGATATCTTCAATCACTTAGAAGTATTAAGCTCATCAAGTTTACTCGCCATGAGTCAAACCTTGAGTTTCTCTGCGGTAATAACATTTGTCTTCCCGGGATATCTTCAGTTACTTAGAAGTATTAAGTTCATCAAGTTTACCCGCTTTGTGTTTAGATGTGTGTCTCCTTGCCCCTTTTTGGTTTTGATACGTCAGAATCAGCAACAAATATAAACCCAAATACTTGAAATCTTTATGAGAAGAACACTTGAACTCTTGTGAGAATCAACTTCCTGAAGACTCTCTCTGACTATTTTTATCAACCCTTATGTAGACAATTTGAAGTGACCACTGATGAAGAAAAAACCGATATACCCTACTTGAAACTGAAGTCAACTTCCCCACATTTGTATCTTAAGCTTGCACCTAATGATGGAAGAACGGTGTAGAGAATTTATGCTTCAAGCAAATCTCTAAGTACTCACTACCCAAACAAAGTATGAGACATTAACACCTCTTGCGATTATCCACACCGTCATATGCGTGTGACACTGAGTAAAGCAAAGTAACTCCTAATAGTGATAGTTAACCAGGTCTTCAACCATCCACCTCGACTGCTGGTAACTAGATAAACCAAGTCTTCAACTCAAATTCTTAAGCCCGAGCAAGTTATCAAATAAGAACACACCTTTGTGAAAGTCAACTTCAATCTCAAATAAGTGATAAATGATTAGCTCTGAAGTAATCAACTTGTGTCAAATGTCCAATACGTGAAATAGTCAATAACAACGTCTCGAGGAGTCACGGCTAAAGAATGTGAGCAAGTCTAATTGGGGATTGAATCTGAATTATAACTCTCTCCAAATTAGTGCTCTCCCCTAAACCGACAATCTGTTTGATAAATGCCCAGATTAAGAAGAAGTCTTTAGGTCGTTAAATGCAACTCGTCTTTAGTCTTCTAACATGTAGCAGAAAATGTAGAACAGACTGTAGACTCGACCTTCTTCAAGATTGTGCAGTTGGGGAATAGATAGTTAACATCTTCAACTCACACCAAAAAGCATCTGATAACGCTACACGCGTCGTTCGGGGTCAAGGAAACTTCCTTTTCTTCGAGCAAGTTTTATAACACCCTAGGCAGTGAACCTAATCGTTGTAGTGTAGTAATTAGGGTAAGCCACGGGTATTGATATCGTTCTCTAGGGGAATAGGAATGCTAGTAGGGAGTTACTACGCTAAGGTTAAGGTTGAGGAAGATTATTTTTTATCTTTTTATATTTTATGAAAATGGAAAGGTACGAATCTCGGGTATTGGATTTGGGGGGTTGGTATTTCTACCGATTACTCTACTATTATCTAATTATCTAAACTAAGGTTGTGGGAGTCTATGTCTAATTAATGTGTGCTCGTATGATAGTTTAAAGATGTGTTTACTTAGTTTGTATTACTCCTTAATTATCTCCTATTGATGGTTGAGTGTCACGTCTTATTCCTAGTTGCGTTGTGTTTCTAAAGTTGTAGGGTATGCGTTTCTCCCTAACTCTTTGAAATTACCAAAGGGTCTTGTCTACAAATCCACATAGAGATTATAGACTCCTACTCTAAGGCACTCTTCGGATGTTTTAGCCTACAATCACTCAGGTAATCATACTCTAAGGTTCACAAAGATGAATCAAGCATTAAGTACACAACGAATGACCTATCGCATTACTAGATCATTAGTCAACTAAGATAAGAAACAACCAATCAATATTCAATAATTAAGTTTCATACTTCCTAATCAAACACACAAATAAATTAGCCGGACATGGAGAACATGCAAGCATACACACAAATAATCAAAGACATAATTGAATTAATGAAGCAAAGACTTATCTTGGTGTAAGATAGGGTTAAAAACCCTAAAATACTGTACAAGACACCTTATGTTCGGTTTTAGGTTTTTACTCCAAAGACTCTCCACACAAAGACTGAAAAATTCGGATTCTATATATAAGATTACAATTGCGACGGCGTCACCTTATGTTTAGTGACGCCGTCGTGTCGCCGCCATTAGGGTTTCGTCTTGGCCACGTTAACCTTGCGACGGCGTCACCTTATGTCCGTGACGCCGTCCTCTTCAGCTTCTGACGTCGTCTGGATCGCATCTAGGCCGTCTGAGTAGCGACGGCCTACTCTTTCACAACTAGACGCCGTCTCTTGAAAACACGAGTTTTGCGTTCTGACCCGTCACAATAATTCTCCGACGGCGTCGCAAATAGAACCTGACGCCGTCGCCTTCTACATTCAGCGACTGTGAGTGTCTGATTTCGACTTTGGCCATTTTCTTCATATATTCGCGCCTTTCTGTCCAAATAAGCGTCATTCCAGCATTTTGCCTTCACGAGACCTAAAAAGTGAAAAGGAACGATATTAAGCAATAACGGATACAAAAGTGGTCAAATAAGGACTTAAACGACCCCTCAAAATGGTACCTTTTAAAACCTTATCAAATATCCCTACACTTGTTATTTGCTTGTCCTCAAGCAAATGTGCTTTTAGCCAATTAATTTATAAGTTAGGGGTCATTCAGCATTAATTCAAAACTGTCCACAACACATATAAGCCCCGCAAAAGTCATAACAAGCACGGAAATTACATACTAGCACCTCACATGGGGTGTTTGGATACTCACATCTCTCTCAGGTGTATAAATGAAATATAACAATATAGGAAATGGAAGATAAACACTCATTAACCGGTCCTAGTACATAGATTACCATAGGCTTGAGAATAGATCAAACCTCCATCGCTTTGGCGTAAGCACCTAGGAAAGACTATCAAAGAGGTCTTTTAAAGGGTTGTAACGTTAGGCTTACGGTAGGGAAATAAGGGTTTGGTGGGATAGGCTATTTAGTGGTGGTAAGTCAAAAATATTTATGTTAACTGCATATGAAGAATGGCGTTGCTAAGCCAAGACTCGACACTTCTAAACTCTAGATAACTGAAATAAACAAACATAAATTTAAAGGATAGATGTAGGATGGTAGCCCGTATGTTTTTTTTTTTTTTTTTTTTTTTTTTTTTTTTATCACTCTATTTTTTTTCTTTTCTCTTTTTCAATTTTTTTTCGATATATATATATATATATATATTTTTTTTTTTTTTTTTTTTTTTTTCATACACTTTTACTCTACCATCCTCTACGATAACATCAAAATACTAGGGATTTACAGGGACATCCCTACACTTGAGTTTTTATTATTCTAACACTAATTTGACCCGATTTGAAAAGATCAAAACACTTGGGGTACATTATTACATAAACAAAGGGAATTTGAATTTAACGTTCCCTTCCCGTCATTTCATAAACTTTAACTTTTCCCATGAATCCCAATCATCCCAAAACTGTATACAAAGGATATGACTCGACTTAGCAACTTATGCAAGCAACTAGATAATTGAACTAAGGGTTTAGGGTGATAACAAACATTTGCACTAAAAGTGAGTGCATAAGGGGTAGGCTAAGGCGATTTGGGTGTATATTTGGGGGTGGGGTGTAAACAATGCTCTTCATTGATATTCCGGAAAAACCGAAATATCACGAGAACCGCGAAAAGGATAGGCTCTGAGGGGTTAACTAGGGGTATCGTGTACTAAAGATGAGTACAACGCAAAGGGTGTGGGGGAATTACTCAACCGATGTGGAAGAAGTAATTATATTACGGGTATCAAACAAGGGTTTTCCTAATGCCTCTTATCATTTAGTTATTCCTAACTACACAAGTGTAGCCTCACTTGCGATCTCGGAATGCATCACAAAACAAGTTCTAGAATCTATTATACTACCGGTTCACACTCTAAGCATTAAAGATGAATGCTTTAATTCCTACTAATCTAAGGGCGATCCTCACATTTTGGGTGGAATTTGGGTGGTAAGGGTTTTTGTGCTAGTCATGCAACTTCCTATCCATGAGACGCTTTTGTTAAGACTAATGGCCCACTCCTATATGTCATAAAAAATTTTAAATTTGGTGCCAAAATTACCCTAACCGACATTTCTCATGGTTTATTACACAATCACAATTGGACAAAGCAAATAATCAAGGATAAGCATAGTGTCAAAGTTCCCATTTTATTTTCCCTCCCTACACTTAAACTGAACATTGTCCCCAATGTTCCCCGAAAGTATCAAAGATATGATAAAAGAAGGTAATTAAAAACGAAAGAAACTAATACTCCCCTGATTAGCTCGGTAGGATCCGTGTAAAGTGGTGGTTAAATTCTTTTCAAGAAGAATTATTGCGTGAAAAGCTCCTTCCAATCTTATGTAACTTCTTCTTGACAAACTAAACCTGCACACTTGTAGAAAACAAACGAAACCTTCGCGTAAAATCGGCGGTAATAATATATATAAGACTCGATTTAAACTAGGATATAATGCTTGTGGAATGAATGTTTA
Organism: Chrysanthemum seticuspe; assembly: GCA_019973895.1. Taxonomy (NCBI): domain Eukaryota; kingdom Viridiplantae; phylum Streptophyta; class Magnoliopsida; order Asterales; family Asteraceae; genus Chrysanthemum; species Chrysanthemum seticuspe. The sequence continues at coordinate 208,266,390 of BPTQ01000008.1, read as the reverse complement.
CAAAATTTCTAAGAAAATTAAGACCTGGAAAATTCCAAAAATTTATAAGTAGCTCAGAAAACGAGAAAAAGAAATCTGATGTTTTTACTCCTTCCTGACGCCGTCAGGTTGCAATCCTGACGCCGTCAGGTTATCCTGACAAAAACTGGTCTGCGATTTTCTGGAAAAATTTCTGGAAAATTTACATCTTTAGAATCTGGAAAAATTTCTGCAAAACATTCATTATGACTCGATACAAGCATTTGACTCGAACAAACAAACATATATATCTTTTAATTAATTGTTATTCTCATGTTTACGTTTCTTTTGAAAACGTGTGTAATCCTCCCTACACTTATCCCTTATGTAAAATACCTTTATATGTAATTAAGACGAAGTTAAAAACAAAATAAAGCATTTTTACAAATTTAAACATGAGGATAAATAATTAATAAAAGATATATGACACTAACAAGCAAACAATTAAGCATGGGTTGCCTCCCACGAAGCGCTTTTCTTTATTAAAGAGTCTTGTAGCTAGACTCGTAGTCGTGTTCCTACGTTTTCTCATCATCGCCCTCTTCATGGCCTCTAATGGGGGATTCCATGTTGTAGAAGTGCCCTAAAATGCGCTTCTCTAAGAGTTCATCTTCTCCCCATTCGGTCCTGTATTCCGGTCCTAGGCTCAAACAATCCTTGTAGAATCCGAAAATCTTAGCCATAACATAATCAACATCTTTCTCCCTATCCTCATCATTCCTATAATAGACCGATAGTTTAAGTTCCTTTTCATCATTAGAGAGTGATGAAAATTTCTCAATCTTAAACGGCATTTGGTAAGCTATGTCATCGGTCTTATTCTTGAACCGCACTACTCCTAATGAGGGGTCATAGGTCATCCCGGTGCTTTCTATGAAAGGTTTTCCTAAAATAACATGGGACAAGCTAGGGTCTATGGCCGTGCTAATATCATACACAACTATGAAGTCCGTAGGAAACGTGAAACTACCTACATAAACGGGCAATCCCTTAACTCTACCGAGAAAATTGCAACTAACATTAGGATCATTAGGGTCTTGCCTAGTTGGAATAGGCTTCTTCAATATCCAATTGTAGTAGGTGCTAGTCATGATGTTGATTGGGGACTTGCGATCAATGTAAGCTTTTGCCACAAAAAGGTGTCCTATGACACATGGTATGTTAAGATTCCAAGGGTTCCCAAACTTAATTCGAGGACTTTTTCTAACATACATGTGACGGAGGTCACGCACTAAGTGAGGGTGGCGAGATAGTTCTTCGTCCGTAGGAAATTTGTTGAAATAGTCAATGTCTACTTCATCTATTTCCTCGGGTATTTCCTCATCCACTAGTGTATAGTCCTCTTCGTCATTTGTTTCATCAGGTTCAACTAAGGCGATGGTATTGACGAATTGGACATACTTTAGCTTGCTTGGATCCTTAATCTCTATGCCTGAAGGCTCGGGAGTTGAGATAGCACTAACCTTCTTATCACTATTAGCTATGGCTTTCAAAAGGTTGTCTATTTTCCTATCCATCTCGGCTTGTTGATTATTAAAGCGGTCCGAGAGCTTAGCTATTTGGGTTTCTTGGGATGTAACTAGGTTTTGCAACATCCCTTCGATGTTTTGTTGGTTAGGACCGTTAGGTGGGGGCCATGAGAAATCATTAGAAGTGAATTCTTTGGTTTGCCCCCAGTAGAAATCAGGCTTTCCTTTCCATGCCTCTCGGGTTTCATTGAAATTCCTAGGTCCGGGTGCTGTAGGGAATCTTCCTCTTGTTCCATTAACACGCGAGGATGCGTAGTCAACAGAAGCGTGTTCGGGGGATCGGGTGCTATTGCGCGTGTTATGAGGATCACAAAACGGCTCACATGAAGAGGAAGCTTTGTTCACATGGTGTGAAGACTTAGGATTTTCGTAGGAACTCATGAGGAATTTAACCTGATCTTCAAGTTCGATCATCCTACGGTCGGGAGGAGGCAAGGAGATTGCCTTGACGGTTTTGGGCAGCTCACGGGGGTCATCCCAACTTTCGTTGTCATAGAGGGCAAGGTCCTCTATTATTTCCCATGATTCTTCTGCGGTGAGATCACTAAGTTTTCCACCGGCCGCTTGGTCAATGGATCGCTTAGTGGGAAAGTTGACATGATCATAAAAGATTTGGACTTGGAGCCAAAGATCAATGCCGTGATGAGGGACTTTATGAAGTAAGTCCTTGAATCGGGTCCATGCTTCGTAGAGAGATTCACCTTGACGTTGTTGGAACATCAAGATGTCATTCCTAAGCTTAGTGGTTCTCCCCGGTGGGAAAAATTGAGCAAGGAAGCGAGAAGTAAGATCATCCCAACTTGAGATGGAGCCGGCGGGAAGTCGCTCAAGCCAATTACTAGCTTGGTCCCGTAGAGAGAATTGGAAGAGACGCAGGCGCGTGGTCTCCCGAGTAGTAGCATCAAGGTCGATGGAATCGACGATTTTGAGGAAATCCCTCAGATGCTGATTTGGATCTTCGGAACGAAGTCCATGGAATGCACATCCGTTTTGCACCAACCGGATGGTGTCGGATCGCAGGGCCGTAGTTTGGGCTTGGTCGGGAAGCTCAACGGTGTTCCTATAGCCTAAGTGGCTTGGTCTCGAGTATTCACCAAGAGTACGGGCTCTTGGCGGGTCATTTGGTGGTATGTTGATGAATGGTAGTGGGTTATCACCTTCCATGATGAAAAGTGATGGAATTACTAACAAAGGTTACGAAGAAGGGGGATAGACTAAGAGAAATCTAAAAATGAGAAAAAAAGTTTACTTGATAGGAATCAAGCAAAGAAACCTAAACGAGGTGGACTACTAACTAGCTATTCTATTCCCCGGCAGCGGCGCCAAAAACTTGATAACGCTACACGCGTCGTTCGGGGTCAAGGAAACTTCCTTTTCTTCGAGCAAGTTTTATAACACCCTAGGCAGTGAACCTAATCGTTGTAGTGTAGTAATTAGGGTAAGCCACGGGTATTGATATCGTTCTCTAGGGGAATAGGAATGCTAGTAGGGAGTTACTACGCTAAGGTTAAGGTTGAGGAAGATTATTTTTTATCTTTTTATATTTTATGAAAATGGAAAGGTACGAATCTCGGGTATTGGATTTGGGGGGTTGGTATTTCTACCAATTACTCTACTATTATCTAATTATCTAAACTAAGGTTGTGGGAGTCTATGTCTAATTAATGTGTGCTCGTATGATAGTTTAAAGATGTGTTTACTTAGTTTGTATTACTCCTTAATTATCTCCTATTGATGGTTGAGTGTCACGTCTTATTCCTAGTTGCGTTGTGTTTCTAAAGTTGTAGGGTATGCGTTTCTCCCTAACTCTTTGAAATTACCAAAGGGTCTTGTCTACAAATCCACATAGAGATTATAGACTCCTACTCTAAGGCACTCTTCGGATGTTTTAGCCTACAATCACTCAGGTAATCATACTCTAAGGTTCACAAAGATGAATCAAGCATTAAGTACACAACGAATGACCTATCGCATTACTAGATCATTAGTCAACTAAGATAAGAAACAACCAATCAATATTCAATAATTAAGTTTCATACTTCCTAAGCAAACACACAAATAAATTAGCCGGACATGGAGAACATGCAAGCATACACACAAATAATCAAAGACATAATTGAATTAATGAAGCAAAGACTTATCTTGGTGTAAGATAGGGTTAAAAACCCTAAAATACTGTACAAGACACCTTATGTTCGGTTTTAGGTTTTTACTCCAAAGACTCTCCACACAAAGACTGAAAAATTCGGATTCTATATATAAGATTACAATTGCGACGGCGTCACCTTATGTTTAGTGACGCCGTCGTGTCGCCGCCATTAGGGTTTCGTCTTGGCCACGTTAACCTTGCGACGGCGTCACCTTATGTCCGGGACGCCGTCCTCTTCAGCTTCTGACGTCGTCTGGATCGCATCTAGGCCGTCTGAGTAGCGACGGCCTACTCTTTCACAACTAGACGCCGTCTCTTGAAAACACGAGTTTTGCGTTCTGACCCGTCACAATAATTCTCCGACGGCGTCGCAAATAGAACCTGACGCCGTCGCCTTCTACATTCAGCGACTGTGAGTGTCTGATTTCGACTTTGGCCATTTTCTTCATATATTCGCGCCTTTCTGTCCAAATAAGCGTCATTCCAGCATTTTGCCTTCACGAGACCTAAAAAGTGAAAAGGAACGATATTAAGCAATAACGGATACAAAAGTGGTCAAATAAGGACTTAAACGACCCCTCAAAATGGTACCTTTTAAAACCTTATCAGCATCCCACCAAAAAGCATCCCAATTAACTTACATCTTGCAAATCCCCTTAACTGAAATCCCTCCCAATCAAACAAGAACAGAAAGATGTTCATCAAGGAAATCAGCAATCAGGCCGCAACAAATACACAAGATGGTAACACCAAACTACCAATCACATCAAACAAGAACAGAGAGATTGTTCGGAATCATCATGTTGATGTATACGTGAAGCATTAACCGGAAGCACTTTGTCGATAAACTCATCAATCCGAGTGAAGATGTCAACCAACGGCTCTTAGAAGAGAAAAACTCCATGTGAAGATGACCCGATAAGAAGAAGCTCGGTTCTTACATGAGTTTAGAGCCGTATGACCATTTATATTCTCTAATATCAATCAACAATGCAAAAAATTCACACTTCTTCTCCCCCTCAAGAATTGAATACGGAGATGCCATTCTTGATTAAACAAGTGAACATTATCCAAATGTAGTCTATTCACACTTCTCCCCCGCAAAATCAGCACAGGATGTCGCCATCGTCATTATAGTTGAGAAAGTGGAATCAGAAAACAATCAACAGTAGCCCGGTTCACTTGATGACTGAAGCGCATGGAAAGAGTATGAAGCATGTTGATGAGAATGGTCATAATAAGAAGATTTCTCTTCTTCAGAAGATAAAGCGCACTGACACGTACACCTTTCTTTTCTTTAGCGAACGAGGCATGAACTGTTGTGTTCATACGTCATAAGAAGATTTCTCTTCTTTCGAAGATAATGCGCACTGAAACGTACACATTTCTTTTCTTTGGAGAACGAGGCATGAACTGAAGTGTTCATACGTCATAAGAAGATTTCTCTTCTTTCGAAGATAATGCGCACTGAAACGTACACATTTCTTTTCTTTGGAGAACGAGGCATGAACTGAAGTGTTCATACGTCATATTCTCTCTCTTTTCAACTCTCTTAGCAAAACATGTAATCATCCCCATTATCATTCTGTAGGCTCTTTGTCGTGACAACTGATGGAGAAAACCCAATATGATGAATTTGACCCTGAAGTAGAACAACCCAAACTCGTGACTTAAACTTGCACATGTGTAACAAAGATCGGTGACGAGAATTCATGCCCCTTTGAATCTCTAAGTACTCTATACTCTTCAACCAACCAACCATCAAGTAATAGACGTACATTACCTCTTGAAAATCCACAATTGAATGTGACACTGAGCACTACAACGTAACTCCTTTAAGTGATAGTTATTTTGAGGTGATAAGAGCCCAATTCCCCCAAGTGGTAAAAGAAGAGGTAAAAGTCACCCAGCAATAACTAGATTTCCAAGTCTTCGTTTTTGATAATAAGCTCGAACAAGGATCTTGAAGAATCTTCATCCAACCATCCCCGATATCTTCAGATACTAAGTACACTCGCCCGTGATATTTCACTTCAACCTCAAATAAATAATAGTGAATTAACGCCGTTGTCACATCTTCTGAACAGCTCAAATCTAGCCTTCTTTGACATTTAAATGAACTATGATAATGGTTTTCACCCCGACCATGGTTAAAAGCACATCACCCCGTAAAACCATGTAATAACCAGACTGCCATGACGATAATCTAAACACACATCCTATTCATGAAATACACCCTTTTATCCCTTCTTCGAAACAGAACCCGTAACACCAGCATCAGAAGATCAAGAATTACACTTTCTCTTCTCCAAGATGGTTCCATCATTACGGGATTTTACAACTCTATGGTTTAAACCGAGAAATAGTTTCTTTCGCGGGATTTTATAAAACCAAGAATAAACCGTAAGATAGATCCGGAAGTGCACTTTACTTTTACCAGGATGTTTCCATTGTTACGGGATTTTACAAGTCTATGATTTAAACCAAAAAATAGGTTCTTTCGCGGGATTTTACAAAATCAAGATAAAACCGTAAACAATGTCAGCTTGAAGGTGTTATGACAACTTTGGTTTCAGTGAATATCTGTTTTAGGGGAACATGCAGCGGTTCATCAGTGGTTCATTAACCAACATCAACATTATCAACAACCATCCAGTAAACACATCATTCACGCATTCTGTCTGCTGTTGCTGTGACCAGTTGGTGAAGTAAACCCGATATGTCAAACTTGATCATGAAGTAAAATTCTCCAGATTTGTTACTTAAACTTGTACTAATCCTTGTGAAGAAGAAACGGTGTACCCAATGTACAAAACCTCTTGACCTTCTCAACTGAGTGAGACACCGAAGTGATAGCTACATTGTGGATAAAGCGAGAAAGAATCACAACTGTAACTAAATAGCCAAGTCTTTATCACCCTCTATAAATGCCCAAACAAGTCATCTTCGCGGAAGGGTAGAAAGAAAGAAGACGAAATAAGTAAACGCGCCTGGAAAATCTTACAGCAGATCCAAATATGAAATACCAAGTACAAACAACCCCGTGGTCAACTTCGTTCACATAACACCCCATTATCGCCGTGACGAATTATTTTTCGTGAAAATGCATAAACCAAATTAATCTCAAATCACAACGCATCACATCGTCACACGAGATTACATCAACAAATCTCATCATCAACTCTCATTAGCTTAACAAGTCACATTATCCAAACCTAAGTCATCACATATATTACTCAACCCGGTCCAACGACAATTATCAAAATGCACAAAGTGATCCAAATAAACTCCCATCTTAAGATTCATGTAGTGATATAAAACTAACACTCGCAACTCATAATAACAACATCTGAACCGTTAAACATCTCGAATGCAAATCATTTAACTCCAATTCATCATCCATCCCATATATTCGGTATACACTTAAGCATATACATATTCAGATAATATCATCATAGATAATATTCACTTTTGTAAAAGGCACACATGCACAATATACACGATTTTACCCAAGTCCTCGTATAAAGCACATAACTTAAATATCCTTTGGTCGCCCCAGAACAGATTAATTCACTGATGCAACATATGAATATGGCCCAGATCAAACCGTCTGGCCCATCCAAGAGAGCCTCTATTCGTGCACTGTTCATGGCCCAACTCTCACTACCCTAAAAACTTGGCTGTATATAAAAAACTAATCTCATATTAACCCTAAAACGTTACTTCACACATCAGACATAATATCTCTCAACACTAACCCTAAAAAAAAACTCTTCCAATATAACGCCTCTTTTCATCCCTTTGTCTAAACCAGATCTTAAGCACAATCTGAGATAAAAGAAATCGCCTCCTTACCTAATAGCTCACATAATTAACATCTTAACGCAGCAAGGTTTAACATCTGATCGACTAGGACTCACCACAGGGATGGTTTGAGGTGTTTTGAAACCGGATACAAGACCAATCATACGGTTATGGGTAGGTTTCTTCTTGACTTATTGTCTTTATGTGTTTGTTTATCTGGAACGATGTTAAGACAAGATGATAACGGTTAATGATATCAATCTTGTCTTTTGTTTTGTAAAGTACCATCGAAGTGTGTCCAAAAAAAACGATGAGGATCTTAATCTTACATTTTCGTTCATTAGACCCCGAGTCTTGATGTGCAAAGAATTTATACGAAAATAAGATGATCTGAGATTGGATTAGATTAAGTCATTAATGAACGAAACAAAGAAATGATATTGACTCAATAGTTAATATCATAGCTTTATTCTTCGAAAATTATCACAGACTTTAAGATTAATGATGTTAATTCTTTTATGTATAGATTTTTAAAGATCTATGAGTTTTGATAAACCACACATAAAAGAAAAAAGACTGAGATCAATTAGTCATTACTATGTTCGAGTAAGTGATATTGAGTTTGGGTTGATGATGAAGGTTTCTCTCGGTAATAGATTTGTATAAATCTTGATATTTTGATTAGCACGAGCGAGATGAAACGGTTCTGAGATCCTATATGATTATTTAGATTTGGAATGATGTATGAGTAGGATTAGTTGTTGATGTTGATTGTTGAGTAGGCATTAATTCTTTCGGGTCTGATAAGCATACTTCTTCTGAAAACTATGAACCAAGGATGGTTTAACAACCTGAGGTCGAGTCTTGTTGATGGTATTGGTATATGTTGTTGGTCATGGTCATTCTTCTTCTACCTTTCTGTTGAAACAGACAAAGACCTTGATAGATCTTGAGCTCGTGGATCGTTATGTATGCCTATGTAATCACAAGCACCATAAAAGACAATCTCTACAACTAATGTTTATCAGCGGAATATAAACACAAGTAAATAACTAAGAACTTCTTGATCCTCTATGGATCTTTATATTAACTAAAACTGAGTTTTTCCAATCGGTACATAAACCTTTCTAATGTGTTCCTTTTATAGATAAGGAACCCTAAACAATATCGCTAAACCGTTTTCCAAGAAACGTATAATCATAAAACTAAATAAGATATACACAATCACTTCCTAATAAAGCTCATGTATATCCACACTAAATAATCTAAATACGGAATAGACACTTCCGCAGAAACAAACTAATCACTATTATTCTTCAGCAGAATAAGTCTTCGGCAGAATCCACTTCACTTCAGTAGAAACACTTCGGCATTAATATCAGCATAATCCAGACTTTCACATAATTCCCAACAATCCTCCCCTAAACTGGAATTTGACTTGTTAAGTTCCAGTTTCTTGATAGATCTTACAGCACCAGAGGATTGGACACGAACAACATCAACAGCAAAGAATCCAACGAACATCTCTATGATGAAGAAACTCTGAAACTCCATATCTTTGCAGCAACAAATGACAAAAGGTACATCAAAACAGATTAGTTTCATACTATTCTCATCACATCCAGGTGTGTTAACTCCTGTGAGAGGTGAATCATTGAAAATAAATGGATTTGATGTCTCTTTACCAATAGCCATCACTACTGGAGTAGCCAAATGTTTTAGTTCAAAAACCAAGGTACACTGATAACCATCTGATTTATTAGCAAACCAGCAACCATAAACGGATTTGATATGTCTTTACCTGTAGCCGTTTGCTCAGGACTAGTCAATTCTTAGAATTGGTGAATTGAGAACCAAATATGGAATGCCACTGCCTTTACCACAAGCCATATACAAGTGGGCTAGCCAATTCTTGGATTCCAAACAGGAATATACCATGGTGAATTGAAAACCATACAACACTCAGCAATAAAGCATAGGTGGTTGCATACCCTATGATTTTTAGCAAATCATTACAGCTATCAACAGATTTGATGTGTCTTTACCAAAGTTGTACCCTTTGGACTAGCTAACTCTTTGACATACCCAAAGTATATCAGGTGAGTCAATAACCAAAAAATATACAACAATCCTGCAAGAAAAGTTAGATAAAACCAAAAGCATTTTTTTTTTTTTTTTTTTAACTAAGAAAGAAAACAAATATTACAAAATATTACAATCAAGATGAACCTTTATGTGATAGAAGTTGATTCTTAATCAAACCAACACATTGAGTAGCATGAAGGTCATCATTGCCAACCGGATTAGGAGGCACTTCCAACTTGTGTCTCAGCAATCTTTCCATAAAAGTATCAGATAAAGGATAAAGTCTATCTGATAGCATACACAAAATCATCCCACAGGTAGTCTGAACTACCTGAACACAAGGCAGAGGATAAAATCTCCAACTCTCAATCTCCCATTTATGAGAATTCTTCCAAATAGAATACCCTTTACCATGTGGAGAATCAGAATCAAACATAACCTGAAGATCTCCCAACAGATATAAACCAGAACCAGTTGCTGAATGAAACTTATAATACTGAATGACATGTTCATACAGCATCTTCAAATCATGTCTATTCACCAAATGAAGAATATCCTTCAAGAAGTTGAACTCAAGAACAGTTTTATCCAGCCTATACACAGTATTAAGCTTACCAGCTGTCCAATTAACCAAAACCACATGAGTTCCTTCAGGAAAAACTTCAACAGACCCAACCTCAATAAATGTTGATTCATCAGCCTGAAGATCTAAATTAGTATTCCTTGAAGCATGTTTCTTAGCCAATCTATCCGAACTTCTTAGAACCACACTCTGCTGTCCCATATCAGCAATGTTATCAGTATCAAGTTGTAAATCAGTTTCCTGAATCAGAGAATCACTTAACTCCACACTTGACAACATTTCAGAAGAAACCAAAGAAGATTCAGCAGAAACACCCATATCAGAAGAAGGAGTATCCTCAGAAGTTGTATCAGAAGGAACAACTGGAGTTACCACCGAAGGCAAAACATCATCAAAACTATCCACAATTTCAACTGTTCTCTGTCTCTTGGCTGTAGGAACATCAGTCATTGAATCACTTGCTGCCAAATGAGAAGAAGTAGAACCAGAAGAAGAGAATTTCATAACCATATGATACTGTCTAATCAAAGCATCATCAGATAAAGTCATGATTTGCTTCATAGTCATACCAGAATTATACATAGCAGCATTCTTCACAACTCTCCTCATATAATTCCTCTTCTGAGCAACAGTCATAGGTTTATCTCTTTTTGCTTTATTTCTCTGATCGATAAGAGCTCTTCTCTGTGCAGCAGATTCCTTCTTCCTTTGATTACCAAGTGCCATCATTTTATCCACAAAATCATCATCATTAAAAGAATCTCCTAAGATAAGTTTTGCAAGATCAGGATCAGAAGCACCTTGAGAAATATAACCATCCCATTGATCATCAGTAATCGAAGGAAAGAATGCATCAAGCTCTAACTTTCTTTCAGGAGACAAATCAGAAGCATACTGATCTTGAAGAAATTTAGCCACAACACGACTCTTCTGGATATTCTCATAATCAGCAAACAATCCAACCTGAGCTTGATATTGTTCTTTAGTCACTTTACCTGACTTCAGCAAATCATCAATCACAGGATCCTGTCCTGTCTCAGAAGATGTCTCAGCAGAACCAATTTCAGCAGAACCAATGTGAGCTTCAGAAGCAATCAAACCCACATCAGAGGAAATAGGTTGAGACAATTCCTCAACTGGTGTAGAGAAAACTTCAGGAGAAGCATTCAATTTATACATTCTACCAGCAAGAAAAACCTCTTCATCATCTGCTGAAGGTGAAACATTTGACTGTTCTGGTATAGATGAAGTCTGACCATCAGTAGCAACCTCTTTCATTAAACCATCAGTAGATGCATCCTTCATATTTAGCTCCTTTGATGTGTCAGCAGATACCTTATCCAAAGAATGTCTTCGTCTTTTGCTAGTATATAGAATAGGCTCCTTGCTAGACTCCTTTCTTCGTGAAGATTTAGCAATAGAAGAAGAAACATTAGATGTTAATGCCACATCAGCCAATATATCAAGAGATTCATTAAGATTCTCTTCAGCCTCCTCCTCAGAAGAAACCAAACATCTCTTTTTACCCTTCTGACTTAGCAAATTCTCCAAGTGTTCAACTTTAGTCTCCAATTCCACAATCTTCTGACCAAGAACAGACTTGGTTTCTGTAAGTTCTTTCTTAAGACCAGTCACCTCACCTGTAAGCTTGTTCACCAGATCATATAATGAGGTAAGTGAAATAGAATCCTCAGAATATGATTGCTCAGTCACAATTGGAACTTCATTAGACTGTTCAGGAGCAACATCAACCTGATCAACATTAGAACATCCTTCACCAAATTGAGTCCTAACAGGACTTGGTGTAGGCAATCTGTCATTATCAACCTGAACTTCATCAATTTGATCCTGAACTTCTTCAATAGGAACTTGGATAAATGCTGGACTAGAACATGGTCTTGGTGAAGGTATAGATGCTTCAGCAACAACAGAAGGACCCTCATCACCATCTACTGAAAGATTTCCATCAGTAGGATTGGAAGAAGGTACAACAACATTAAGCTCATTATCAATCTCATTCTCCTGAGGTAGCATTGCAGCTAACAAAGGAAAATGTGTCCCTTCAAATTTGGTCCTCATTGTAGCAAATAACTTAGGGGTCAAAACACTTATGGGATGAAAAGCCTGGGTTTGTGTAGAAACATTCAATATCATCTGTAAGAACCTAGGGTACATTAAAAACTTACCCTTTTTCCTAGTTATGTTTTCTACCATATTATCAAAGATATACTTAGAAAAATTATAAGTCAAACCCTTAGATAAGCAAACAATACCACATCCCATCTGTGTCGAAAACTGATCCCATCCTCCAGACTTATTGCTCAAACACTGTAGCAACGTATGAACTAAAAACCTCCACATAGGACAAAGCTTGTTTTTCAACCACATATCTGTCCTCGAACTTTGATATCCAATTGCTCTAAGTCCTTCAAGTACCATCGTAGAATCAGAATGATAAACACCATTCTCATCATCCAAGCGAAGTTGTCTTCTGATCAGTTCCTCTGTCACCACATATACTTGTCCATCAACACTTGCAACTATCTCGGTATCACTTCTCTTTTCTGCCGACGCCCAAAATTGAGTAATCAAAGTTTCATATATAGCATCTGGAGAATGCGTCAATGCATATACAATCTTTGATCTTAGTAAGAAAGAAATCATCGGCCTATAAAGTTCATCTCCTCGAGCAGATCCAAGAAAAGCAACCTTATTATGATCATGTTTGAATTGAAGCGCCATGAGAGTTTTTGAATATTAGGGTTAGGATTTTGCACAAAAGGAAGTGTTTTTAATGAGAGTAATAATCGAATTACTTATTATGAAGCGAAACTATGCCGTAGAGAATAAATAGAAAATTTCCCAAATTTGGTCAAAGGTTGACCAAGGATGACGTGGACTTCTACTTTTACTCGGATTTACTTATAACTTCGGTAGAAATGAGAACCATTCTGCTGAAGAAGAACAATCAGCAGAAACAGAAGACTTACTCTCGAAGCTTCAGTAAATATCTTTTAACTGTTTCACCCACACGCATTAATTCTCTTACCACTTGAACCCGGCTATAAAACAATCCCAATGCACATAGACTTTTTCATCAAAAATCCCCAAATAATATTTCAAACCCTAATTCCTTCAATCCTTCAAAATTAACCAGAAACAACATGAGTACCAAAACTGAGATCATAGATCTCACAACAACATCCTCATCATCATCCTCATCATCTAGTGAAGATACCAATTCATGGTTTCACTATTTTCCAAAACCATATCCACTACCAAAGAAGTCACCTTTTCTCTCCTCATCAGAAGATGAAAGTGTTGAGAAACCAAGTGTATCTGCTGAAGATTCTGATGAATCCTATAATGAGGGAACATCTTACTCCCAACCCTCAGCACCTAGGCCTCAACGAAGGCCACGAGCCAAAAATCCACCACTTCCTATGGGAAGAAAGGTGGTGCTTGGTCTCTCTGCATCATGTTTTGGTGCATCATCACATATCGTATCGAGGAATGGAAAAAGGAAAATGATGTAAGTTGATGTATGATTGAAAGAGTAGATGATGCACAAAGGAAAATCTTTCAGTCTCATCTCTCTACCACAATCAGCTTCAGCTTCTTCGTTTGCATCAATCCATCCTCTCCATTTTGATCCTTAGCATCTGTTAGGGTTGGTTATGCTTATCACACCAGCATATCCATCATATAGTGCCAAAAGATGTGAGCGATCGTGCATATCCAACAGCTATTAGTGTGAAAGATGTGAGCAGCCATACTCATCGTGCTCATCTTTAGATGTTGGAATAGATGATATGTAATAGATTAGGACTATTAGATCATGTAGATGCTTTGATGTTGCCAGTACTCTGTAATCTGTAAGCTGTAAACTGTTTCTTGAATGAATGAATGATCTATTTGCTTCTGTACTTCTTTTGATTGAATCATATAACTTCAGTACTTCAACTTCAGAGGAAACAAATAACACACTTCAGCACAATGAATTCAGTGGAAACCAGCTTAAGTTTTCTTTACCATATCTCAACTGATCAGGGACAACCATTCTGCAAAACAAACACAGAAACATACACAAACCAACAAAGGAACACACTAAAATTACATTAGCAGGTTAGAGTTAGTTAAAATCTATCAAATATACAAAATTACATAGCAAAATGCAAAGTTATACACAAATCCTCCCCTGAGGCATATGCCTCCCCTGAGGCCTATGCCTCCCCTTAAACTTTGCAGTTAAGGGTTAAGCATGCAAATATGGACCACAAGGTGTTGAAACCTTGGTCCTTCAAACGCCTTTGTTAACAGATCTGCCACATTATCATCAGTATGAATTTTGACCACATTTATCAAATTTTTATCATATGCATCTCTTATAAAGTGGTGCCTGATTTCAATATGTTTTGTTCGACTGTGAAAAACTGGATTTTTAACAATGCATATGGTACTTTGATTATCAATAAAAATTGTTGTGTTCATGAAATTATACCCATAATCCAACAACTGATTTTGAATCCAAAGAACCTGTCCACAGCAATTAGCAGCAGCCACATACTCTGCTTCAGTAGATGAGGTAGCCACAATAGTTTGTTTCTTGCATTGCCAAGAAATCAATCTCTTTCCAAGGAATTGGCAACCTCCAGTGGTGGACCTCCTATCCAGATTAGCACCAGCATAGTCACTATCACTATAAGCTTCCAACTTAAAAGGAGACTCTTTTGGGTACCAAAGACCTAGAAACGGTTGGCCTTTAAGGTACTTAAAGATCTTCTTAACAGCATTAAGATGGGAAGTCAGTGGAGTAACTTGATGTCGCGAACAAACACTCACAGCAAAAGTAATATCAGGCCTGGAAGCTGTTAAGTACATCAAAGACCCAATCATAGACCTGTACAAATGAACATTCACAGGTGGATCAGCTTCATTATTGGTCTTTGACTTTGGAGCTTCATAAGGTGTAGTAGCAGTCCTTACACCCTCCATACCAAACTTCTTCAAGATGTCCCTCACATATTTGTCCTGACTGATAAAGATACCATCAGGTTTCTGCTGAACTTGAAGACCCAAAAAGAAAGTCATCTCTCCCATTGCACTCATCTGAAACTCTCCCTTCATAAGCTCCTCAAACTCCCTGCACCAAGCTTCCTTTGTGGATCCAAAGATAATGTCATCCACATAGACTTGCACAAGAATAATGTCAATGGAATTCTTCTTTAGGAAAAGAGTCTTATCAATTGCACCTCTTCTGTAACCATGTTTCAGCAGAAATGTAGAGAGCCTAGCATACCAGGCTCTGGGTGCCTGATGTAGTCCATAGAGAGCTTTGACCACCTTATATACATGATTAGGATGATCTGGATCTTCAAATCCTTTAGGTTGAGTGACATACACTCCTCTGCAATTTCACCATACAAGAAGGCTCCTTTAACATCCATTTGATAGACCATAAAGCCCATATAGGATGCATAAGCTAAGAAAATCCGTATAGCCTCAACTCTTGCCACTGGTGCAAACACCTCATCATAATCTATCCCCTCCTCTTGTCTATAACCCTGTGCAACTAACCTGGCTTTGTTTTTAATGACAACACCTCTAGCATCTCTCTTATTCTTCAGAATCCATTTTGTCCCAATAGCATACTTACCATCAGGTAGTGGGTGGAACATAAGGTGGTATATTATTAACATTGGTCCACATTGGTCTAGATTTCCTAGAATCACCACACCTACTCATTCTTTGCTCATGATAATCACAATCCTTAATCAAATGAGATTTACTTCCACACACAAAACATTTCTTCTGAAGAGAAGATTTATTCAAACCAAAAGAAGTATTCTTACAAGCAGAAGTATTCAAACCAAAACCATGAAAAGAATTGTTTTTAACAGTATTATTATGCAAAGAATTAAAAAGCAAGTCTTCAGAGGCAACTGTCTTGGAAGGGCATTCCTTGGCAGCAACTCTGTCATGCTTATTGGTAGTCTTGGGTGCAGGCAGGGGTGAAGACTTGGGAAGGTCAGACTTGGGAAGGTCAGACTTGTCATTTGAATCACACTCTGTAGACCCTTGCTTGGAGGACTTGTCACTGTTAACACAAGAGACAAAGTCATTAGTAGAAGTATTAGGGTCTGGCAAGTCTTTTGACTTTTTGCCATACAGATGGTGTGATCCATCAAAGTCATTAATAGTGGAAAGGTCAATGGGCATGTGCTCACCTCTAATTGGTCCACGAACAGCATGTAGGTCACCTTCTTTCACAAAATGTGCTAGGCCTGCTGGTGTAGATCTACGTGTGTCATCCCTAGCTTCTAGGCCTACATATTTCTTAAAACCTAAAGCCACTGTAGAATTGGGAGCTTGACTGCTATAAATGAGACTAGCCAACTTACTACCATTCATCATCCACTCATTATTCCTAGCAATTTCCTCCTTAAGTTTTTCCTTAAGCTCTAGATTTTCTGACTCTACATCTGCTCTTAACTTCTCAGACCATTTTAACTCATTTGTAGCACATTCGAGATCTCTTTCTAAAACACCTATTTTCTCACCATAAGCTATTTCATTCTTTTGTAACCAAACCTTTTGTCTTTCTAGTGTTTTTAAAGCCTGTTTATAAGCTTCTACTTCCACATAGCATTCATTATATTTTGGTTCCATAATGTCATAAGCTTGTTTCAGTTCATTATAACGCTCACTACAACCAAACAAACAGTTTTGTACCTGAGAGATGCCCATCAAGGCAATCTGATCATGCCTATCCTCTGAAGTACAGCCTGCAACCAACCCAACATTATCAGAACCATCATTATCAGACTCCTCATGTAGCTTCCAGTCCACATTGCTATCAAGAGTGACCAACGCAGTTGATCCCTTTGAAGTTCCTGCATCCTTCTGATACTGCTGATAAGTAGAGTATCGTACTTCATCACCAGCTTTCCTGTCTTTGCATTCTCTAGAAAAGTGACCTATCTGTTGGCATGTGAAGCATTTAACCTTCCTTTTATCAAACCTTGCTGGATCGCGTCCTTTGAATCCAAACCGTCTGCCAGCTTTGCGCTCAAAGGTCTTGATATCCATGGAAAGCATGGCCACTTGCCATCTCAGCTTCATCTCTTCAAACTCAAGTGGGTCCACTTGATCAAAATCCTCATAAGCCAGTTCCTGCTGAGGATCATAATCAGCAAAGAAAGATCCAAGAACATCTTCCATAATTCCACTGGATCTAGGAAGAGAGCTTGATGAAGGAGCAGCATTAGATGATGATGGATATGAGCTTGGAAAATAGTTTGACTTTGGAGTAGAGGCTCCAACAAATGCAGTATGACTAGCAGTAGAAGATGATCGAAAAGGGCTTCTAACATCATGTTCAAGAGCTTTAAGTTTGTTGTACAGCTCATCAAAGGTCATCATGTCCAAACCACCTTTAGCTTTTAAAGCTATGCTCACATGTAGCCAGGATGGAGGTAAGGACCTCAGAAACTTAGAGTTACAGTCATCATTATCCGGCTTTGCCTGTAGTTGGTTCAACTGACTTAAGATCTTGTGAAACTTATCATAGCCCTTGTGAATTCCTTCCTCTTCAGAGATCTGAAAGTCCTGAAACTGTTGTCTTAGCATGGACTTCTTTAGTCTTCTGGACTCCTCATTCCCACCGAACTTCGCCTTAATTGCTAACCAGATATCTTTGGCATCTTGCATGAAGTGAAAATCACTCAAGTGATCCTCAGGAATAGCTTGCAGAAGAATAGTTCTGACCTTTGTTTCTCTCTGAACTGCCAGCAACTCTTCAGCAGTTTTGGGAGGAACATTCATCATATTACCAGCAGCATCCGTGGTAGTCCTCTTCAAACTGTTCCCCTTCAAAATCACCTGCCATAGATTCCAATCAATGTTGGAGATCCAGTTTTGCATCTTCATAGCCCAAAGATCATATTCCTCCCTCTTAAGGTAAGGAAACTTAGCATTGCTATTAGACAGACTTAGTTGCTGTAGATGGGTGGAGTTTTGGTTGTTGGTGAGTTCAGTATCAGCATCTGAACCAGGCATGATGTTTTGTTATGGTTGTATGGGTGTTTAGAAAAAGCTTGTCCTTAGTATCGTAGAGACTCTCACGAGGCTCTGATACCACTTGTTGAAACAGACAAAGACCTTGATAGATCTTGAGCTCGTGGATCGTTATGTATGCCTATGTAATCACAAGTACCATAAAAGACAATCTCTACAACTAATGTTTATCAGCGGAATATAAACACAAGTAAATAACTAAGAACTTCTTGATCCTCTATGGATCTTTATATTAACTAAAACTGAGTTTTTCCAATCGGTACATAAACCTTTCTAATGTGTTCCTTTTATAGATAAGGAACCCTAAACAATATCGCTAAACCGTTTTCCAAGAAACGTATAATCATAAAACTAAATAAGATATACACAATCACTTCCTAATAAAGCTCATGTATATCCACACTAAATAATCTAAATACGGAATAGACACTTCCGCAGAAACAAACTAATCACTATTATTCTTCAGCAGAATAAGTCTTCGGCAGAATCCACTTCACTTCAGTAGAAACACTTCGGCATTAATATCAGCATAATCCAGACTTTCACATAATTCCCAACACTTTCTGTCTAAGTCGCTAACATAAGAGTCAAGTCGCTAGGTCATGTTAAGCATCAAGTCGCTAAGACTTTTATTTGACTCAATAGTCAAATAACCCAACTCGCTATTACCTTTAAAAACCAAGTCGCTAGCCTTTCAATCCAAGTCGCTAGCCTGGGTCAAGTAGCCACATCTTTTGAGCACAACTCGCTACTTGATAAATATCAAGTAGCTAGGCAAGTCGCTACATTTTTTTTTTCAAACCAAGTCGCCACCTTTTTTCCGTTAACAAGTCGCTAGCAAAGTTTTTAAACTAAGTCGCTATGATAACTTCAAAGCATAACTCGCTACGACTTGTAAATACAAGTCGCTAGGCACACATATTACACAACTCGCTACACCAAGTCGCTATGAAAAATGACCACAAGTCGCTAGCAAGGCTTTTGACATTTTTCCGATGAGTTTTCCGGTCAAATTCCGACCATATTCATATGAAACCCAGAAACATCATATGGAAGTGCTATGAAATATTTTATTTTGACCCATGTTAGACTTGCAGTTTAACCAGCAGAGAATGACCAAGACAGATATTATACCCAAAGACTTCTTTGTTTTTGACCAAAAAGGACTCAAAACTTGTTAAAAACAGTATATCAAAAAGTAAATGGAAAAAACAGTTTTCTTATATATCAAAACGGTTATAAAAAGAATAGGAACAAGAAGAATGTTTTCTGACCATATAGAGTGATGAAAACCAGTTTTTAGACAAGATTCAAACCACCAAAATAACCACAAAAAATCGACCAAAACAAACATAACCGGTACCAATACCGCGTCAAACATAAACCGCATCAAACCATGAAGAAAAACCACGAGAATCAACACACACAACCAAACCTTGGCTCTGGTACCAATTGTAGGATCGTAATATTTATTGTGTTGATTATTCGGGTGGTCTTGGATGATCAAAATACATGTTTGCCATAGTTAGAGAGTTAGTAGAGAGAGAGGGTGTTTTTGCTAGAGGTTTACACAAAAGTATGGAATATTAGATTGAAAAGCACCACCCCTTCCATGGATGGAAGGGGTATTTATACTTACACAATACACGACCTCCTATCGGCCTGTGGATCAGGTATACAGTGGGTAAAGACCCGTCCTTCCTCCACGGTGTTACACTACGCTAAACTATGCTACTAACTAACAAATAAACTACTAAACAACGTAAATAACTACAAGTCAACGAGCTAAATTATGCTAGATAACATTTGGGGTGACTGACACTTCACTATGGAATTTTATAATTCCTAACAGTCTTCAATACCGATGTTACCTTGGTAACTACCAGTAGCATATGAATTGAACCCGGTTTCTGCCCTAAGGTTGAATAAATGGAGGGCTATTTCTTTTCACCCTTTTTCACATTCAATTCTTTTTCATTCTTCAACCCCTTCAGTGCTTACCGAAACTTCATAACTAGAACCTTGTTGGGTTTATTCCAGTACTAGCTCAATTTCAATCTGCACTCTTCCCATATCTCAATTATCTCATTTTTTCAATATACCTAAGGACTCTACACTAACAAGTGGTTTTGTCCCTGGGTAGATCCCTCCGGTTCTGGCGGATCATTGGACCTCAACCTAACCTTATCATCCTTATATCACCATGCATAAAGTAAAGTTGGTCGGTCTTTAGATATAGTTTTTCCGCCTTGAAACCAATTGAAAACCATTTAAAAATCAATCAAGATACTTGTGATATAAAATCAAAGTATTTTGTATCTTGATTGTTTTGATATTTTAGAAATGCTCCCCCTCAACATATGCATAAAATTCAGAAATTGTTTAGCACATGGAGGCAAGAGATCTTTGAAATCGTTAGATTAAGAATGAAAGGTCCAATCTTTTGATTAACATTTTCTAAAATGATCATCATCACTTCCCAATCAATTTGAGTAGATAAAACATATTGAGGAAGGATGAGGTTTTCAAAAGTTTGCTCCCCCTCAATATGTGCCTCGAAGTTTGAAAGAGTTTTGCACATATTAGAGGGAACCTGCACTTAGAGACAATTCAATCACGGTTCAATAATTTAAAGTTTAAAGTAGATTCTCCCCCTCAACATGTGCATGGAAAATTTGAAATCGTTTGTCACATGCGGGGAGGAAAACTTGCTAAACACTTATGAACCCATTTATCGAATTATCAGTTTAAATCCAATTTAAATCACAAATTCTCCCCCGATCACAATTTTCAAAACATTTGAGATTTGAGATCTCTTGTTGATTTAAATTGATTTTGAAAGCTTTTGAGGAGAACTGTGACTTTCTTATGAAAACATTTAGCCGATAAGGATCAAGTTTGAAACATAAGACTCCAAAGATTAAACATGCTTGAGTATCTTTTTAGAAAACATTTTTAATAATCAAGGTCTTGTACCAATTGTATAAACTTATTGTAAAATATTTAGAGAAGACCTTGCTCATTTACGTGCCAATTGATTGAAAAAAATATACTTTGATTTAATTGAAAAATCATTCTCCCCCTCAATCAATGACGAAAGTTGTTGATTGAAGGAATGAGATTTTGACATCTGAAAGCTCTGATGATTTTCAAAAATATTTTTCAAAACAATTGCGTTTTCATTAGATGACGAATAATTTTCAGAAGAATCATTAGAAGGAAAAATATTTGAAAGGAAACATTTGTCTTGTTAATGACAAACATTTGTTTTTAGAATCAGAGCATGAGATTAGAAAAATAAGATAAAGCATGGCTCTGTTCTTTCTTTGAAAAGCGGGTTATTGCCTGAAATGAAACAATTGTTTCACTTTCTCTCAATTTTTTTTTAAACGAATATGTACATTCGACCAACATCTAAAGACCCGTGTCACTCTTTGACTGACAGCACAAAGACCGTAGATATTAATCGAATCAAGAAGAAACATGACAAAAAGACAATTTTATTTTTATTTTTATTTTTATTTATTTTTTATTTTTTATTTTCAAAATTTTATGGATTTTTGAAAGTTTTATAATTTTTTTCTTTGCTTTTTGTTGGTTTTAAAATTTTGTATTTTGTTTTTCAGAATAAATATTTACAAGAGATGGATGAAGAAAGGCCTTTACTCCTAGTCTTCCTCCTGAAGACGTTTGAGTGTTTCTGGTTGAAGGCTTTTCAAGCCAAGTCGTGGAAGAATAAACTCAAAACGTTCTCTTGGAAGAGCTTTGGTGAAGATGTCTGCTAACTGGTATTCTGACTTCACAAAATAGAGTTCCACCACACCGTTTTCTACTTGTTCCCGGATGAAATGATGTCGAATATCGATGTGCTTTGCTCTTGAGTGTTGAACGTTGTTGCAAGAGAGAGCAATAGCACTTTTATTATCACAGTACAGAGGGATTTTGTTGAATTCAAAGCCATAGTCAGATAATTGGGATCTCATCCAAAGGATTTGAGCACAACAAGATGACATGGCTATGTATTCAGCCTCTGTAGAGGAAATAGAAGTACTCATTTGCTTCTTTGAAGACCAACTCACAAGCTTATCACCCAAAAACTGAGCACCTCCTGATGTACTTCGACGTGTATCTTGACATCCTGCATGATCAGCATCTGCATAGGCTGTTAGTGACATACCGGTGTCCTTCGGGTACCAAAGTCCCATGTTGATGGTTCCTTGGAGATACCGAAAGACCCGTTTAACCGCTTCAAGGTGCTTTTTGGTAGGCTTAGCCAGATATCTAGCACATATGCACACAACGAACAAGATGTCTGGTCTACTAGCTGTGAGGTACATCAGGGATCTAATCATACTACGATATTTCGTTTGATCTACCATGATCCCTGAGTGGTCCTCATCCAGCTTGGTACGTTCAATCATGGGAGTGTCAACGGTGTCACATGAAACAAATCCAAATTTCTTTAAGATCTCATTTGCATATTTAGATTGATTAATAAAAATGCCTCCGGGACTTTGTGAAATTTGTAATCCCAAGAAAAATGACATTTGTCCCATCATTGAAATTTGAAATTTGGAACCCATTTCTTTTGAAAAACGATCACATTCATTGGGGTCAGTCGAGGCAAAGATAATATCATCAACATAAATCTGAACGTGAATTAAATGTTTGCCTGACTTTCTGGTGAACAATGTCGGATCAACTGCTCCCTTGCTGAATCCAGTAGATAGAAGAAACTTTGACAGCGTATCATAGCATGCTCTAGGAGCTTGCTTCAAACCGTAAAGGGCCTTTTTCAAGCGATAGACATGAGTAGGATGCTCTGGATTCACAAAACCCTCTGGCTGGCTGACGTAAACCACCTCTTTCAAATCACCATTAAGAAAGGAGGTTTTCACATCCATCTGATATACGATCATGTTCTTACTAGCCGCATTAGCCAAGAAGATTCTGATAGCTTCGATACGAGCAACAGGAGCAAAAGATTCCTCAAAGCCAATACCTTCTTGACGATATCCTTTAGCCACTAACCTAGCCTTATTTTTTAACATATCACCATGCTCATCAAGCTTCACTTTGAAGATCCACTTTAGAGCAATGATTATAGCACAGTCTGGAGCAGGTACTAATTCCCATACATCTAATCGATGAAACTTATGAATTTCTTCTTGCATGGCATCGAACTAGCTGTCTTCATTCATAGCAGTTTTAACATCTTTAGGTTTGATCTTAGAGAGTACGGAGTTGAAGAAGCACCATAAGGCATCAGTAGCAAGTTGTTTACGAGTGGATACAGGACGAGAAGGGTTTCCAATGATGTTGTCCAATGGGTGATCATGTGTCCATTTTCTAAGGTGTTCATGTGGTTGTTGTTGTGGAACTGAAGTAGCAGAGTCGATGTCTCCTGATGAAGATGGTTCTGATGATGAATCAGGAGCAAATATATTTTCAAATGGAGCATCTTCGGGAGTAGCAAAGGGATTAACTTCATCCTGTGAATCAGAAGCAATTCCATGATGTACACTCGGTGATTGAAGGTTTGTTGATGAGACAAATTGATCAGCAGCAGGCGCTTCCTGACTTAATGACATAGAAACTGAAGGATTGACTTCATTGACAGGGATAGAAGCAGCCTCTGCTGATGGAATTGACATATCAATAGCACTTGGCTCAAAGTGTTCATCAAACATAGGATTAAACAATTTCTTCAAATCATCTTCAGAGGGAGGTACATAAGGAGTTGCTGGTGAATGATTAGACACAAGAGCAGAACTGATAGGACTACTAGATGAGAGTTGTGATGCGGGTCCAGAACTGGATTGTCCTGGAGCCATTTGACCGGTCAGCTCATCAAACGTAACGTGAATTGTTTCCATAATGTTTCGGGTTCTCTTGTTGTAGATTCGGTATCCTTTTCTGTTTGGTGCATATCCTACAAATACCCCAATGTCCGCTTTAGCTTTCAGTTTACCTAAGTCTTGACCATCATTAGTTGGGTAACATAATGCACCAAACACTCGAAGGTATGATAGATCAGGTTTTCGATTGTGGACAAGTTCATACGGAGTCTTTCTATGAGATGTGTGGATTAGGGATCGATTTTGAGTGTAACATGCAGTGACAATAGCTTCAGCCCATAGAAACATTGGAACCTTTGAGTAAATCAGCATTGTTCTTGCGGCTTCCACAAGAGTTCGATTTCGTCTTTCAACTACACTGTTCTGTTGAGGAGTTCGTGGAACACTTCTTTGAGGACTGATTCCAACACTTTCATAAAATTCATTGTGTTCTTTATTAACAAACTCAGTTCCATTGTCAATTCGGATGATTCGAACCGTTTTGAGTCGGATCTAAAGTTGTTTAATGAGTTTAAAGATGACATATGGTGTTTCATCCTTTGTCCTTAAAAACTTAACCCAAGTGAATCGGGAGTAGTCATCAACCACTACAAGAATGTATTTCTTCCCATTTATCGTTTGCACTCTCATTGGTCCGCATAAATCCATATGAAGGGTATGAAGAACTTCCATTACTGAGTTTGTGGGTTTTGGTTTGTGGGCATATTTCGTGCTTTTTCCCAATTGGCAAGCTGAACAGAGATGATCTTTTTCATATTTTAATCTAGGTAAGCCTCTGACAAGATCCTTTCTGGAAAGGTTATTAATGGTGCCGAAGTTCAAGTGATTGAGACGACGATGCCATAACTATGACTTTGTTTTTGAAGCTTTTGACAACAAGCAGATTGGTGAGGACTTCATCATGTCTTCGATAGATATGGTATATAGGTTTGAACCACGGGTTCCTCTGAGAAGTTCCACACCATCAAGCTCGCTAACGAAACAAGTATGCATTCTGAAAGCCACTTCTAAATCGGAATCACAGAATTGACCAACAGAAAACAGATTATGACCAAGACCTTCTATGTAATATACCCTGGAAATTACACTTTTACCAATCACATAATCTCCATAACCCATAATTGCACCGAAATGATTGTTCCCGAATCTAATTGTCCCGATGAATTTGCTCACGAAGTTCATGAGCCGCGACTGGTCTCCAATCATATGCTTGGAACAGCCTGAGTCCAGGTACCACAGAACGATTTGAACGATCTGCAGTTGAACACAGACAGGAATGGATAACTGGATAATTGGGATCCCCATGCAAGAATGGGTTCCATTTGGTTAGTAACAGTGATTGAAACTCCCACATCAGAAATAGAAACACCCATATCAGAAATAGAGGCAATGGAATCATTAGGAATAGATGCATTGATGGTGTATGTATTTGACCTCTTTAAAGTATGTTCACTTCTTAAAGGAATAGTTCTACCAGTAGGCATCCATTTTCTAGTGGGCATTGTCTTAGCAGAAAAAGGTATCCATTGATAACCTATCTTTCTAAATGTTCTTCCTGTGGGTTTCCACTATTTTCTAACTTTCTTACGTCTTTGCCTTTTAGCCTTCTTAGCATGATTTTTAGCATTAACAATTTTAACTGGGCATTTGACAGCATTAGACGAAACATTCACACCACATTCATGATTAGCAACAGAATTCAAGCAGACATCATTACATGGTTTGCAGATAGTATCAGAATTCGAATTAATTACAGTACGCATATGGCTAATAATAGAATCAACACGATCATTTTATTCAACTCAATCTTAAAGTTCATAGGTTGGTCTTCTACTCTCTTCCAATGCACATTCTTAGCTTGCGAGGTCCTATCTTGTTTGGTATTGTATGGAGGCTTTGACCCGCTTGCTTTAATGTCACTGATTACTCCTGTAGAGGGAATTATGGGAACATTAGTTGGTTGATCTACTTTTTGCATTCCTGAACTAGATGTGCAAGGATCTGAAATACTAGAAGGCACATTAGTGTTCACTTTCTTAAAGCTGGGCATGGAATGGTTAGTATGCTTGGCACTAGGCATAGAATAGGGTATCAAGGGATTGACTTGCTCACCTAGGGATTTAGGGAATATTGTAGTTAAGCATTCTAGAAGTTCTTGAGATCGTTTGGCATATAAGCATGCATGGCCAATTGCATTATCAAGTGGTTTCTCTAACTTATCCTCTTCTACAATCTCACGGAGACATTCTAGGCTGTCCTTAAGGTATGAGAAATATGTTTGAATAGCAAGTTTGTTATTCCTAAGATGAGGAGGAACATATTTCACAGACAAAGCATATTTATTACAACCATGCACCTTTGATGCACCATTCTCCCCATTGGTCATTGGCATTTTCCCTTTTACCTGACTCTTCAGATTCTCAATTTCCTTTTGCAACGAAGTTATTTGTTCATTATTTTTGTTACGAGTGACTTTTATTGACTCAAATAACTCATTGAAATGACGTTTAACCTTTTCATTTTCTTCTAGAAAACTCTCATTTTCCTTTTGTAAAGCATTAACCAAGTTTTGAAGATGAAAGTTTTGAGAATTCCGAGAATCTAAAAGAGGAGACATTTGGGAGCCAGTCACAATGAACATTTGTTTATTTCAAAAACTGCATCAAACTCTAGAACATCTTAAGATATCTTGATGTTTGAGGTTTTAACATTTTCTTTGAGATGTTGATATTTTAGTTGTAAATCAAAATGTTCAACTTCTAGTTTAGAAAAATGTTTTACCAAATTATCGTGATCATCCTGTTCAATTTTCTCACTTAGTTTAGAGTTTTTGATTTCAAGCTCAATGACACGATCATGGGAGACTTTCAAAGCAACAGATAATTCATGAAATTGAGAAGCAGTAATAGAACAATTAGTGGTAGTATAGAACACATCTTGAGAGATACATTCAGAAATAAGATTCTCATTCAAGGTATGCAAGTTCTTCCTCTCAATCTCATTATATTTTAATTCTCGCTCATAGTCACTAACCTCAACAATCATTGCATCAAATTCCTTTTCCATTCCTTTAATATCTGTATCTATCCCCTTTTTAAGACTCTCAAATTGATCTTTTAGTTGTTTAAAGAAAGGCATGACCTCCGTTAAATAACATTCTTTTGTTTGCTCAAAACCCCTTTCCCCTTCAGTTATCCCAGTGGGTGTGATCCTTTTCTTAAAAGTTTTCTCAAAGTCAACAAATAATTGAAAAATAACATATTGACTGATTAAGGTCTTGCTTTAGTGGCAATAGTTCTAGGAACTAAATGCATTGGTGTATTTGGAGGATACACAATCGATGCAGGCATTTTCCTAAGGGGAGGGTTTGTTTCAACAAGATTTTCAGCTTTTTGCTTATCTAAGTCCTTTTTCCAGAACACTTGTTCAGGTGTTAACAAAGTTTGAGGCTTAAACTTGTTTAAGGAAATCCAATTTTCCTTTTTGTAATCATGGGGTTTGACAATGATCTTATTCTCTTTGCACTTGGGATCGTTAAGCTTCTTATCCATTTTCTCCCTAGATGCATCATCTAATTTTCTATCTTCCTCAGTGCAATCAATGCAACTAGGTGTCTGTCTAGGTTTAAGAATCTCATTGCCATCATAGATTACATTTTGAGCAGCTTTTGCTATCTTACCATACTCAGGGTTGGATTCCTTTATAATGGTGATACTATGCTTATCGCTGAGAACTCTATGCTTCGTGATCATGTGAGCAGTCTGAATGGTATTCCCTTGTACGTACAACTTATTTTCAAGCTTGTTTTTCAAGGTTTTTAGATTAGAAAAATCATTCAAAAGTTTTGATTCCTTAGCACTGAATTCTTGCTTAAGCATTTTAACATTTTCTTGAAGTTCTTGTTTTTGCTTAGCAGTTTTAGAAAGATTTTCTTGTAAGGAGTTTAACTCTTGTTTTAATACTTCTTCTCTAAACTTACTTTTTCTAATAGTTGTACGCATTTGGTCATCCATTTCCTGCTCACTGGTGGTTAACTCAAACTTAGCACGCTGTTCATAAATAGCAACACGTTCTTTATAGGCATTCAGTTCAGAGACTACAGAATTATCAGGGATACATGCAGTGTATTCATCAAAAATATAGTCATCATTGACTGCAGAAGATGCATCACTTGGTACAGTCTCACTTTCACTTTGTTTCACATATTGATCATATGGGACAACATTGATATTACCCATATTTTCAATATCTGACTCAAAAGTTTCAGTTGATTGTACTTTGTTATGTATCTTTTGCTCATCAACATCATCGTATAGCTTTAATACCTCTGAGATGATTGATTCTTTGGATGGACTAGCTTGCTGTGGTGAGGGGACCTTTGGAGAGACCATTGGAGAAATGCTAGCCATGAAAATTGTTTGTGTTGAAAACACTCAGACCTTGACAGATCTTTAGCACTCGTGGATCGTTAGTGTTGCATATGTAATCATAAGCAAACTAATAGACAGTCTCTAACACTCCTATTATATAGCGGAAAGTAAATACAAGATGTTATAACTAAGAACACTTAGATCCTATATGGATCTTTTTATTCACCGAAACTCTATGTTTCAGATCTGTTTACTATTACAAACTATTAAGTTCCTTTTATAGACAAGGAACCCTAATCTATTACAACTCAATCGACTAAGCATGCAAGCATGCATTTAATGACTAATACATTAAACAATATTGAGCAGTACAATAATGCCCATGCAACCTTGGGTCGTTCAAAGATAATAATGAGTGAGCATTTAATTCATAGGCGCATGCTGATCCTAGTCAGCTTTCACCCTTCAGCAGTAACACGGCAATGCTTGTACTCTTTAGTAGAATCACTTCTTCAGCAGATTCTGCTTCTACTTCAGCAGAATCCATCGGCAGTAATGACAGCAGAAATCCTACTTCACATAATTCCCAACAATCCTCCCCTAAACTGGAATTTGACTTGGTTAAGTTCCAGTTTCCTGACCTTGAAAGATCTTTTGATACTTCAGTACTAGAGGATTGTTTCCACACATCAGTAGCAAAGAACCACTAATAATCTCATCTCTATGATGATCAAGCTTTGAAACGCCAGGTCTTTGCAGCAACAAAAGACATAATGTACATCAATACTTATCAGTTGCAATCTATTCTCATCACATCCAGGTGTGTTCACACCTGAGAGAGGTGAATCATTGAAAATAATGGTTTTGATGTCTCTTTACCAATAGCCATTACTACTGGAGTAGCCAAATGTTTAAGTTCGAAAACTATGGTACACTGATAACCATCTGATTTAGTAGCAAATCAGCAACTATATTAACGGATTTGATGTGTCTTTACCTGTAGCCGTTTGCTCAGGACTAGTCAACTCTTAGAATTGGTGAGTGGATAACCAAATATGGAGATAGTTGCCTTTACCACAATCCATATACTTGTGGGCTTGCCAATTCTTGGATTCCAACAAGGAATAGACCATGGTGAATTGATGACCATAGAACACTCAGCAATTAAGCATGGGTGGTTGCAGACCCTATGATTTTGAGCAAACCATTACAGCTATTAACAGATTTGACATGTCTTTACCAAAGTTGTACCCTTTGGACTAGCTAACTCTTTGATACACACAAGGTATATCTGGTGAGTTAAAAACCATCAAACATACAACAAACCTGCAAATGAAAGTTAGTTTTTTTTTTTTTTTTTTTTTTTTTTTTTTTTTTAACTAAGAAACTAACAAGCAAATAAACCCTTGAGGCATATGCCTCCCCTGAGGCCTATGCCTCCCCTTAAACTTTGCAGTTAAGGGTTAAGCATCCCAATATTGACCACAAGGTGTTGAAACCTTGGTCCATCAAAAGCTTTAGTTAACAGATCAGCCACATTATCATCTGTATGAATTTTAGCCACATTTATCAAATGTTTTTCATATGCATCTCTAATAAAGTGGTGTCTGATTTCAATATGTTTGGTTCTACTGTGAAAAACTGGATTTTTGACAATGCATATGGTACTCTGATTATCAATAAAAAGAGTTGTGTTCATGAAGTTATACCCATAGTCCAGCAATTGGTTTTGAATCCAAAGGACCTGTCCACAGCAGTTTGCAGCAGCAACATACTCTGCTTCCGTAGTTGAGGTAGCCACAATCGTTTGTTTCTTGCACTGCCAAGAAATCAATCTTTTTCCAAGGAATTGACAGCCTCCAGTTGTGGATCTCCTATCCAGATTTGCACCAGCATAATCACTGTCAATATATGCTTCCAACTTAAAAGGAGACTCTTTTGGGTACCAAAGGCCTAAATGAGGTTGGCCTTTGAGGTACTTAAAGATCTTCTTGACTGCATTGAGATGGGAAGTAATTGGAGTGACTTGATGTCGAGAGCACACACTTACAGCAAAGGTAATATCAGGCCTTGAAGCTGTTAGATACATTAATGAACCAATCATAGATCTGTATAAATGAACATTCACAGGTAGATCTGGATCATTGTTGGCTTTTGTTTTTGGAGCTTCATAAGGTGTTGTGGCAGTCCTGACACCTTCCATGCTGAATTTCTTCAACATGTCCCTCACATATTTATCCTGACTGATAAATATCCCATCCTGTTTCTGCTGAACTTGGAGACCCAAAAAGAAAGTCAGCTCTCCCATAGCACTCATCTGAAATTCTCCCTTCATCAGATCCTCGAATTCCCTACACCAAGCTTCTTTAGTGGATCCGAAAATGATGTCATCCACATACACTTGCACAAGTATGATGTCTGTCGAGTTCTTCTTCAGAAAAAGAGTCTTATCAATGGCACCTCTTCTGTAGCCATGCTTCAGCAGAAATGATGAAAGCCTAGCATACCAGGCCCTTGGAGCCTGATGAAGTCCATAGAGAGCTTTAACGACTTTGTAAACATGATTAGGATGATCTGGGTCTTCAAATCCTTTTGGTTGTGTGACATAGACTTCCTCTTCAATCTCACCATACAGAAAAGCACCTTTAACATCCATCTGATATAGCATGAAGCCCATGTATGTTGCATATGCCAAGAAAATTCGAATGGCCTCTACTCTTGCAACAGGTGCAAACACTTCATCATAATCAATCCCTTCTTCTTGCCTGTAACCTTGAGCGACTAATCTTGCTTTGTTTTTAATAACCACACCCCTTGCATCTCATTTGTTCTTCAGAATCCATTTAGTTCCAATAGCATATTTGCCATCTGGTAATGGTACCAAGATCCAAACTTGTTGATTCTGAAACTGTTGCATTTCGTCTTGCATTGCTTCAATCCAACTTGAGTCTTCAAGAGCTTGAGTGACACTGGTTGGCTCTACTTGAGAAAGAAAACACGCAAACAGACAATGCTTGAAGTCTGTGTGATTGTCTCTTTGCTGATTAGAGACATAAGAGAGAAAAGCAACCTATCCAAATTTAGGACTAGAGATAGCCCTTCGAGTTCTAACAGGAGCTAGAATGTCACCAATAATATTGGATTGAGGGTGAGTGATGTTGATTCTTTTAGTAGCAGTGGGGTTGACATCAATGGTGGGTTCAAGTTTAGACACAGTAGGTACAAAAGTTGTGTCATAGGAAGGTGAGGAGAAAATGCCAGATTTGGGTTGATGATTTCCAAGATCTGAAGGACTTGGAAAGCGAGTATACGGGTCACCAAAGTCTATGGACACTCTAGTAGGAATAGGAGTGGTAACAGACAAGCTTTCAGCAGATTTGATGACAATGGGAGAGACTGCATCAGTGTCAGCAGAAACATGGTTTCCACTGACAGCCTCATTTGCAAGCTCCCCATCCACCTTCTCAGCTTCAAGCTTAACTGCAAACTCTTGAGTCTGAAGCCTAGCAAGGTCCTCAGCATAGTGTGATTCATCATCACTCTCAGCTGAAGTATCTCTAGAAGAGTTACCTGCAACATTGTTAGGGGAGAAAGAAGGCACAAGAATG
This sequence comes from Chrysanthemum seticuspe, assembly GCA_019973895.1. NCBI lineage: Eukaryota > Viridiplantae > Streptophyta > Magnoliopsida > Asterales > Asteraceae > Chrysanthemum > Chrysanthemum seticuspe. Next base: position 208,234,310 of record BPTQ01000008.1, on the reverse strand, counting down.
GGTTGTTCATCATCTTCAAATTCACTTCCAGAGTCAGCATCCAAGGTACCTGCATTGTTAGTGGGAGTTCCTTGAGAGCCTGCACTTTGGTTAGCCATATGTCTAGTATAACCCAGATAGTCAGTTAGGTAGTCAAGATCAAAAGACCACACATGACCCTGTCCTTGAACATTGGGCTTATCTTCTAGGTATCTGAGGTTCAAAGTCTCCTCTATCTTCTTGGCAGATAAGTTGTACACTCTGTAAGCCTTGCTATTAGCCGAATAACCCACAATATAACCATCATCAGCCTTTTCATCAAACTTCCCCAAAGGATCACTGGTGTTCAGAATGGTCACTTGACAACCAAAAGGTTTAAGGTAGTGAATGACTGGAACCTTCCCAAAGAGAAGTTCATATGGTGTTTTGAGGTGAGGTCTAGTTATGGAGACTCTATTAAGCACATAGCAAGCTGTGCCAACAGCTTCAGTCCAGAACATAGTGGGCAATTTAGAGTCTGCAAGCATTGATCTCGCAGCCTCTATCAAGGTCCTATTCTTTCTTTCAGCTACCCCATTTTGTTGCGGGGTTCTTGGATTGCTATAGTCCCTCTTTATCCCTTTAGACCTACAGAGTTCTATAATAATGGCATTCTTGAACTCTGTTCCATTATCACACCGAATTCCCTTAACCTTCTTGTTCAACTGATTTTCAACTAGTGTGATGAAGTCTTTCAGTACTGGAGTTGTTTCATCTTTAGTCCTTAGAAAGAACACCCAGCAAAATCTGCTATATCCATCAGTGATGACCAAACAATAGAACTTGTGATCAATGCTTCTGACTTGAGTTGGACCAAAAAGATCCATATGTAACAGCTGAAGAGGCTCAGAGATGATGCTCACTGCAGTGACAGCTTTGTAGGATGCTCTGTGTTGCTTCCCTTTGTTGCATGCAACACAATTATGATCATTGGAGAACACTTTGGTGGGAAGACCTTCGACAAGACCCCTTTTGGAGAGAGTGTTTATAGTTTTGAAATTCACATGAGCCATTCTCCTATGCCATTTATTGGACTCATCCAATGATGCTTTAGCCAGCAAACAAGTGAGGTCACCTTCAGGGTGAACTTCATTGAGGTTGAATGTGTATAGATTGTGAGTTCGAGGGACTCTCAGCAGAATTGAGGTATCTTCTGGAAGCTTGAACTCTTTAGAAAGCACAAGACATTCATTTTCAGAGAAGAGTACCTTGTTCTTGGTGTCACAAATTTGTGAGACTGAGAACAAGTTGAAGTTCTGAAACTCCCTAACATAGTACACATTCTCAAAGTTCAGTAGAGGTGTCTTGATGGTGCCTTTCCCAGTAATTCTACCATCACTTCCACCAAAGGTCACATTCCCTCCTTCTTCAATAGGAACAAAATTGTGCATCATATCTCTATTTCCAGACATACTTCTTGAACAGCCACTATCAACAATACCAATATCTTTATGCTTAAGGGGATGATCCTACAGAAACAAACATATATACAAAGGAATGTTAGTATACCGAGGAGGCTCAAGTCATTTCTGACTTGAACCTGCCTTGTGGATCATTAGATTTAGGTTTAGCAAAAGAGTAAGATCCACCATTGTTCTTGGGTTTCCATTGATATTTAGGTCTCTTATTATTCCAAGAACAACCTGCTGAGGACTTGACAGCAGTGCCCCAACATCCTTTCCCATTTTTCATAGAGTTAACATATGCAGGCCAATAACCATGTTTAAAGTATGGGCTAATAGGTTGCACATAAGGTCTATTAGCTGATCTCCTCCAAGGAGAGTCAGTCCTAGCTTGTGGGACATAAGGTGGAATATTCTTAACATTGGTCCACACTGGTCTAGGTTTCTGCTGAAGAGCACATGCACCCAATCTTTGCTCATAAAAATCACAGTCCTTAATTAAATGAAGTTTACTTCCACAAACAAAACAAGTCTTCCTTTTGGAAGATGTATTTAACAAAGAAGATGTTCGATTACATGTAGAAGAACTTAAACCAGAAACATTAAAGGAATTGTTTTTAACAGACAAATTATGCAAAGATTTAAAAGACAAGTCTTCAGGGGAAACAGGCTTGGAAGTGGAGTCCTCAGCAGCTATCCTAGAAGGCTTGTAGATAGTCTTGGGTGCAGGCTTGGGTGTAGGCTCAGGTGAGGGCTTGACAAGGTCTGACTTATCACTTGAATCACAGCTGTAAATAGATCCTTGATCCGATGAATTGTCACTGTCAGAGAAAGAGACAAAATCATAAGATGAAGCATCATTGTCTGGCAAGTCTTTTGACTTTTTGCCATACAGATGGTGTGATCCATCAAAGTCAACTTTAATGGACAGGTCAGTGGGCATGAATTCACCTCTAATAGGTCCAGGGACAGCATGTAAATCACCTTCCTTTCTAAAGTGTTCTAAGCCTGCAGGTGTAGATTTACGCCCATCTTGCCTAGCTTCCAATCCTACATACTTCTGAAAGCCTAAACCTATTCCTGAGTTCACAGACTGACTATTATAGAGTTCTCTAGCTAGATTGTCACCAGAGATCAACCATTGTTTATGTCTAACTATTTCCTCTGCAAGTTTCTCTTTAAGCTCTAGATTCTCAGTAATAGTATCAGCTTTTTCTTTTTCAGTGCGTTTAAAGTTAATATTAGCAATATCTAGATCAAATTGAAGCACCTTAATCTTTTCTTCATAAGCTATCTGATTCTTCTGAAACCATACCTTTTGTCTTTCTAATGTTTTTAACGAAAGTTTATAAGCTTCATTATCAACATAACATTCATTGTATCTAGGTTTCATAGTATCATAAGCTTCTTTCAGTTCATTGTATCTTTGACTACAACCAAATATACAGTTGTGTACCTGAGAAAGTCCCATCAAGGCAAACTGATCATGCCTATCTGCTGAAGTGCACCTGGCCAGCAATCCAAGCTTCTCTGTATCAGCTTTCTCAGTCACAGGTTCATGTGCACCCCAGTTGACCTGCTCATCCATGGTGACTAGAGCTGCTGAAGTGCTAGCTCCCTTCTGATTATGCTGATAGGAATTGTAGCTAGTACTCTCTCCACTCTTCCTGTCTTTGCATTCCCTTGAGAAATGACCCATCTGGTGGCAAGAGAAGCATTTGACTTTTCTCCTGTCAAAACGAGCTGGATCCTTTCCCTTAAACCCAAACTTCCTTCCAGCCTTCTCCTCAAACCTCTTGATGTCTACTGAAAGCATGGCCACCTGCCATTTCAGTTTCACCTCCTCCATCTCAAGAGGGTCCACCTGATCAAAGTCTTCATATACCAGATGCTGCTGAGTATCATAATCAGCAACAAATGAGTGAAGAACATCCTCCAAAATACTGCCAGTTTTGGCTTGAGGATGTGATGGAGTGGGACGATAGGATGATGATGGTAAGTAAGATGGACTTGAAGTATGCATCATCATATTAGAGTGGGATGTCCCAACAAAGGCTGAATGACCAGAAGAGGATGCACGGTAGGGAGATCTGACATCAGGTTCAAGAGCTCTGAGTTTGTTGTATAGCTCATCAAAAGTGATCATGTCCAGCCCACCTTTAGCTTTCAGGGCTATGCTCACATGTAACCATGATGGAGGAAAAGATCGTAGGAACTTTGAGTTGCTATCATCATTGTCAGGCTTTGCATTCAGCTGATTCAGCTGACTCAGAATCTTGTGAAACCTGTCATATCCCTTGTGGATACCTTCTTCTTTAGAGATATTGAACTCTTGGAAGTGTTGTCTCAGCATGGACTTCCTCATTCTCCTGGACTCTTCATTCCCACCAAATCTTGCTTTTAGAGCCATCCAGATGTCCTTTGCATCAACCATGTGGTGAAAATCACCTAAGTGATCTTCAGGAATAGATTGAAGAAGGATGGTTCTTACTTTGTGCTCTCTTTGTACTGCAAGAATCTCTTCAGCAGTTTTGGGAGGAGCAATGGTAAACTTACCATCAAGATCTGGGATGGTCTTCTTTAGACTGTTGCCATTCTTTACAATCTCCCACAGATTCCAATCAGTATTGGAGATCCAGTTCTGCATCTTCATGGTCCACAGATCATACTCTTCTTTCTTTAGGTAAGGAAACTTACCATTACTGTTGGAGAGACTCAGTTGCTGCATAGATGTAGTGGTTTTGATGTTGTTGTTGGTGGTGACTTCTGATTCATCATCGGTTCCAGGCATGGTGAATATGTTTTTGGTTGTATGGGGGTGAGGAAAATAAGGTTCTCAGTATCGTAGAGACTCTCCCGAGGCTCTGATACCACTTGTTGAAAACACTCAGACCTTGACAGATCTTTAGCACTCGTGGATCGTTAGTGTTGCATATGTAATCATAAGCAAACTAATAGACAGTCTCTAACACTCGTATTATATAGCGGAAAGTAAATACAAGATGTTATAACTAAGAACACTTAGATCCTCTATGGATCTTTTTATTCACCGAAACTCTATGTTTCAGATCTGTTTACTATTACAAACTATTAAGTTCCTTTTATAGACAAGGAACCCTAATCTATTACAACTCAATCGACTAAGCATGCATTTAATGACTAATACATTAAACAATATTGAGCAGTACAATAATGCCCATGCAACCTTGGGCCGTTCAAAGATAATAATGAGTGAGCATTTAATTCATAGGCGCATGCTGATCCTAGTCAGCTTTCACCCTTCAGCAGTAACACGGCAATGCTTGTACTCTTCAGTAGAATCACTTCTTCAGCAGATTCTGCTTCTACTTCAGCAGAATCCATCGGCAGTAATGACAGCAGAAATCCTACTTCACATAATTCCCAACAGTTTGTGCAGTAGGTTCATCATCGACGTCAGAGTCGTATGCATCACAGTCTGCAACTTGAAAGGGATTCTGATGATTATGACCTATCTCCTGAATTGGCTGCTCATCCACATCTACATCATATGTCTTAGCATTTCCCTCAGCAAGAAACAGCAACTCCTCTTCATCCAAAGCTGCACCATTATCCTGAGCTTGCACAAGCAACATCTTATCCCTGAAGTACTCTGCATTCTGAGGGCGTTTTGGCGATGTGCAGTTCCTTGCAATGTGTCCTTCCCCTCCACAGTTGTAGCACTTGATCAGCTTTGCTTGTCCCTGATTTCCATTCCTTCCCCTATTCAGATTTTCCACATACCCTCCTCCTACTCCACCTCTTCTTTGTTCATATTGTCTTCCTTGAGCTGGTTGGACTGTAACCTTTCCATCTCTAACCAAAACATGATTGTGTAGATTGGATGCAGTCCTGATTTCATTATTAGTGTGAAGTCTATTAGTGTGTGGAGTGAAGGTTATGTTTTGTTTAACCATAAGAGCCAGTTTATTCATAAAGTGTTCCATGACTGCATTGGCATCAGGTTTTTTGAAACTTGGATCTGGAATGACTTGAGATGCTTTGGTAGTAGTTCCATCATTGGTGTAGAAGGCTGTTGAATCATTTGACGAATTTGTTTCTCCCTGGTTGGTTTTGAACTGATCAAGAATCCTTTTTTCAAACATAGCATGTCTCTCATTCTGAAGAAGGAATGCATAGAGTTTCTCATAGTTTGTATTCTTCAATCCTTTGGTTAGTTTCACAGAAGTGACAAACTTGTGCCATTCGGGATTCATGTTGTTCACAAATTTTGAGTTCAACTGAATGTTTGGCATGGTCATTTTGATATTCCTCATATCATTAACAAGCTTGTGGAATCTCACATAATACTCATAGACACTCTCATCTGGTTTCATCTTGAAGTGCTCAAATTCATTATAGAGTTGTGATTCTCTGTCTTCCATAGTTAATTCAGAACCTGAGAGAAGCATCTTGACATTATCCCACACTGCCTTGGCTTCGGTGTTGTGATTGATAAGCTTGTAGATATCCTTTGGAAGACCTTGAAGTATGATGTTAGAAGCCCTGATATCAACATCGAATCTCTTTTTCTCCTTACCATTGAGCTCATCATATGTCTTTGGTCTGTCTATTCCATAGATCATTGTTCCATCTGCAGCTGTATCAATTAAGTCTCTTGTAGTCTCAATCTGATAAGGTCCTTCATCAATCGATTTGAGAATGTTGACCCCATTTTCCTTTCCAAGACAGTACAATCTGATTCTTTGAGCCCAAGAGTCGTAGTCAGTTCTGTCAAGCATGGGTGGACGAGTATCTGAACCAGCTGCTTGAACATCCTCGGCAACAGTTGAGATGATTGTAGGTACGTTGGTAGACATGTTTAAAGATTACACGGGATTTTATAACTCAATGATTAAACCAGGAAATAAATTCTTTCACGGGATTTTACTAAATTAAGAGAAAACCGTATTACACACAAGAGTCAACCAAGTCGCTAAGAATCCTTAAACCAAGTCACTAAGAACCAAGTTGCTAAATAATTAGAAGACAGGTCGCTAAGTTCCAAATCGCTACGAATTTTGACAGCAAGTCGCTATGCACCAAATCGCTAAGACGTCAAGTCGCTAAATAGCAACTCGCTAAGGTCCAAATCGCTAACACCAAGTCGCTAAGAACTTAAGAACAAGTCGCTATCAAAATTGAAAGCAAGTCGCTACCTTACCAAGTCGCTACCCGTAGTGGAGAATCCACTAAGTGTACTGTTTGTCGGCTTGTCTCAAAAGACAAGTCGCTAGGACTAACTCGCCACCAAATAACACTACAACTCGCTACCTTTTACTGAAGCAAGTCGCTAAGTAGAAATTCACTCCGAGAGCCAAGTCGCTACCAAGAAAAACTTTAAAAACACACTTTTCAATCCAAAGCAAGCTTAACCACAGTGATTCAAGCTTACCAAATCAAAACCCAAGCACATACAATGATTCTAAACACAAAAGTACACCCAAAATTCAAACTTTAACACAAGAAATGAACCAAATGATGCAAAAACCACTAAACTTTTTCAAACTCAAAAACCATCTAAAAACCACTAGAAATCCAAGGATATGTAAGAGATGATCTAACCATGGCTCTTGATACCATTTGTAACATATTGGATTTCACATACACATCAAATCACTATCACAAGGGGCGTACAAGATGAGTTTTAGAGAGAGAAAGTTAGAGGTTTGGGAACTTTAGTGAGAGAAAGAAAAATCTTATTATGAGCTCCAACTCTCTACCTTGGAAGGTAGAGAGTATTTATAGTCTTACAATAAAACGCCACCTGACGGGCTGTGGATCAGGCATACAGTGGGTAAAGACCCATCCGTCCTCCACGGTGTTACTTAACTAAATACTACTTAACATTAAATAACTACGACTACGAGCTTTCTAACAAATACATATACTTGAGGTGACCGACACTTTAATACCTGGATTTACTAAATCCTAACAATGATTAAAGGTATTGTGATATTAAAGTCGATTTTTACTTTTTTACAAAAGTCAAGATCAGATCTTGACTTTTGTAAAAAAGTCAAAATATGATCTTAATATCACATAAACTTTTTTTTTAATACAAATTGTTAATATCACACTAACTTTTTTTTGATATCACATTACTTTTTTTGTTTTTTTACTAATATTATTAATATCACCGTTTCTTTTTTAATAAAAAAATGTTAATATCACGGTTTTTTTTTACTATCACAGGAACTTTTTTTCTTTTTTTAATATAATTGTTAATATCACCGTAACTATCATATGTTTTTTTTAATAAAATTGTTAATATCATAGTAACTATCATATGTTTCTTAATATCAAGGTTCAATTTTACATGTAAAAAAACTTAATATTACAGTTGGTTTTATAATATCACAGTTTCATAATATCACACTAGGACTCATAATATAGTTAATATCAAGGTAGGACTCATAATCAAGAAAACAAAAAGTGCTCAGAAAAATCTGAAAAAATAAAAAAATAAAAGAAGATAACAATAGTAAGGATCGCTCAAAAGGAAAAAAAATTAAAAAAATCGTTTACATGGTCAATTGGTACCGTGAAGTTAGCGCAGATATTGACTTTTTTACAAAGGTCAAGATCAGATCTGAAATGGGCGGTCTAGATCTGTCCGTACGTCCGCACTAAAATTAAAAATCTGCACATGATCCTCACTATATATATATATATATATATATATATATATATATATATATATATATATATATATATATATATATATATACTAGTTTTCGAAGCACGCCCAATGGGCGGGCATGACTTATAATTATTTGTTTGTTGTTTTTTGTTAACTGAAATACATTTTTGAGAATTGTCAAACAATCAAACAATATTATAAAACAATTGTTTCTTTGGTTTTTAGTTGTTGGTTTTAGTTTTTCTTTTGTTTAGAATTATAAATAATTGTATGGTTTGCGTTGATGTAAATTATAAAAACATACAAACTATAAATAACTAAGTTTAGTGTAATACATATAAAAGATAATGAAACAATTAAATAATATAAGTATACCGGCTTTTGTAGACACAAACCAATCTGGGACAATGTTTGGCCTTAACTTTTATTAATCGTCATAGCGAAATAAAAAAATGGATGATCATTTTATGTATTATCAAAACACACCTATTCAAATAGTGTTTGGATTAGCTTATGTTGTTTCAAAATAAACTGGTAGTAAAATGTCTAAAAAGGACAATACTAAGGAAAAAATGTTAGCAAACAAAAGTTACAGACTTACAACAAAAGAGAATATGATGGTAAAATTTTAAATAATACAAATAAGCTAGAAAAACCAACGTATTGGCTTATTTGAGTTCAAAAAAAACTTTTTTTTAGCTTATGTATTTCAAAACACAATAAGCTCATAAGGTCTTTCAAATAAGATAATCCAAACACCCACTAAAAAGCAATGTGCTTACCTTAATAGTCTACCATCCAAGTCATAACCATGCGCTTCCTCCTCTTTTGAGAAAGTAACATATCTAAGAACATAAAAGGAAGAGAATCATGATCGAATGTTTAGCCATCATCAAACGAACATATAAAGATCATACAACTGGAGATTAGAAGCTCATATTATTCAACCTAACTACATACTGGTTAAGGTATTGTTGTTGAGACTTCTAATAATGCATAGATATTCTTAGCCACTAAACATAATATGTCGTACAGTGGCACGAAACTAAAGACTATATCATTATGTTCTAATAGTATTATTTTATCAAGCCAAAACAAATATGACAAAAATCAAAACAAAAAATATGCAAGCAACACGTCATGGTCTGAACTCTGCAGCACAGACCATCAAGGGAACACTGGGGTTATCCTTTCCTCAATTCCATTTTGTAGGCCCGATTATGTAGCCTCCCATAATGGATCCACACAATGAAAATGATAAACACAGAAAAGCCCGGTGTTTAGCTCATTTTCCCATATTTCTTATTATCTATCCTTGCATACTAAAGATGGGTTTCCAGATTCATATACAAAATATGAAATGTATTTAGTAAAGGTACCCTGATATTTCACAGGAAAATATATCTGAATAACTCACAAGACACGGAAACCTATCCTAAATGTGTCAAACTATCTGGTGGGAGGCTAAACAGTATCATAAATAAACAGTAGAGCGCCAAAGAGGCAACATATTAGAGAATTAAATGTCTTTATGTGGCTATCAGCATGAGTGTTTATTATTTTAGACAATAGACATTATATAAGCAACTTAAGTATGCAAAGTTAAAACTGTAACGTACACACTGCAAGTGTCATTGGTAAATTGCTGAAGAGTACCACCAGCCGTCCAAGAAAGGGAAACCTTTGTTACTTTTCCATATTGGCTAAAGTATTCTTTACGCTCCAATAGCTGCATCCAAAAAGTAACTTATTATTTATAACGATACATAATAAATACTAAAAAAAACGATGAATTCCACCATAATTGTGAAAACTGATCATGCATGCTCAAAATGAGACAGCAGATAAGCATGAAAGCAGCATACTTCTTCATACGCATACTCAACAGGCAGTCCAATGATATACGCCATCCTTTGCTGAATTACTCGAACATTGCTAAGGTCCTTCCTTCCTTCATTTTGTTTTGGCTTCGCCTTTGTTACCTTTTGTTTACGACTTGAACTAATGCTAGCCACCCTGTGTGCACAAAGCACTTGGTATATTTCTACATATCAAACTGAACAATAAAACAAATGGACATTCGAGCTCTGAACTATAAATTGCTGCTTCTGCATAAAGATGACATTAAACGGTTTAACAAATGTTAACATAACTCTGTATTTACCGAAAGTATTTCAGACACATTATAAAGACCTTTTTCAAGGAAGGGCACAGACTCCATAATCTTCTTCACACGAGAGAATTAATAATCCCTCAGAATTAATAATCTGTTGTGGTACCTTTGCGGCCTCTATTTACTCCATTTGTCAATATGTTCTCATGGTTGGTCACTTGGTTGGCTATTTTTAAATATTAGATTAGTAAGAATTAGTAATGTGATAGTGCATTGATCAGTGTGCTAGTTGATTTGATCCCAATGTTAATTTTTTTATATTGTTACCATCTAGTGTCAACTACAAATGTGCAAGATTAATTTATACAGTAGTAGTGTTTCATCTTTCAAAAGTACCCAATGCTATACCACCATTACAGTATTGTCACATGCAAGATCATTTTGGGTATTGACTACGAATATTTAGGGGGTTTGGCATGATTTTTATTACAGCAAACCACCGAAAGTCAGAACCTGTAAGAATCTAGATCAGCTATTCTAGAGTGCTTTAAATCAACTATTTTTCAGTGTTATTTCAGAGATTTAAGTCACCTGAACACCCTTGATTTGAGCCATGTTGTATATCCACACGGGCGCACGCAAACACTTATTAGAGTTGAAATGCAATATGTGAATGTTATGAAAATATACTTAATTCAAAATTTGTGAATAGAATAAAAAATGATAAATTTACACTTCTATTGGAACTAATTTATTACTGTACTAATTGTATATGCAGTTCAAATTTTGTTGTTGATTATAAGGTCCCAGAGCCTGAACCTGAACCTGGACTAAAAGGATTAAACTTTCAACTTCCGCTCATTATTCTCTTGAGCGATTTCATTCTTGAACATGAAACCGGATTTTTCTCATCTTCTGCTTTCTTCGTTTTCTCTCCCAAGAAACTACTTACCTTGTAAACTGGACCAAAACCGCCTTCTTCAAGCTTGTTATCATCCGAATAGTTTTTTATCTCCTTAGCAATTGTTGATAAGCCAAACAACGGCAGGTGTATCTCTCCCATTTCAATGCTTCGTTCATGAACAGTATCTAGAAGCTTTGCTTCACTACCTGAAAATATAAAGTATAGATGAAGCCAACTTTTTTTTAATCAATGTATGCATAATAATTAAACATGCTATCACTTACCGTCTGAATTTACATTTGATCTCTTTCACTTAATCCATAGATAAAGTGCCAATATCATGCTCAATATAATCATTACTGCTGATATTGACAAGTAAATTTCCAATTGCAATCGTTTCTTTTTGTTCGGTGATTGGAGCCCTGAGAAAAGCTAGATGTTGTCAAAATGGATCAAGTAAAGATTTAGCCCTGATTATGAAGACATGGACTTATGTAATACTTCAGAGGCAGCCAGTCTAATGTAAAGATCTTGACCATTTTGTGGATAAACTCTGATATCAATCAAATCACCAAACCATCGCAAGCATCCATTCCTGGCTGGTGAGATGTATGGATTTGCATAAGCTATATATGATCAATTGTTCTTACACGCCACTATACATTCCCCTAGAGTCATGTGTTCATTAAAGAGAGCACCTTTTGTGTCTGGTAATTTGACTCCAGTGTACTTTAGAAAATCTTCTATATGCTTGCAACTGAGAGCTACCATCCTTTTGCATCCATTAGACCACTCATCAACGCGTGATCTCGCTGCTAGTTTGAACCCTTTCATACACCCGCAGTAAGGTGAAGTGAGGATGTTGCAGCTTCCATACGCTCGTCATCACATATAGAGATTGCTCCAGTCTCTCTTGTTGACCTTGAGTCAACTCTGCTGCTTCCATCAATGGTAAAATCCCTCTTTCTTCCTCATCAAAGTGCTCTTTGCAGTTTTCCTGAAGATGCAAATTTTATATCTTAAGGCGATAAAGGAAACAGACAACGTTGTTGCATTTTGCATATATTTAGAGGTGGTGATACCTTTTAATTTAGCTATAAACAGGTTAATTTGTTGTTACTTTGAGTCAGTAGATGGGGCAAATGAGTCAAAATTCTTCTAAAGTGTAATAGAACACATAAAGCCTATTGCTTTCGTAAAACACATTATTTTTGTATAAAACTGCAAAGAAGGGATAAAAGAAGTATCCGTCAGTCATTAAACCTGATCTAGCCCATTGTGACCTGTTACCCAATGAATCGACCCACTCATTTTGCCATCTCTAACTCCAACCCTTGGGTTTTGGAATAGAGCCACTTTCAAAACAAAAATGATCCAATATGATATATGGCATCAACTATTCATATTTGGTGGCAATATTGAGACTGTATTTCTACCATTATGTAATTGACGTGACTCTTAAAAGTAGGGTAACATCTAACTTTCCACAAGTATGTTCCCAAATTTCGCCCTGCTTGTACTTGGAACAATACATTAACATGAAGAACTTGATTAGACGTATAGATCTATGGACGTATAGATATCCCCTTATGTTGAACCAATCTGTACTCGTATCAATTTTGAAGTTGATAATAGTTTGCCAAACTTAAAAAGCCATAAATAAATTTTGGGGGTAGTATCATATCAGTTTTTAACATTGGATAAAGAAGGTACCAGTAGTGATTTAATGCGAGTTGATAGACTATAGATAGCATCTGAGCATGAAGCGCTCCCGGTATCAAGAATGATGATGGTTTTGATGTCTTCTTTGATGCCATTCATGAGGGGTAAGTCTCAAGCATGCTCCTCAGTTACAGTTTTAGATAACCCTGCATCAACGGAAACACCAGAACCATGGTAAAGTGGTGGTATGACAGAGCTACCAGACATAATTTACTGCTGCCAACAAAATAATAATTTTATTTTTTGGATGTTCAACGAAAATTTCACTTTCCTAAATATAAAAAATATCCCTTCCCATTTTCAATATAAGAAATTTGAGTTTAAATGACTGAATTTCTCACGTGTCGTCGTTACAGGTTATGAATAGTGATTAGCATCCCTCTTGGTCAAAGAATCCCTATTGATCATTGTTCGTGAAATTATATGGCTGATAATCAAACAATTTATTACCAAATCACATGAAGAATCAAAAAGTTACTTTTAAATGGGGTTGAGGGAGACAATAGTTCATAACACAATAAGTAAAGCAATTGAAAATCACAATTAAGCTCGTACTTTCATATGGTATCCTCGTAATCATTTAATAATAAATAAGTAAATATATGCAGCAACATTTAAAGGAGGTCAATACCTTCTCTGCATAAGTAGCATCATCAATAACACAATTTTCTCTTAGCATCCAGATCATCAGCGTTCAGTAAAAGATCCGACTGTTTCTGCATAAACAAACCATCACTTTAAGTACATATCTCTATAACCCCAACAGGAGAGCCAAACTTTATAATTTGGGCCTGGATAAACTGCAAGTAAAACACAAAAGCAACAGCAGAAAGCTTGAACATAGTTACCTTTAGAAAACGGTACTTCGCCAATCTTTGGACTTTATGACTGATGGAACCATCCTCAGGTTTCTGATGATAAAATCACGCAGGACAGTCAGAAACTATGGTGAGCATCATAATTAAGTTATTGTTTATAGCCTTAGATAGAGTAGACATCACATGTTTATTTTTTGTATTTTCTTATTAGGTTTCTAAAGGGTTTAACATACAGGCTCATAAAAACTCATCTTCTGCTCCAAATATTTACATTTATTCAATAATATTTCTCGGAACTGCTCTTTTCACTGTACGCAGAAATACTCACCCCACCAAACTCTGGAATAGCAGGCCTGCATTACTCGATAAGTGTATGCCTAATTATCTTGCACCAGTTTTTTTCTCGGGCCACATGAATATTAAGCTTTGCCAAGAGCTCATTTTTGAAAGCCATAAGACCATTGATGGATGTGGTTTCCATATCCACATTGCTGGTGGGGCTGGAATAATGTTACAAAATATTCGTAACATTATCATATCCAACATCCACATGTATGATGTTGCTCCTGCTAAGGGTGGCATGATTAGATCAAAAGCTGATCACGTTGGAATCAGAGGAGATAGCGACCGAGATGCTATTTGCATATTTGGAACTACTGATGTATGGATCGACCATTGCTCCTTTGCTGGATCATATGATGGTCTTATTGATGTTTTCGCCCGTTCCACTGACATCACCATATCTAACAATCACTTCGTTATACATGATAAGGTCAACAAATATTTCCTATATAGTGAACCTCAAAACTGTTACTATGCTTCAAAATAAGCATACCCAAACACCTTCTTTTACATTACCAAAACTTTAAAAAATGAGTGTCGAGAACTATATTAATCGGTCAACTCTGCAAGAACCTGATTTGGTTTCTAAAAACGTTAAATATTTTTGCAGGCTTTGTTATTTGGTGCAAGTGATGCTACACCTGATGAAAATATGAGAGTGACACTCGCACACAACCACTTTGGAAAAGGACTTACACAACGATTACCAGCAGTGAGATGGGGATTTGTTCATGTGGTCAACAACGACTACACAATGTGGAAAAGCTACGTGATTGGTGGTGCAATGGGTGCAACCATCATAAGCCAAGGGAACCGATACAAAGCCGAGCATGGTGCAGCCAAAGAGGTGACTCACAGAAATCAAGCTGAAAAGTCAGAATGGTGTAAATGGACATGGAGATCGGAAGGAGATCTGATGTTGAATGGAGCGTTTTTTGTGAGTTCAGGGAACCCACATTGGGTCATAATTATAAGGGTTATCCGTTGATAAAAGTTGAACCGGCTCATAAGGTTCACGAGCTAACTAATTTTGCGACAAATTGAGCCAAATTGAGAGTCAGATCCACAGACACAAAAGCAACACTCCAAACACTACAGCGTGCAGCTTGGCACATCAATCAAAATACACGGCCTCCTCGCCCCCTAGATCAAATGATGAGCTGTTAACATCAAATACATTGTGGTATTATCCAGATCCATTAGAGACATGAAATACCCAAATAATTCATCCCAAAATATGCAACAACATATCTCAAAATATCAAAATCAAGAAAGTTCAGATTTATCGTTTCACCTGATCCTGAGATTGTTCCCACTCTAGCCTATGCAAGCGCCACTCAAGTATAAAAATCAGTACCATTTAAGAGTAAACACTAATGCGAACCACACTCATATTTAGAAAAAACACTAATGGGAAAAATCTCAAGTTGGAAACACACCTTACACCGGGTCGAACTATCCATCATCACAGATGGTCTAACTGGAGGTGGTGGTACCAAGATTCTTCAGCAACGAACGTTCTTCTGAACTGGACTTTATAAGTTCAGATCCTAGAAGAATGACCTGAATCGAGCATGCATAAGATGTACCAAGTCTAAGGAGAACCATTCAGCTAATTACACACAAAAAAAGGAAACATATAAAACCACCAGATTCCTACACACCTTAGGAGTTTTATAGAATTTGGCTCTATATCCTCAGGATCCAGTTAGTGTGCTGCATCATTGATACCAGAGCTTCCATGGCTAGATGAGAAAATTGCAGGGTTCAGTTGCGCTGAACCTGAACTATATCCTCGGTGTAAAGCAACACTTCCTGGAAGAGCCGAAGAAGCAAGGGGCACAACATTCACATTTTGGTTGGATTGGTTTTGCCAAGGTAAGCAAACAAAATCCTGAAAAAAGAACAAAAAACATTAACATTACATTTTAGACAGAGCAATAATTAAAGGTAGATCTAGGTTGATACCTCATAAACTCGTTGTTGGGAATGGGATAAGCGACCAGGTTTAGGACGCAAAGCTTCTGGAAATAAACCTACATGACCTTGTGTATACAGGCTTGCATCAACAAAGGCAGGACCCAGCCCTTCTCTGTGCTTCCTTCTTATCGCAAGTTGAGGTGCAAGTTCATTATCTATTCTTTGCACAGCCTGCATGCAAGAAATTATAGATGACCCAAGTAAACCATATATGGCAAAAACAGCAAGGCAAAACAACTTTACCTTTTCAGTTGCAACTTGTAATATCCACATTCAGAGACTGAAGATGGTTTCTTAGCTGACTTGATATTGAGCCACGAAGAGGTTCCTAATAACAGGGTAGGTAAAGATCAGTCATTTACGAAGTGAAACGTGACTTAAAAAAGTATGAAAAAAGGGTTCATAAAAAACCTTTCATGTCACATGAGCTAGGCTTCCAGTGAGACTCGCAACCATCAAGTGAGCTGCACTGTGTATACGGCTCTCATCCGACTCCATAGCATAGTAAGAATTATGAAAATATCTCAATTCAAAATCTTCATAATATTTATAAGATCTTGAACAAAAGGTGCCCTTAGGAATAACAAAGTTTAATGTAGTGGATAGAATAAAACTGAGCTATAAAGAAAATGGGTCAAATAGGATTAAGAGTATTTTGTTTTAAAAAAATTGTCACCCATTAAAACCCTCAATTTCTAAAACATTTGACTGAAATAAGCAAATCTTGCCTTGAAAGATCTTTTCTGGACATTACATAAGCAATGTTGACACGTTCTAAAGTGGGTGAGAGTTTATATGAACCTGCATCAGAATCATGTTTTGCATCAGCATAGTCAAAATATAAAAAGAAATTATACCTGTTACGTTTCAGCAATCATTATTCTCCAAATGTGAATAGACTTAAGAAGCACACTGATAGAAATATAAGACATAATTGTGAGAACAATATTGAAATAAGGGAACTGCAGACCTATCTCATTGTAGGTATCCCTTGATGCCACAAATACTGAAGAGACAAAATGTATTGATGGATAAATGCCATTGCATGTAGTGAGTTAGGAATCGTTTGAACAACAATAATATGGTCGGATTGAATTAATGATGTCAAACTGAAGTAAAACCCCCAGTGCATAAACATGTTTTAGTTAACGTTGGAATTAGGCGATATCATGTTTGTTATGCATTCAATCAATTTAGCAAACATACAACTCTTTAACTTCTTTTGACTTACAAACAACATATTTGAAGTTGGGAAATTATGTTTACAAATTTCCAATGGATCATAAATTGCATAAAAACACAGGTATCTTATGCATGAAAATTGATAGTGTGGGTCAAAAGCCACTGCACAAAACATCATAGCTAAACTAACAACAAATCTCAGCGCAAAATTAAAGTAAGTGACCTCATGATATTATATCAAGCAAACCTGAAGAGGATTGTGAATCCATAAGCCTCTGCAACCATTCCTACTATTTGAGATAACTTATCGTAAAACTGCAAACACAAAAGAAGATCAACATGAGAGAATTGAGAAAAAAAGGCTGAGGAAAAGATTAAATTAGGTTTTAGAGAAAGAGCATATTATGAATGCAGTGAGATTTATCTTTTACGTGATATATGGGATTTAAATAAAAAATCAGTTTAATAGATTATAGCCATTTATAGATTATAATATGCAACATAGTTATCAAAATAACTTGTTGCCTAAGTGGTAAACACACAAGTTATTTATACTAATCCTACAAACAACCCAAGTTCAAATCTCACCATGGACATGTTTTACTAAATACGAATTTTATAAATAATTGCTTAAAAATTCCGAAAATTCATACATAAAATCAAAAAAATAAATATTAATAATTAGGTGGATTAAAAAATTGCTTAGTTGGACAACAAATGCTTATGTGGCATGAAATTGGATTATTTGGCATTGAGGTGGCATTAATGCCAAATGCCTCCTGTTATATATAATATATATATATATATATATATATATATATATAATATATATATATATATAATATATATATATATATATATATAATATATATATATATATATATATATATATATATATATATATATATATATATATATATATATATATCTATACATTATATATAAGAGGAGGCATGCCACGTCATAATGCCACTTGGCATCCCATAATGCCATGTCATCACAATATGTCCACCTAAGCAACAAATTAATTTAATAAAATCAAAATTAATTTAATAAAATCCGGATAAATGTTTTTAAAAAACGTAGTTGCATAGATTCGAACATGGAACATTTTGAATGTTATTAAACATGCAAACCACTAGAGCAACATAATTTTTTGGTTACATTCTGCAAAGCCAAATCTATAAACAAAAAAAACCCTAATTATTTAATCGACACTTTAATGAGAATAGCCTAGCCAACTCATCCCATAATCCTTCTGCAACCCTAAAAATCATCCCTAAATCTCTATCCTAACAGAAGTCGAATATTATGTCTGCAGAAGAAACAAAATGGCGAGAAACAAGTTGGATGAACGTGCTGTAAGCTTATTTAAAACGGAGTCAAAAGTCATTCATAAATCTCTATCCTAGCAGAAGTCAAATCAGACATGCAAAAAGTAGAAGAAGAAGGAGCAGCTTCTTCTTGAAGATCGATGTGTTAGGACTGCCTTTTCTCAAAACCCTTCCATATTACAAATAAACTGTAACCCTAAAACATTCATAAACTATCCATCAATCAATGTCTATATTCATCTTTATTATGTAAATATGATATCAGTCGATTAGATATTTATTATTTTTGTTACAATGGTAGCAGATTCTACATCAACAATGGTACATGTAAGTCAATTATCATTTGTTTTTTTATATGTAAGTCTATTATCATGTCTATTATCAACAATGGCAGGTAACAAGTCGACTCTCCAATACAATGCTAAGTCTATTTTTATTTGTTTGTATGAATCTGTTTTACATGTTTTTTATTTATTTATTTGTTAATATATGTATATAGCTGCTACACACACAAGGGAATGAATTTGCATTAGCAGTATTAGTAGCAAAATAATCTTTGTCTGCAGTGGTCGAAGAGATTTATAGTCCCTTTTGAACTTTTATCAAATTACTACAGGTAACATTTTTATATCCAGTTTAAGCAACGTTTTATTTATTTATTAATGGAGTATCTCATGGTTGTGAAAGTATGCTTCCCTGATTTATGATTTTCTGTAGTTATCATTATAAAGTTTATTATTGGTGAATACAAAATTAAGACCATTCTTTTCATTTTCAGGACACGAGTGTGCAGTGAACTCAACTGAAGAAGATCAACTTATAAGCCCAAACTACTTTTAAGATTAACTAATCATTAAATATATGATTATGTGTCCAGACCAAGATATTCAGTGCATAAGAGTGTGGCAATTCCAGCCTCAATTAACGAAACAGCTTGACGTCTTGCATAAGAGTGTGGCAGTTTCTGTGACATAACAAGAACAACAACTGAAAGGCATGGAGGATGATATGAAATATGTTATGTCAACCAAGGATCAGGTATGATTAGCTAGAAAGTATTTAGATAGATTTGAATACATAAGAAATTAAAATACATATTTTAATACGGGGGTACACTGGTACAGGCCAAAGAAGAACTTTGAGCTGGTCTAGACAAATAGAAAATAATGTATGGTTCGGGTATATCCAGTTTCAGCAACGTTCTATTTATTTATTAATGGAGTATCTCATGGTTGTGAAAGTATGCTTCCCTAATTTATAATTTTCTGTAGTTATCATTATAAAGTTTATTATTGGCGAATACAAAATTAAGACCATTCTTTTCATTTTTAGGACTCGAGTGTGCAGTGAACTCAACTGCAGAAGATCAACTTATAAGCCCAAACTACTTATAAGATTAACTAATCATTAACTATATAATTAGTTATCCAGACCAAGATATTCAGCGCATAAGAGTGTAGTGTGGCAAAGCCTCAATTAACGAAACAACTTGTCGTCTTGCATAAGAGTGTGGCAGCTTCCGTAACATAACAAGAAAAACAACTGCAAGGCATGGAGGATGATATGAAATCTGTTGTGTCAACCAAGGATCAGGTATGATTAGCTAGAAAGTATTTAGATAGATTTGAATACATAATAAATGAAAATACATATTTTAATACGGGGGCACACTGGTACAGGCTAAAGAAGAACTTCGAGCTGGTCTAGATAAGTAGAAAACAATGTATGGTTCGGGTATTAAAGCTCTGGATTATCTAGCAAATGAATTTGATCTAAATTCACAGTCACCCCTTGGAAGTCTTAATTTCCAAGTTTCTCAAAACTCTTCTGCTCTTGGGGATGTATGTCCTAATTTTGATTAAACATTTTTTGAAAGGTTCTGTTTCTATGCACATATTCTACAGTACTTTAGAATCTACAAATTCAATACAACTTTTCAAGGGCATTGCATCAGAAGCTAAAGTATTACTTGATGGTCTTCAAAATATTCTCCATAGCCAAGAAACTAAATTAGAAACATATGCATCATCAACAATGTGAGGTTGGATTTACTTAACTAGCTATACTTATTCCAGCGGCATTTCCTAAGATATAAAATTTCATACACTCCCTTATGAGATTCCATGCAGGCACATAGTAGAGCTGTTGAAACCTCGCGCTTAATTTCTAAAATCGCTACAGACTTTTTCGTTACCCAAGACATGCGTGCAACCAAATTTACACAAATTATTAAAAAGGGCCAGACAGCCAACAAACAAAACTTATCTGAACTTGATAGAAAGTTTGAGGTAATGATTACTTTTTGACATCATTCATGTTAATAAGTAGTGTTAGCGGTCTCATGACAACCCAATGGATCGGGAACACAGAGACGACACCGCGATTGTGACCGTGACATATGAGACAAGAGGAATGTTCAATAAGAATGTACAATTTTAATTTTGATGAATGAAAATCAAGGTATGTTTTCTTCTCATGTTGATTAATTGATAAACTGATATTGCTCTCTGTTTGCATGATCATATATTTGATTTAATTTCGACGAATGAAAATCAAGGTATGTTTTCTTCTCATGTTGATTAATACGGAAACATCCTTGGGGTTCATATATTTTGTATACACGCTACAGACCTCATCCACGAAGCATCGAATGCTATCCTAACAATTGTATAGAGAGTCTTTGCTTTTAACCCTTAAGAGTTCCAGGTTCGCTTGATCGTTGGTAAAGACACAAACAAACCGAGAGGATATGCTTTCATAGAGTACATGCATGCACGTCATATGAAAGGTATTTTTTCCCCTCAACTCTTAGTTCTTTTATATCCTAATATGGACTTCATCAATTCCTTTTTCTTTTTTAATCTACTACGCACATATAATAAGTGGCAACCTTTATTGGTTTTGACAGCAGATGGTTATTCTATCTATATCAAGGGTCTCCCTATGAGTGCTACACCTGCTATGCTGGATGATGAGTTCAAGAAGTTTGGAACTATTAAGCCTAATGACATTCAAGTTCAAAGAAACAGGGTGTGTTTCCACTTCTCTATAACACTTTGCTTATGCTATTGATTTTTAAATTTCTTGAAACTCATTTGGTTAAGCAAGCAGACACACAATATGATCAACGTAACTTGAATGACATTTGATGGAAAAAACCAAAATTTTGAATTTATTCTTGAATTTATAGCAACCCCGTCTGTGATTTATGTGGTTAAAGTACTGAAACCAAAGATTACCATCAAAACAGCATCACCATGGTGCTTAAATTATGATCATGAGCACATATATATCGACCCATTGTGCATGTGTATTGCAGGACCATTATCTCTTGTGGATTGTGACCCTATTGGTAGCAATGGTACAAAGGTCCAAGTTGCTTACCAGGTAACACAAACTAACTACTATCCTATGCTGGTATATTTATAGTTTTAATCTTAACTCTTATATATGGTATATTTGGGGATTCTATAGGGTTCACCGGGGACATATAGTGAGATTTCATCCCTTAAAGCATAACCAATGTGCAAAACCGTTCCATGTGATCAGGTTGTGTCGGAATATTTTCTTAGTGGATTGAAAGTAGGGGTCTTTGTGACTGTGTATCTAATCAATTATTGTGGTGATTGAGTGAAAGAGCAACGCAAAGAAAAATAGTGTATCTGATGTATGTTTTTGCAGATATACAACAACAACTTCTACCCCGAGTGGTCCAATAACTAATATGGATAAAAAACCAGTGACTAATACAAGATGGCGGAGAGTTGTTTTTAAAATCAAATAAGCCATAAACCAGCTATATAAGCCCAAGAAAACACCCCCGAAGTCCTTAATTTTTCTGTCACCCTTGCGTCAAACGTATAACCCTTTTTAAAAGAGGTTTGCAACCTCTAAACTTCTTTATAATCCCCAATAAATTAATGCTTGATAAATGTAAAGTTTGCAAATCCAAACAACAGTTCAATAACTGCTTATTTTTAAGATGCGTATGTGCTTTTGCTAAACCAATTTAAGATACATGTGAAACAAGCAAACCCGGACACTATTTTCAAAACTGTTGATTTTTAAGCTGCTTATGTGCTTATGCTTATAAGTGGAAAAAATAGTATTTCCAAACACCAGTTGGTTTCCAAATAGCTTATGGTTTACATGTTTATTTGTGTGAAATAAGGTGCTGCAGGTGCTTATCAAGTAGAGCAATAAGCTCAAAAGCTTTTAAATAAGGGAACCAAAATTCCCCTTTAAAAAATATGTTGTTGATAGTTTGTTACTTGACAAATGGCAATTTAACTTCTTATGGGGCAGGTTGGTGATGTAACTACTTCTGTGGTTCTTCTTGCTGGTGAGTTTTTGAGAGAGGCTAAACCGTTTATTGAAGATGGTGTTCATCCTCAAAATTTGATATGGAGTTACAGAACCGCTGCATCTATGGTAGATGTTTATTCTATATTATTTGTATTGTATCTTAGGTGTTTGATATATGTTCATTTCGGAGTTAGATTTAATGGTACAGGCAATTAAGAAGGTTAAAGAATTGGTTGTAAGTATTAAGGGAAAAAGTTTAGATGAAAAGAGAAACTTATTAGCTAAATGTGCTGCTACGATACTTTCATCAAAGCTAATCGGAGGAGAGAAATACTTTTTTGCAAAGATGGTCGAGGATGCTGTCATTGCCATCGGAAATGATGATAAATTGAACATGATCGGGATAAAGAAGGTATGCCTCTATAATGCTTGACTTTAGATGGCCAAAATTTTATTGACTTATTTGTTCTTGATGTGATATTTTATGTGGATGGTTAAGTTTGACAGTGGATTAAGCTTATTTTCTTTCCGGCTTATGGGCTTATTGAGCTTTTAAAAAGATAATAAGCTCAATATATTGGGCTCATGAGCTTATCAACTTAAATAAGCCATAAGCTCATAGCCTAAGTTCCCAACTTATTAGCTTCTCAAAGTTTAATAAGCCCATAAGCCCGAAAACAAGCTAAAACAAACACCCTCTAGGATGTTAATTCTCATCGTAGAAGATTTTCTCTGTATGAGGGTTATTTAAGTAAATAACTATAACTGGGATCTGGGAACTTAAGATACAGAGTAGTTAATTGTAAAAAGAGTTGAGCTACTTAATTCCCTTGAACTCTAAGGATGCTACAACACTCTTATCATGCTACTATGTTAGGCAAAGGCACCTAATGTGTTGCAAATAGTACGATATAAGTCACTGCGTGTCTTGGCTGAGAGTATCCATGATGTATCTTCTTAGTGTTCAGTAGCAGTTTGAAATTATGTAGTTGTTTTCATTTGTTTGCAAAGTATAAAGCGAGTTAGTAGCATAGATCTAAATGTCCACAAAATACTGAACTATTCATGATTCTGATTCCTACAAACGCTTATATCTTGTATTGATATGTGGCAAAAATTTCTGAAGATTGATTGTTAGGGGTTTGGTGTGGACTCCACACTTAGACAATAGTCTGGAGATGGACCTCTAATTTTCAATGTCGATATTTTTACGCACATAACTCATGATATAGTTTGCTCACATGATTGGGCTTATAGTTATATATGGTAGTCGATTTGATATAAAAGTTAGTTGGCTCTATTACGCTTGATACTATCTAGAGTACAGAACACTAATTAGCTTCCCACTTAGTAAAAGAATATTTCTAAAAACTAACCGTAGAAATTGATGCTATATCTCGAATTGAAGAAAATTGTTTCACTAGACCACAACAAGTATGGTAAAAGCAGGGAGGGGTTTATCGAAGCCCTTATAAAGGGAGAAAAGGAATTACCAATTGTAAAGTGAAAGCTCTTACATGATACTGTATTAAACTGAATATTATTAATTCTACTTGCCCGTGAAATTCTAACATATAAGGTGAGTCCGTTAAGCATCCTTCACTCGGACTGGAAAATGACTCTCATGCCTCTGGTCACCATTTCATACATCGATCATCCACTATTCTATTTGTAACAGGTTCACTTTTCACAGGGACATAGCAGTGGAGACCCTTATGGTGCTTACGATAGTTATTCCTCAGGACGCAGTGGTGGTTCATCGGATTAAAATTGGACAAGAAGATGCATATTCATTGATTGTGAGAGCATAAAAATGTGATTGATTATTATCTTTCATTGCCATTTATAAGTTGGGTTTCTATTTCCAGGTGGTAGATGTTTTTAACCCTCTTGCTCAAGAGTACAAGTCCATTGGGACATTGAAAAAGGATTTAGCGGAGCTACAAGAAGAGCTTGCATAAGCACATAAACAGGTGAACAAATGTGTAGATAAATTGGTGGATTGGCATGAATTTCAATCCTAGTAGTGGCACAAACATGTATGTTTCTCTTTATCAGGTTATTTTCTTTTTTACGTTACAAAGTGAAGTACAGATATGTATGTGATCCCAAAACAAACATGAAAATTGGCAAAAGGAATCCTAATTACTAATATCTATATTTTACTTTGGGATAAAAGTACATTATCAGCTTCTAGCACTTCAGACATATGTTGTCTAACAATTACTTCGGGCACCAGACATGAAATAGGACTGACGGCAGTACCTGCGGTAGCTATAACTAGCATTCTTGTAAGTATGCATCATTTGCAAAACCCAGCTATGAACATATGATTTGTTAAGCTGTTTATTGAGTGCAGTTGTACATAGCATCATTCTTAGGAGAAATTGGTACTTTGTATCATGTCTGTTTGTATTCTCCTTAATTTTGAATTTATATATCTTTCATTTTCTAAATCCTTTTCACTATTGCAGAAAAAATGAGCAGACATAAATTGCAGGTCAGCCAAACCGTTTTGACCCAAACATACAAATTAGCCGTTTAAACTCAAACCCTATTCTAACATGTTATATAATCATGAAGCTAGATTCGAACTTGCATCTGTTACTCCTAAAGGAAGAACCTCAACCAATGGATCCAATCCATGAGTTGTGATCAAAATCCCGAAGCATAATTTATATCTCATAATAATACTTGATCTACAAGACTACAACAAAGATAAAATAAAGTCCATTCATACGGAGTATTTTTTCCCAAAACTCATTCGTCTCATTATCACACAAACCTTCAACTTCTTTATTGAATTGTTGGTGCAAATTCATATTACCGCTGCTACAATTCTTCCTCGGCATCTTTAAATCAAATGTTTAGCAGGTGCGGTGGACAGGGGGCTTTTATGCTATGACGTTACTGCATGTGAAACCAAGGTATTTATGGTTTATTGTTGTTTCATAAATGTTTTACTGAATTATATGAATAATGATATGCAAATTGGATATTAAAAGGTATTGATTATGCTCTGTTATAGGTGATTCCAGGTGAGCAGGGTTTTGTCGCTTAGCTGAATAAGGGTTGTCACCTCAAGAAACGTCCCACTGAGTTTGAAGTCGATAAAGTGTTGCAGCCCTTCGATGAGAACAAGTTCAATTTTACTAAAGTCGGTCAGGAGGAGGTGCTCTTCCAGTTTGAAGCAAGTAAAGATGGTGAAGTCTATTCTCATAGTCACTTGCCATTATACTACAAACCCCTTATGGAATTTAGTTGCAAAACTCTCAAGATATTTTGATCCAAAGCATCAAGCTTGCTTGTGGTATTTGAAATTCTAAAATAGAATTTTCAATTTCTTTTTCTTACATGAGAGGTCCAGATCTTTATATAACTACGATTGTCTTCTTTCAACAGGAGATGACTGTGTTTCGATACAAACTGGATGCTCAGGAGTAAACATACAAAACGTGGATTGTGGACCAGGCCATGGAATAAGCATCGGGAGCCTTGGGAAATAAAGTACAGTAGCTTTTGTTTCGAATATAACTCTTCGTGATACAAACATTCATGGCATAATGATTGGATTTAGAGTAAAGACATGGCAGGTTAATAAAGAGATCTTCATCTTTAATACAAGTGGCAACTGGCAAATCTAGGGGTCTAACGAGTTTGGTAATGGGTAAAACTAGATTTTGGTAAAATCAAATCGAGATACTCATTTGGTGTAATTGGGTAACACATCAAACAAGTTCACAGAAAATGCATAAATCATACCCATTTGACCCGTTAGCATATAATGACATATTTTTACATAAACATTAAAAAGAAAAGAATTTTGTGATAGTAAACAATTGAGCAACCACACTGATTAAGCGGTTCAAGTCATCGTTAAAACCTTTTTTCACTACCATTTGCAGGGTGATTTAGACTTGGTGAAAGGAGTAACATTTGTCAAAATTCAAATTTCAAAAGTCCAAACTCCTATAATAATTGATCAATTTTACAGTGGTGGGAACAAATGCCACAGTAATAAAACATCGGCAGCAGCTGTGTCGGGAATATCTTACAAGAATATACGAGGGACATATACCAAAAGTTTGTAATGTATAAATACCAGGTTCTTTATCAACAAACATCTCCTAAGCTGAACATATTATATCAGATGGTGATAAAGCATATCCTGAGCTTAACTGTGAACAAGTCAATCAAGTAGCTGGTCAAATTATATCAGATGGTGATAAAGTAACACATGAATCAGTAAATGCTCTGATTTTATAGGAATTCAATTTTAACCTAATGCATATGATTATACCGATAACAAAACTTACTTTTTCCAATCAAAAAGCAAGATTTAATACGTGATGGGAGTGTACAGCTACAAGGAAGGAGTCA
Source organism: Chrysanthemum seticuspe (assembly GCA_019973895.1). Classification (NCBI taxonomy): domain Eukaryota; kingdom Viridiplantae; phylum Streptophyta; class Magnoliopsida; order Asterales; family Asteraceae; genus Chrysanthemum; species Chrysanthemum seticuspe. The sequence goes on along the minus strand of BPTQ01000008.1, from coordinate 208,207,148 downwards.
AAAATTTGGAAAGGTTTGACTTGGGTTGATTTCTCATATGTACGTTTTATTATTTTCAGCTATTAGTTTTTTTTCCTTTCGAATTTTGATCATGTACCTTTTCGGGGGTCACGGGACTACAAAGATTGAAGGCGAAGATGTGGAAACCGTATGTTGAGTAATTAAGTGTGTAAATAATTTGGTCTATGTTTGCCCTTTGAGAGCCAGGTATTCAACATTTCATTTATCTGAAGATATATTTGTATACCTCCAGTAATCTTTTGAGATTTGAAGCTAAATGGTAGATCTCAAATTGGTGTCGGCATAAGCCTCAAGTTGGTGATATCATTGTTGGCCATGGTCTCGAGGTAACTGTTTGATTTTTCTAATAATAAAGCTATATAATGGCTGTTATACGATTATATATGCATTTTTCCAAACTGGACCCGTAATTAGATAGCTGTTGCTTTAACATATGGTATTTTTTTTTATTAATTGCTATGCTTAGCCTTACCAACCTAACTATGTTACTCCTCCTCTTCGACCTTGCTTGGAAGAGAGCACCATATATGTAATGGATATAATTTATTTCTTTTCACTTGCCATTATATGTTGCAATTCGTATTATAGAATCACATAAGAAGTATAATGGACTCCTATTGAAAAGAGCTGGGCCTAGGAAGGTGTCTGTAACGTGTAGAATACGTCATGTTTGATATTCTTGGCTTAAATGATAAAATGCAACAAAAAGTGGATATTGTTAGCACGAATGATAAGAATTACTCGGCAATCAGTATCCGATGCAAAAAATAGTATAGCTACTGTATGTTTTCTTTTATACTTTTTGTCAATCCTTTTGAACCATGTCGCACTGATGATGATGGCAACTAAAATACAAACATGTGTGCAGGCCGAAGTTGTCCCTAAAATAAAGGTTTTGTTGAGTATATTTTTTTTTGTTCATTGATTTCATTTTGTTTCAGTATGCTGAGTAAATTTAAATATTTAGCAGGAGTTGGTTTGAAGTATCTTCACAACAAGGACCATGAGAAGATGTCCTGTCCGAGAACATGAATAAGTGGTTAACTTATGAGGATATGAAAATGAGGTATTATGGCTTTTATTTGTTAGTTGCATGATACTCGATTTCTCTAAGAAACATTGTACTACGGACTTACCAGTAATGGTTCAGTTTCTGAAATCACGAGGTTTGAGAACATACCAACTAATGGAATTTCAAATCATCGAGTTGCTAACATTTTAATAACACTCTGGGCAACAGCTTATTTGATCTACTCAACCAACTGCAGATTAGGCAAGCTGAAAAAATGAAGCCATTTGACCCGATATATAGAAGAACTAACCGTTATTGACCTGTTTTCTTATAATTGGGCCATTTTTTTGTTGTTGATTTGTTCAGTGTTTCTGAATCAGAAGCCGGTTTTTTTAGTATTGGAAGTAATTGGATTCTTTGCTATTATTGGTCTTCGAACTGCTATAACTTTGTCTTTTTTTCCTTTCTAATAGTACATGATCTAACAGATATATTTGATGCTAAATTAGGGGCTGCATGGGATTGTATGTGGATCGAAAATACATACTGCCTTCATCAATCCTAACGTACTTTTATGGGTCAGTGTGGGTGAGGGGGTGACGGTGCTTGATTTTGGTCGTGGCATTGTTGATGTTCAGCGTGTTTTGACTGTTCAAGAAGATGTGGTTGGAATCAGTGGTTCTCAGACCGGATGGTCATGTCTTCCAACAGAACCCGTTTCTGTTGTAAGGCCTGAACCTCTCATTGGTAATGGTGTGACCGCATATATGTTATTTATTAGTACCTTTCATCAGTATTTTATGTCTCTGTATTAGCCTTTCACGTTTTGATGTGTTTTTAATTATGGTTTCTGCAGCGACAGTTGTTCGAGTAAACTTTCATGGGATGCGAGATAAGACGGTGAAACAGGACGAGAACATAAAAATCAATTGCAAGTTATTTCAGAAAAAGAAAATTGAAAATGGAAGACTATAGAATATGATGTTTGGACTTTTCAAGTTTACCGCAACCGCAATAAGTCAAAGACATAATTGATTTAGTTTTTTTTTTGTTTTTTTTATACTACTGTTGTTTCACATAGCCATTACGTGATACTGATTGTTTACACTTTGCTATTTTATATTTGTACTTTTACTCATCATGGATTTTGGTATAAAATGTGGTTTGATGGAACTATAAGATACAATCTATGATTTATCTTTGATTATTATCCTGGCTTTTGATGTTTAGACAAATGTAACAAAAAGCAAAGCCTCCCCCGGCGCAATGCCCGACATATCACTGATTTGATTAAAAAGGTATGTTCCCGTGTCGTCGTTGAATGTAATATTCATTTAATTAGCTGTATACCCCTCTTATGTCCTCCGGTTTCCTTCCCTTCTATGTTTTATATATACATAGCAATGCATTTCGGTTGATTAGTAAAATATAAAAGTAGTTTAACTTCATTATATTCCAGAGCTTGCAAGATGTTACTAAAGCGGAGTTTACGATGTTTATGGATTTCTTAGAGTTTGAGAATATTTGGAGAAAAAGCTCCTACTGAGCGGATTCAATAGATTATTCAAACTATTGAAGGTCAAGCAGACCTGGATGTGTAGTTTGACGTAATTTCCAATAGACTCAATTTATTTGTATAAATATAATGTGTGTAGATCAAATAACCGAGTAGATAATGCTCAAAGAGGCGAAGATACAGAGATGAGTAGAACCACCAAAACCACCACATATCCTAAGGCAAAGATACATAGATGAGCAGAACGGCTCATCAATTAACAACCAAGTATGTGAATTCACAATCTGATAAAATGTATAAAAAACTGATTACAAGTGACCACATTGGTCAGAAACTATTTTTAGTTGGATGTAAATATAAAAAAGTGCCAGTTAAGATCCACAAGTCTGATCTTATACGGACTGTGTATCTGGGATTTGATAATTTCTTCATTGCAGGTTCTAGACAATGGCTTGCTTTATGATCAACAGTCAATTGCATATGCTTTATTAAAGCTTTTTGAAGATAAGCAACTTTGGGCAAAATGCATGGCAAATGGGCTGAGAAACATCTGCTCAAGTATTTGCAAAACAAAAATTTACATTTTTTGGTTACATATCTATTACATGTTGCCTCATCGTCAGTGGGGGCAATAGGGTTAGCGCGTGCATCTAGGCCAAAAAATGAAATACATACTAAAAACTCACTATCTTGATAAAATTTTCTGACTCGGACCATTATCACTATCGTACACAACCTCCATCTTCACTTTTACTAAGTATAGTCTACACATAATATAGTTACACATCATGAATTGATGTGTTTGGTGCTTAGTGATTTTGAAAAGTTATGTACTATTATAGTTTAGGATATATCAATAGCATTTGTGTAGAGTGGATTTGATTAATACCTTTATTTACCTACATTTTTTATATTGACTATGTAAAGGATGTTCATGATTAATATTGTTTAGAAAAAATGTTAGAAAATAGTTACCTCCTTTTAGCTTTTTTATGGATTATGGTAACATAAATTATAGGTCTTAACCGTTTAATTTAACTTTTAATAACTTTTTACTATATTTGTTCTACTAAATCCTAAAAATAAAAACATGTCAAAGTACTTATGTGCTTTTAGTCATTTTATAGATTATGGTAACATCAATTATAGATCTTAACCATTTCATTTAACTTTTAATTATTTTTTAGTATATATTGTTCTACTAAATCCTAAAAATAAAAACCACAAGTCATACCCGTCCATCGGACGGGTTTTGCCACTAGTATATATATATATATATATATATATATATATATATATATATATATATATATATATATATATATATATATATATATATAAATATATAGATTTGATCATTTGAAAAGTTGATCTCAAGAGAAAAGTGAGAAAAGTAATCTCAACCATTGGATCACCCCCTCTTCCCCTCCCTTTTTTCACACCAAACTACATGGACCTAATTGTATTTCCCTTCATTCTTTAAGGAAGTTTTGTAAATTAGCACCCTACCCCACCCCGCCCCCCACCTCGAAAAATTTTTTTTTCCCGCAAAATTTTTTTTTCTGGGGGCCAATTTGTTTTTTGTTTTTTTTTTTTTGCCAAAATTTTCCCGCCAAATTTTTATAACTGTGATGCACCTTTTTATTTTGGTGCATCACAGTTATAAAAATTAGTTATAACTATGATGCACCAAATTTTATAACTGAGATGCACCCAACTATTGTTACCTAATATGCTTCAATAACATTGCAATAACTTAGTATACTATGCTCTTTAAGGGGCATTAGTTGTACAACCAGAGACGGAGCTATGGTAGCCATGGTAACGACGCATGCTTTGTCATTGGGATAACGCAAGTGCATATTAACAATCGTGAATTGATGAAAAGTATGTTAACCATGTGATTAATAAAATGACTCTGAAACATGTTAGGATAATTGATTTCATTGTATATTAACCATGTGATTAATAAAATAAGCGTGTTGAATCAGTTAAAAATCTCTATTTTTATACACAAAGGTTGAGGGTTCTAATTCAAAGTTTTCTGTAATAAGTTAATCATATGCGATTGATGCACCTTTTGATATTGTTGAATCACAGTTAAAAAAAGTAGTTATAACTATGATGCACCAATTTTTATAACCGAGATGCACCCAACAATCGTTACCTAATATGCTCCTATAACATTGCAATAACTTAGTGTACTATACTCTATAAGGGGCATTAGTTGTACAACCAGGGACGGATTGTAGCCATGGTAGTGCCGCATCTCTTTGTTATAACATGCTTTATCATTGGGATAACGCCAGTGCATATTAACCATCGAGAATTGATGAAAAGTAAAACAAAATAACTCTGAAACATGTTAGGATAAATGATTTCATTGTATATTAACCATGTGATTAATAAAATAAACGTGTTGAATCATTTGAAAAATCTCTCTTTTATACACAAAGGTTGAAGGTTCTAATTCAAAACGTTTTCTGGAATAAGTTAATAACATATGCGATCTGATGCACCTTTTTATTTTGGTGAATCACAGTTAGGGCTGTAAACGAACTGAACGTTCAGCGAACATTTCATGAACCGTTCGGTAAAAAGTTCGTTTATGTTCGTTTATTTACTAAATGAACGAACATGAACAATATTTTACGTTCGTTTAGTTAAATGAACGAACATGAACAATAGTCGCTTCCGTTCATTTATGTTCGTGAACGTTCGATTATGTGTTTGTTAACGTTCATTTATGTTCATTTATTTATTTATGTTCGTATATTATATCTTTTAATTCTATAATTTTAAAATTGGCTTGTTTAAACAAAACGACACTTGTAAAACAATATATTGTGCATATATTAAGAATTTTTATGTTTGTTTGCATATGCTCATTTATGTTCGATCATTTATGTTCGTTTAGCGTTCGTTTAGTGTCTTAATAAACGAACATGAACAAGAAAATTCGTTCGTTTAAACGTTCGTGTTCGTTTATTTGTCCGGTTAAAGTTAAACGAACGAACATGAACAAGGCTCCGTTTGTGTTCGTCCGGTTCGTTTATAGCCCTAATCACAGTTAAAAAAAGTAGTTATAACTATGATGCACCAATTTTTATAACTGAGATGCACCAAAAAAAAAAAAGTGCATCACAGTTATAAATTTTTGGCGGGAAAAAAAATTGCCCAAAAAAAATTTTTTGGGGGGGGGTGTGGGGTGGGGGTGGTTTTCAAAACTTACCCCTGAAGTTTGAGATGTTTCAAAATAGACCCTATAACTTTTTTTCTCACTTTTCTCTCTAATTACACTTTTCTCTAGAACCGCACTCTATATATATATATATCTATATTATATATAACAGGAGGCATTTGGCATTAATGTCACCTCAATGTCACCTCAATGCCAAATAATCCAATTTCATGCCACATAAGCATTTGTTGTCCAACTAAGCAATTTTTTAATCCACCTAAGCAATATTATTTATTTTTCTGATTTAATGTATTAATTTTATAAATTGTTAAGCAATATTTTTATGATTTTTATTAATTTTTTTGGTAATTTTCGGATTTTGGATTTTTATTAAACATTTTAGAAAATTATTTTTCTGATTTAATGTATTAATTTTAGAAATTGTTAAGCAATATTTTTATGATTTTTATTAATTTTTTTTTGTAATTTTCGGATTTTGGATTTTTATTAAACATTTTAGAAAATTGTTTATAAAAGGGCAAATCGCATAAAAAGGTACTCATCTTATGTCTAATTTCAATTAAAGGTACTGTTCTTTTTTTTTCTCAATTTAAGGTACCCGACTTTTTTTTGGGGCCGATTTAGGTTTTTTTCTAACTTCCGTTAACTATTTCGTTAGTAAATTACATGTTTGGTCCTTGAGTTTGTATATGCATTTCATGTTTGGTTCGTTAACTGTTTTTGCATATTTCAGTCCGTTTTTGCACATTTTCGTCCGTTTTACACGTTTCGTCCATTTTTACACGTTTCCGTCCATTTTTTCGAAATATTTTTTTTCCAAATTTTTTTCAAAAAAACTTTTTCGATATATTTTTTTTCCAAATTTTTTTCAAAAAAAAATTTTCGAAATATTTTTTTTCAAAAAAAAATTCACAATATTTTTAATATTTTTTTCAAAAAAAAATTTTCGAAATATTTTTTTCCCAAATTTTTTTCAAAAAAACTTATTCGAAATATTTTTTTTTCAAATTTTTTTCAAAATAACTTTTTCGAAATATTTTTTTTCCAATTTTTTTTCAAAATAACTTTTTCGAAATATTTTTTTTGAAAAAAAATTGGAAAAGGAATGTTTAGAAAAAAAAAATTTGAAAAAAATTTTATTTCGAAAAATTTTCAAAATTTTTTTTTTAAATATTTTATTCCGAAAATATTGAAAATTTTGAAAAAAAATCAAAAATTTTTTTTTTTTTTTTTTTTTTTTGTGGTGATTGGTGGTGTTGGGTGGTGGTGGTGATTGGTTGTGGTGGAAACGTGCAAAAACAGACAGAAACGTGCAAAAACGGACGAAAACGTGTAAAAACAGACGAGAACGTGCAAAAACAGACGAAAACGTGCAAAAACAGACAAAAACGGACGAAAACGTGTAAAAACGAACGAAAACGTATAAAAACGAACGAAAACGTTTGCAAGCGTATGAAAACGGACGAAAATAGACCAAACATGAAATGCCTATACAAACTCAAGGACCAAACATGTAATTTATTAACGAAATAGTTAACGGAAGTTAGAAAAAAACCTAAATCGGCCCAAAAAAAAAGTCGGGTACCTTAAATTGAGAAAAAAAAGAAAGAATAGTACCTTTAATTGAAATTGGACATAAGATGAGTACCTTTTTATGCGATTTGCCCTTTATAAAAAAGGTGTCTTGCAAGGATTGAACCTTGGTTTTTTTATAAATAACTTGTGTGTTTACCACTTAGGCAACAAGTTATTTTGATAATTATGTTGCATATTATAATCTATAAATAGCTATAATTATATTGGAATCATATATTAAATACAATTTATCTATAAAAATTATATTAAGTAATTATCTTTTTTTAAAACTTTTTATACGTATCATTTCCTTAAGTATATATTTTTTTGTTAATTCATTCATTATTAACAAAAAGTAATACAAAAAGTGGCGAATTTGCCTGTTCGGCAGAAAATCTTCAAGAATGTGCGGTCTTGAAACTCCTGCCATTGGTGAAACCATACGGCATCTTCCTTGCCTTCACAGATTTCACAAAGATGTAGGCTCTTATAAATTGTTGTGAGTTTAATTTTGCTTTTTGAGTATTGGACTAATCAGTCTTAGTGTCTTACCTTTCACAGTGCATAGATGAATGGTTGGGAATGAAAACATCATGCCCAGTATGCAAATTATCGGTCACTTGATTTGCTATATCTGGTATATGGGGCTCATGGCATGCATGCATCACACCAAAGCTCCACAAGCCATCTCTTATCACTTTTTGTACCTTAAGGCGGATTCAACTGGATCAAGCTATAGACCTCTTGAAAGATGAAGGTATTGGACAAGTGTAATTATTATAATTAATTAGTTGATTGGTCAAGTTCTCTATAGTTTTCACTAAATTAATCACTCATTCTGAAAATTAAATTGGAGAGATGCCTAATTTGATTAGACAAAAATTATAAATTATGCTTCCCATGATAAAAGTCATAAAGATACATTGTAAAGTTAATATATCCTTTTAGGCCACCAATGTTATTTGTATAAGGTAAAACATATTGGTCTCTAAGCATCGAAGACATCAGGTTCTTTGTTTTGTGATATGATGATTTCAAGTTAAATCAAGTCCAGTTTTATTAAGGTTCTCAATTTTTGTTATTTGTTTTATCTGAATGATATATATGCATGCGCATCAATATAATATCTATGATTTGCTTGATTCTTTATAAGCAATCAGTACAGTCCTTTTTATTTTATCCTGGCTAAGTGATTTGTACATATCATAATTACTTTCAGGCCAAAAGGATACATATGGTATTTGTTAGTTTTGAGAGCTTAGTCTTTTCTACTAGACCTTAGCTATTAGGGTTTATTTGATATTATCCATATGCACTCAAACTCCACTTTTATCTGTGATTTCCTCATGCTATGTGAGCCACTAAGATAGAGCCTTTTAAGACTTCACAAGTCTTGACCTGCCCTAAAGACATGTTTAAACAACGACAATGATCTTAAAATTATATTATTTTGAATTTATCATTGGTTTCTCTTTGAAGAAATTTAGAGACTCATTTATAATTAATTCCGTTCAGCAAATGTTTTGCTGAATTTGGTATAAACAAAACAAATTAAATAGTAAAATGGTCTAGCCATAGATTACATGTAAGAGTTTCTATTTTTTTTCCTTTTGCATACTTCTGGTGAATATCTTATAAGTTATTACTACCGGTTTATGAGCTTTATTACTTTCTTTGTGATTGAATGTTACCATGTTTTTGTTTCAATTATGTTTGAATGTTTGCTTTTTAATGAAGTCGCATGGATTCTGAAGTCTATCAACTCTATATGGTACAAACCGGTGTTTTTTGGACCACCTCGAGGACATTGATTTTAATCGTCAAAACATAAATATAATCATCCAACTACTCCAAACTTACCAAAATTTTATTTTCCAGTCTCATTTATATTCATTGTTATTATGATTAATATTCGGAAGTGATCTCTATGTTTTAATATTCATTGTTATTATGATTAATATTCGGAAGTAAGTAAACACATGCTTCGTTTTCTTATTTTAAAGTACACATCAGTATGTATTGATGACTTTTGGATGTAAATGTAACATGTGTATCAACAGGTAATGAATTAAAAACTAATGAAGAGGAAGTGGTTAAGAAACATATGGTGTCAAAAGGTAATTGGTGATGCCACTATGGTGACGGTGATGAAGAGGAAATTGATGAATCAGACGACTTCCATTATAGTAGCAGGTATATATGATCAATTCTATTTTCTTTTGAAATTCATATTCGCATCCCAGTTTCAAATAAGGTTAACAGGTTTCAATGTTCCAACTGATGGTCTGATGTACAGTCAGCAGCCATCCCAACAATCCTTAAAAACTGTGATGCTGTGATTCAATCCTACACGGGGTCTGGAAAGACATCATGTTGTTCCAGTACTCTCAAAATTGGGCCCACTCAGCGGTTCACCCGATACGTAGAAGTGGTGATTATCGCACCTTCAAGAGAACTTGGTATGCAGATTGTTAGAGAAATTGAGAAGTTATTGGGACCCGAAAACAAGATATTCGTTCAACAACATGTCGGTTGCGCAAACAGGTCAAGGCAAAAAGAAGCTTTAAAGAAAAACAAGTGCGTTATCATTGTCGGGACACCAGGAAGAATTGCTGAAATCAGTTCTTCAGGAAAGCTTCACACCCATGGCTGCATGTACCTAATTCTAGATGAAATTCATCAGTCATCCGATTGTTCCCGCACTTTCATCAACAGACAATAGTTGTCGTACGCATTCATGTAAGTTATTTATTCTGATAATGCTCTTTAGTTTTTTTCAGTTTTCCTGTATTTGTTGATGCTACCAGTTTTATGTTAAGTTATAGAGTGTCCCCATTTAGTGTTGTTGGTATATAACGTTACGTTTTTAATCGTGTTTACACAGCGACATCGACACCCATAAATGTTATTTTCCTAGGTAGTAATATACTCCCAACGAATTGCATGTTAAACTTGCACACCAGTTGCTTTGTGTTCTCCTGATAACAATCACCAGGAGAACAATCAATCTTGGTTCCCTGTGGATATGTTTTAGACATCGCATTACAATCATTAAATAAACATATTTTGACAAAAAGACACTACGAGGCATTGATCGCTATGAGCAAAGAAAAGGGAGTAATCCAGGAAATGATGAAAGAAAGAAAATTGATTACAAACGTGAAGATGTGGGGGTGAAATAAGAAAAGAGCATACTAGGCGAGATGATGATAGGTACCACATATCAGTTGGTCATTCAATCAGGTTATTCGTGTTTGATGTGAAATTCTTAATTTGTGGAAGCAATATGTTGTCTCATATCCTTATGGGATTGCTTATTGAAGTAATTTGTTAACGAATAAGTAGTTTTGAGTGTTTGTTAACGAATATAATCTTTCTTATTAATGCAGATATAGAGAGATCAGTTGCTCACTGAAGTTGAAAATCTGTCTGCTTCTTCGGATGGTTAAGCACAAAAAGTTCAAGATTTGCACTCCCACAGATTAAAATCTCTCGAATCACAGGTAAATAACCGAAATGTTCATACCCATTTAGATACAAGTGTAGCCAATTAAATATCATGTTTTAGTTGTAAACATAAAATTTCAGATACAAGATCTTAAGAAAAAACAAGAGAATCAGGGGGCTGCAATCGCGACATTGGTTATGGAAATTACTTAGGATGCATGGGGACCTTTTTCCACCCTGAGTGCTTTTGTTGAACGTCCCAGATTGTTGCTAATGGGTGCTTTCCTAGCAGCACAATTGGTAATAACATCCTAAAACACACATAAACGATTCATTCATTATACCTGATTATAGCAGCCCTATTTGAATACATGGCGTATAATATAATATATTTTAGTTTGGTATATATGCATGCTAAGGTTCACATATAATTCATATATCGGCGAGTTTCTATAATGTGAGTACAGTTATTACCATAAGAGATTAATAGTGTTGGTCCCGATATGAGTAAACAAATTATAACGAAATTGCAATATATGAATAACTTGTCAATATGTCTAACTGTCGAAATTCTGTACATGTATCATCTATATATAGATATCGAAGGGGTATCTCCCAAACGACATGATGGTTCTTCAATAACTAACATAACTATAATAACTGCTTGGCGGTTTAAATGTTTGAAACGGGCAGGTTTGGCCCTTCAGGTTTTTGTCTTCATGAAAGAAGCAATGGGGCGAGATTATCTGCTCACATTCTCCTCCTTAATCTTGATCGTTGCTTCGTCCTAAGTCTTGAACTCCGAGCATTTGTCGCATAGTTACGAACTTGAGTCTTGGTAATGCTTTAGTTAGAATGTCTGCTCTTTGAAGTTCTCCACTTATGTGTTCTACTTTGATATGACCATTCTCTACGCATTCCCGTATGAAATGATAGCGAATGTCTATATGCTTGCTTCTTCCGTGAAATACTGGGTTCTTTACGAGTTGTATAGCTGATATATTGTCAACTCTGAGCGTTATCTTCTTTTCTTCTAATCCAGTTAATTCACTGAGTAATCGTTTCAGCCATAATGCTTGACATGCTGCTGCTGTAGCCGCCATGAATTCTGATTCACATGATGAGAGCGCTACTGTCGGTTGCTTCTGAGTACACCAAGTGATAGGTGACTCTCCAAAGTAAAATACTATTCCAGTAGTTCCTTTTCCTTGATCTGTATTAACTCCATAACTACTGTCGTTGTATCCTGTAATCTTGCAGCCTTCGTCTTTCTTGTATATTACTCCATGGTCTTTCGTTCCTTTGATGTATCAGATTACTTGTTTTACTGCCTTCAGGTGATAATCCTTTGGGTCTTGCATAAATCTGCTGAGTAGCCCGACCGAATAACTAAGATCTGGTCTTGTATGCAGTAAGTATCTGAGACTTCCAATTAAGCTTCGGTAATAAGTTGCGTCAACTGGGTTTCCATCTTTCGCCTTGACCAACTTAGTGGCGGGTTCCATTGGTGTCTTCGTGTCATTACTGTCCGTCATGCTTGTTTCTTTCAAGATCTTGTTAATGTATCCAGTTTGCTTGATTGTAATCTCTCCTCCTGTCTGTGTAACTTCTATCCCAAGGTAATATGCTAGCAACCCTAAGTCGCTCATTTCAAATTTATCTTTCATCTGGGATTTGAACAAATCTACTTCCTTCTTTGGAGTGCCTGTGATTATCAGATCATCTACGTATACTCCAACGATAAGTGTAGAAGTCTTGCTTCTCTTTGTGTAGATCGCTTGTTCGAGATTACATTTCTTAAAGTCTAATGACTTTAATGTTTGGTCAAGCTTCACGTTCCAAGCTCTCGGTGCTTGTCTTAAGCCATACAAAGCTTTAGTTAGCTTGTAGACTTTTCCTAGGTTTCCTTGTTGAATGAAACCTTCAGGTTGTGTAACATAGACTTCTTCCTTCAATTCTCCATGTAAAAATGCTGATTTTACATCTAAGTGGTGTACTTGCCATCCATTATATGCTGCTAGTGCTAGTATCAATCGAACTGTCTCTATCCTAGCAACTGGTGCAAACACTTCATCGAAGTCTATTCCCTGTTCTTGTACATAACCTTTTGCTACTAATCTTGCTTTATACTTTATGATCCTTCCTTGTGCATCTCTTTTGGTTTTATAAACCCATTTGAGTCCTATTGCTTTCTGATTTTCGGGCAATGTGGTGAGGGTCCATGTGTTATTTTTGTTGATTGAATCTAATTCAATTTCCATGGCCTCAATCCACTTCTCATCTTGTGATGCTTCCTTGTAATTACGGGGTTCTTCTTCTGTAAAGAATAAGCTCGGCGCTTCTACTTCACGTGCAGTTTGGTAAATTTTCGTAATATCCTTTAAACCTTGTATAGGTCTATGATCAAATCTGGGATCTGAGCTCTCTAATGAACTTATAGTAGCTCTTTCTTCATCTGAGTTAGGGTTGAAAGTATATGATGGTGGTGTGATTGGTGAGGGTGGATCTGGTATCGGTTCTTGTTCTTGATACGTATTGTCAGTGTTTTCTATGTTGACTGGCGTAGGATTATCATAGTCAACTCCATATATTACAAAGGTAGTCCAAAACGTATCTTCAGTATTCGTATCCTCTTCATTATTATTCCAATCCCACGGTTTCGTTTCCATAAACTTTACATCCCTACTAACATGTTTCTTCTTTCCTACTGGATCATATAGCCTACATGCTTTTGATCCTTCTTCAACTCCTAAGTAAATCATTGGAATGCTTCTATCATCTAACTTCTTCAAGTGAGGTATCGTAACCTTAGCATAAGCTGTGCATCCGAATATTCTTAGGTATTCTAAGTTTGGTTTTCTGTTGTAGAGGGCTTCATATGGTGTTTTGTCTTTCAGGGCTTTCGTCGGTACCCTGTTGAGTATGTAAATGGCGTGCCTTACTGCTTCCGCCCAAAAAGTTAAGGGTAACTTCATCGCTTTCATCATACTCCTAGTTGCTGATAACACTGTTCTATTTCTCCTCTCTACTACACCATTCTGCTGAGGTGAGTATGGTGCTGTCAATTGTCTCTCAATTCCATTTTCCTTACAGTATTTGGTGAATTCATGTGATGTAAATTCACCTCCTATATCAGTTCTTAGCATCTTTATTTTCGACTTTAGCTTTGATTCGATCTGGTGTCTAAATTCCTTGAATGTGCTAAACGCTTGATCTTTCGAGTTTAGAAAGTAAGCCCACATAAATCGTGTGCAGTCATCGACTAATAAGAAGATGAGCTTCTTTCCGGAGTGTGTTGTTGGACTTATGGGACCACAAAGATCTCCATATACTAAGTTTAACGGGTTTTTTGATCTGAATTTAGCTTGGTTTGGAAATGGTGTTCTGATGTGTTTTCCTAATAAACATGCATCACAGATTTGTCCTGCATGCTTTATTCTTGGTATTCCATCTACTAAACCTTTCCTTGTCATTTTATCTATTGCATCAAAGTTCAGGTGACCTAATCTAGCATGCCATAACCATGCTTGGTCATCTACGTTTGCTAAGAGACATATAGGTGCTACTATATGTAATCTAATACTGTAAAGTCGATTCTTAGATCGTTCTACTTTCATCAACAACTTCTTGTTCTTATCATACAAAGTCAGTAAATTTCCATCCATGATGATTTTGCAACCTATTTCAGTAAGTTGTCCTAGACTAAGTATGTTGCTCTTGAGGTTTGGAATGTAGTAAACATCCGAGATCATCTTCTGTTGTAAGTTTCTACATCCTAATAGTATTGAACCTCTACCCTTTATCTCTACATACGATCCATCTCCAAAACGAACACGTCCAGTAATGTTTTCGTCAATATCTTTGAAATGGCCTTTTGTGCCTGACATATGGTTGCTTGCGTCTAAATACCATATGCTAGCATCTGTCGTAGCATATTTTCGGGGTTGTACTTTTTCTTCATTTAACAAGATTTCTTCAGTTTCGTGTGTAGCCATTAGCAATGATGGTTCATCGTCTTCTAAGATAAGGTTTGACTGTTCTTGAGTTGTTGGTGGACTTCTACAATCCTTCTTGTAGTGTCCGAGTTTTCCACAATTATAGCATGTGATTTTGCTCTTATCCCATCCTTGTTTTCCATTTGACTTATATGAGTGGGATGAGTTTCCTCCATTCGAGTTGTTTCTATTTCCCTTATTCTGCCAGTTTCCACGTGAATAGTTTGATTTACCTCTATATTTTGTAAATCGTTTCTTATTTCTATAATATTCGCCTTGTGCGAATAATAAGTTGTCCTGGCCATCTACTTGTCCTCCCTTTCGGAGTTTTATTCTCTCCTCGAATGCCTTAAGTTTTCCTGTGATCTCATCAAATGTAATGTCATCGAGATCATTCGTCTGTTCTATGGATGCTACTATTTGAATGAATCTATCTGGTGTGGAGTCTAATAGTTTTCGAACTAAAAGTGATTCATCCAACTCTTTTCCTAATTCTTTTGCCTTCGTGGCGTAGCCGTTCAGTTTGGCTGTAAATGCATCCACCGTTTCATCCTCCTACATCTGAAGAGTCTGAAATCCAATCATCAATGATTGTAATCGTGCTTGTTGCACCTTTTCTTCTCCAACGTGTCTTTTTTTCAACGAATCCCATAATTCTTTTGCTGTTTTGCAACTTGCTACTTGTAAGATCACATCTTCGGTTAACGCTTGATATAAGAAGGCGGTTGTTGCCTTATCCTTCTTAACATCTAATTGTGTATCAGCCTTAGGTTCTATTGTTTCCCATAATCCTTGTGCTTCTAGTATTACCTTAATTTGTATAGTCCAAACTGTGTAGTTTGTGATTTTGAGTTTTGGGCATTGATACTGTGTCATAGGGGTTACGGGTTTTGGTGCAGTGTTACTGCCACTTGCGTCGTCACCGGGCATTTTGATGGTTCTTATGATCTTCACTCTCTAATTCGTATAGGGATTTCTAACTAGTGGTATCACTTAATACTTACGGGAACAGAAATAGTTATCCGGGAATCCTAATATGAAACTATGGATTTCTAATAGTATAAACTAAGTATCTACACTATAAATATGAAAGAAAAATCCAAAAGTTTAAGATTTTTCGTGTGACCTGTGTTTGTCACTCGCGTATTCCCTTCTTGTCGGTACTAGAGTATACCAACTATGTATTTCTTTTCCCTTGTATCACGTTGTCCTTACTTTTGTATCGAACTTGCTTCCTTTATCTCCAAGTCTCGAACTTTTGTGTCGACTTGCTTTATTTATCTCCAAGTTTTCGAATAAAACACAAAATGATTCAGAAATTAGTCTCGGTAATTTCTTCCAAAAGACCAAGCGAGTTGCTTGTCTTGTTCTACTACTCGACGGTAGTATGTCAACAAGTGATGTCCTTGTTGCCCTCGTTGCTTGTCCGCGTTCAAACAATACTCCTTCTTTATTCCACACCGTATCTACAACAACCTACAGAAATACCAACGGTATCCTTGCGAGCAAATGATCAGGATGCTCCTGTTGTTGTCCTTCTTTGTATTGCGAGCGTTTCTTCAAAAAACAAATGATTGTTTTCTGGTTCGGTACCCTTCTTTTCTTCTCAAGCAACGTTCTCTTTTTTTTCTTCACGTACGTTTTTCTTCTCCACTTTTGTCTCGACAAAAGGGCTGTTTTTCTTTCGTTGTATGATTGAAAGCCAACAAGTGAAACAAAGTTTCCTTTGTCTTGTTCTCGTTGCGTCCAGAATCAAACCAACATAAAGTATCAAGTTACCACAGTTTGGTGGCTTGTCGAATGCAATTTCTACAGAAGTACGGTCGTGCACTACTTTCCTTGCGTTATCAAGTTATCCAGGCAGCGTATGGTTCAATGAATACGTTGCGTCTTCTCTTCTTCTTCTTCCTGAAACAAAGTTTCAGCGCGTCTAAACTTTTTCTGGTTCCTTCTTTCTCGTTCAAGAGTGCTTCTGGTTTTTTTTTTGTACTCGTTAATCAACAGAATTTGTTTCTGTTTTCTGGTTCGGAATCTTGTGTTTAAGATGATGGTTGTATCGATGTAACGAGTGTATGGGCAAGGCTCTTGATGCCAAATGTTGGTCCCGATATGAGTAAACAAATTATAACGAAATTGCAATATATGAATAACTTGTCAATATGTCTAACTGTCGAAATTCTGTACATGTATCATCTATATATAGATATCGAAGGGGTATCTCCCAAACGACATGATGGTTCTTCAATAACTAACATAACTATAATAACCGCTTGGCGGTTTAAATGTTTGAAACGGGCAGGTTTGGCCCTTCAGGTTTTTGTCTTCATGAAAGAAGCAATGAGGCGAGATTATCTGCTCACAAATAGGTGATGCCACATTAATTTAATAGCATAAAGTGTCTAGATTTTTCAAGTGTGAATGGTTTTAGGTCACGTAGTTGATTATGTGAAGATATAGGTTACAAATCTTCCACGTTTGAAAAGGAGCAAAGGAAAACGTAACGTGATATGCTCTTTTGGGAGTTGATTCACGACCCCAAGAGTAAGTTTCTGTAATGTGAGTACAATTATTACCATAAAATATTAATAGTGTATGAATTGTCGACTCTTTGTGGCTTAGACATCGGAATGATTATTTGTTCACCATCTGGCCAAATAGAGACCCTGTCGTGGCCAAACCAAGATGATGATGGAAAAACACTTAATGATTTGATCAAAAGTTCCAGAAATCAAGGTGACAAGCGCAAGAAGATCGTCACACGGATTTCGAAGGGGGATACACAAAACCAAATAGGTGAACAACAGTTGGATGTAAAGTCTAAGCAATTTGTTTCATGCAGTTCACAGTTGGGTGAACAATCTGGGCCATCCGTATCATGCCATTCCCAGTTGGATATGAAGTCTGAAAAGGAATTGCGCGAACTGGCTATGTGCTTAGACAATAACATTGAAAAGGTAAAGGAGAGGATTGCTGATGATATATCCTTAATTGAAGATTACGGGATAATGCATCCTGATGACCTGGACTATTTGTTAAACAAGATTATGGATCAGCCGCTTACCCCAATACATGAAGATTTTGGTACCACATGGCCTCAGGATTTACCATCACTCGTGCAACCAACAGCATCTACTTTTGCTTCAAACAATGAACTTTTGCAGGTACATCTTTACAATTTTCACTTAAAAGGCTGCAAAATGGTGGGTCTGGTAACGGGTCAAAACAGGAAATTTTATAGTTGGTCAAATTGGGCATGTTTATATTTCCACTATCACTATTTTTATTCGGCCAGTACTATCCATTAGTAATAAAATCCATCAGTATAATATTCAAATGCGGTTTCAAATTTGACAGATAATCTTGCACAAATTACATATGCTATCGTTGTAAGTTCCTACTTAAATGTCAGAGTACCCTATATTTCTATATATCATATCAGTTATATCTATGCTCATTTTGATTTTCTAATTCTTTTCATTGTTGATTTCGTTGATCAGGCAGCAAAGAGGCATTTAATGAAGAGGATTGACCATTTGGATGGGAGAATGGATAAGCAATTTGAGATATCGAAGTTAAATCTAGAGCAGGTACATATTTTAGCAACAAATAAAGGTTTAAACTTTAAAGAAATGAGAAATTTTAGTTCAAAACCTTTTTTGTGTATGTTTATGTATTGACTATTAAATGGTGATTTGTATAGGAAAGATGATAAAAGCATTTGACGACGGCTCCGCAAATAAAGACGTGCAGGTAACAAGGATAAATCCTGAAAGGTCTATTCTTCTCATATATAACGTTAAGCATTTGACGACGGCCTTGATGGAGAATTTGCACTAACTTCTCATATATAGTTATGGATTTTGATAACAGTAGCTAAATGTTTGCCACAACTTAGATTGCCACAGCTTAGGAGTAGTAAATGGTTTAGAGGAGTTCAATTAAGTCATGGCTTACCTCTAATCTCACGCAAAAGAGCTTAACATCTCAAAAGTTAGACATGATTTTTAAGTTTAAACTACTTCACTCTTTACTTTGTAGCGATGACAATGTTTTGTGGATTTCGGCAGCTAACAAAGTGGATCGCTTCCAATGGATGGAATGCCGACGAACTTTGGAATATGATATTGGAATACTCATCACAGAGAAGAAAGAAAGAAAGAAACTGTGAAAACTCGTAATTTTAGGTCATTTTACAAACTTTAAAAGCTTCACTATTTCATCATTTATCGTAAACTAGGTTTACGAGTATCAAATTCACGTAACCGTAATGGTTTAGCTGTGAATTCATGATCATATCATCTAGGACATTTCATATAGACTAAATTTAGTCTACATATCATTAACATCATTATCATCATATTAGTTCATGCATGGTTTTGCATTTTACATTAAACGTATAATTTCATATTAAATAAACGTTATCGCGTAATTGATTATTTTGAACATTGATCCGTTGCTTCCAAAATTTATTCCGACATATTTTTATACTCATATTAAGATTATAAAAATAATATTATGAGTTTACCCGATGTTTTCAATTTATTTTGTATATAAATTATTATATTTATATAATTACGACGGTTATCGTAAATCCAACTCGATAATTATTTATTCACTCAATTCTTGTAAGAAATGTATTTTTATAATTTTTATAATCTCAATATATTTTATCTTGACCCGTTAAATTTTATTTTTAGCTAACGCTACCCTAAATGCTTAAATAAATACGCAAGTTATTAATTATCCTTACTTAATTACACATTTACTCTACATTAATACACTTAATTATCAATTAATACATCTATTCTTTTTGTTTTATGTATGTCGACCACCTAAAGGGGTGAGTCATTTACATGTACTAAATATCTTCCATTTATATTGTATTAAACACATAACTACACATAGATTCATCATATTATTAAGTGTAAGATCAAAATTTATCTCTTCCTCTCCTCTTGCATAGAACCGGCCACCATAGAAGACCAAGAAGGATTTCACAAAAAAATTTCAAGACAAGTTATTTACACTCTAGTATCACTCTTGTTTTAGGTTTTGCAATAAAAACCTTGGGTGATTAGGATAAAACCTTTGATCATAAACCTCATCAAGTTAACTAGTAAGCATCTCATGTCCATTTTTCATCTTTCATATTTATTTCATATTCATTTCATCATATTTGAGAAAACATGCAAGTCATATGATGTTTGTACTACTTTTTCATTGATTTTAAGAGTTATGTATATATAAGTCATCCTATAATTACTCCTTGTTATATATTATTTTTGGTGATGTCTAGGAACCCATGACACCCTAAGAAGGTGTATGGTAGGATTTGAATAGCTTCGGAGTTGTTTTGAATTAGTTAAAATAGGTTTTGCGCGATAAAAACTCATTTCGACAACTATATATAATGGTCTGTCCTTATTTTAAAAATCTGGAAAATCCGACAGTTTGTAAAATATTTTGGGCTAGATATTTAGAAAATACACTTTAAAACGAAAACGTGGCCGCTTGAACGGATTAAAACGGAGCTATAACGAAGAAGTTATGAATTTTTCAAGTTGGCGACGAAAACTATAATTTTCTGGAAATTTCAGCATGTCTTGTTTATTTTGTACGAGTCAAAAAAATGAAACTTAGGTGTTATAAATTATGTCGACTTGTCAAAAATATGTTAGTATACTTTGATACAAAGCTAAGGACCTTTAAAACGTAGAAAACGGATTTGTAACGATTAAATTATACACGTTTTCACAAAGTTGCCGTAACTTTATTATATAAGAAAAACTATATTATTTCTAATAGGCAAATATTACGGCAAAACTAGTGACCATATTGAAGGTTGTTTTTAACATTGATGTAGAACTTTTTATAAAGTGATATCTTCTAATAAAAGTAAGTTCGCCAAGTATATTTTCCAAAATGTCCGACTGTTTGTTTAGCGGAGTTGTAATGAATTAATTACGGTCGCTTAAACTTTGCCGAAAACCATCTTTAAACTATACTTTGGACTAAAGTACTATACTTAACTTATATTTTCCTTTGTGATCGAGACCTTTAGGATGGAAACTTAAACACTAAAACTTTGAGATTATGATATGAGCTTCCCAAAAACCGTTGAGTTAATTTCCTAATGCTCGACGTGCACCATTTTACGACTAGCTTTTAGAGGCCGTTTTAGTCACTTTCATGAAATTGTCAAATGACATTGTTTTACGACGAAAAGTTATAATTTCATAATAAATCATTAAACGACTATCGTAGGATGTTGATTCAACGTATATACTTGTAAAGTATTTTATAACATGACGAGATGTCATAAACATATATTTCGACGATAAATTCTATTTTCAAAAACGTACAAGTGGTATAGATTACATATGGATTTGCATGCACGACATTATTTCATGATTTACATTAGAACATATCATTCATAATAGGTCACGGTCAGAGGTTGCGTCTCATTTCAGTATTGCCATTATATCATCATTATCATTGCAACAGGTGAGTTTTCATAGCCCCGATTTATTCAAGTTTTTACTTATTTCAAACCTACGGGGGAGAATACATTGCACATCATTTTATTACGATACCAAGTATATCAAATTCATTACATTGCTTAAGTTACCTCATTGCCAATTGAATGTCCCCATTATATAACATGAACCGTTAATTCCGAAAGAAGCGAGGGTGAGTGGATAGATCTATCGAGGGTGACTCCTCCATCCGGGTTGGTGGATTCCAACTGGTTAAACGGATGCATTTCATTTAATAACATTATTTTAGTTGTTTGGCAAACACTCTGCTGGGGCGAACATCCTGATCAGTCTAGTTTCGGTGTCATGGACTTATAGCAATTGTATCATTTTTGTGGCGACATTGTCATACATAATTTATACTTGTGGTAGTCGTATTGAACATTTTCAACAACTCTATGAACTCACTCAACCTTTGTGTTGACACTTTTAGCAATGTATTTTCAGGTAACTAAGGCATTCGCTTCATGGCATGCATGCGGACATATCATAGAGTCGCGGTGACGACGCGTCTCACGTGGGATTTATACACTTTAAAAACATCGTTTGACTTGTACCAAACTTATTTTCCGCACATAGTAACTTTCATTTGGGACCTATCTTTGTAACTCTGAATGTTTTTAATATATCAAACGATGTTCTTTTCAAACGACACTTTAGGTCGTTCAATATAACTGTGATTGTGATGCTATGACAGTCAATCCCCAGGAATTCCATTCCGCTGCAAAACAGGTAATTTGGGGGTGTGACAGAAACCGCAGCTAACAAAATCGGTGTTTCAACTCCACCATACCGGAATGTGAATACTGCACTTGTAGATTTCAGCTAAGACCAATGCTAAGACCAAGAGCCAAACACTAAGATCAACCGTCGTATTTAGGGGTGTGTACATGTAGGGCTGAGCATCGGGCCGATCCCGACCCGGCCCGACCCGAATCCCGACAAGCCGGCAAACACAAACTGACTCCCGACCCCGACAAGCCCGACTAACATGATTCGGGACTCGGGATCGGGACGAGATTCGGGATTTGATCGGTTTTGTTTGTTGTTTTTTGGTTTTCGGCCCGTCCCGACCCGATCCCGACAAGCCCGAAACCCGACTAACCGGAAAATAGAAACCGACTCCCGACCCCGACAAGCCCGACTAACATGATTCGGGACTCGGGATCAGGACGGGATTCGGTCGGTTTTGCTCACCCCTATGTACATGTGCAGAGAGATTAAATGATTTACAATATAAGCGTAAGATATTTAACTGTAATGAAACGGGTTGTAGGAGGGATTAAGTGATTTTGAATATATGCTCAAGATATTTAACTGTAATGAAACAGGTTGTAGGAGTGCTTAAGTGATTTTGAATATAAGCGTAAGATATTTAAGTATACTAAAACGAGTTGTAGGAGTGATTACGGAATGAGCATGCGCTACTCGAATGTTTGATGCTGACAGCATACTTTTCATATTCAGACTATCTACCTGATGAACAAGACGATACATGCACGTTCTGTATTTTAATCGGTAATTTTTTTATCGCCTCATTCAAATATTAAACTTATTATTGTCTTCATAAAATGACGAAACCTGTTTACGTTCGTTGTTGTTTCTTACTTTATTCGTGTATATAACTACTTAATAAATATTTTTCTAAAAGATCCCCGTGATTCCACGGGTCTATAACCGGTCATTAAACCATAGGGCTTGCATTGAAGGTGAGTGTCCCAATAATGTTGCTGAGAAACATTAATCAATCACAAGGTTTATGTAATGGGACAAGGCTTCAAGTCACTAAATTAACATGAACTTCTATTCAAGCCAAAATAATTAACGGAACACATTTTGGGAATACGGTTATAGTTCCAAGGTTGAAAATTACTCCATCGGATAAACGTTTACCTCTCAAGATCGTGCGCAAACAATTTCCTGTGTCATTTTCATTTGCCATGTTGATAAACAAGAGCCAAGGCCAATGACTTTCGAAAGCTGGTTTATACCTACCACGTCCTGTTTTCACACATGGACAATTATATGTGGCTCTTTCACGCGTCAAAAGCAAAAAGGGTTTTAAGGTTGTTATTTGTGATGCCGATGGTAATTTATCAAAGACTACTACAAATGTAGTCTACAAAGAGGTTCTTCACGGTCTTTGATCAATTATCAAGAGGTATGTACGAATATTCATATAATGCGATATGCCTTTGTTTTTTAACATGTTTTATCATTCACACAAATATTTTACTTACACCTTCTTTTTATGCTTTATTAGGTTCTTGACAAATTTTTATTGGTTTACCACTTCATCAACTTCCCACTACATACACTTGTTTTTTAAAGGCTGTCAAGATTGGAGCTCACGTGAATGGCCGTTTATTACATTATTACTTACAAGAATTGTACTTTATATTGTAATTGACTTATTACTTTATATTAATTCAAATAACTGATTCACCCTATTTACTTTCGTTTTTTTTTTCTTATTTTGTTTACACACTAATTTCTCTTTTTTGCAATATCTCTTCTAAAAACTCGTGGATTCCACGGGTCTTATAAGCTAGTATATATATATATATATATATATATATATATATATTGAGGATCTAATAAGAAGATTAGTTATAATAAGAAGAATAAGAAGTAATTACAACCACTAGATTCAAATATCAATAGCTAAAATGAAATGGTGGCAAATCTGTAAATAACATAACATTTGATACACTGTTCAAGGGTAAATCGGTAAAACAAATGTATAGCTTGTTTGACTTTCCCATCACTTTCGGTGACTTCATATCAAGTTGCAGAAGCCACCAAAAACATAAATGATTTTATCACTATCATGCATCTAATAATTAATTATTATCATATGAAAGACTTTTTTTGAACTTTATCATATGAAAGACTGCAACACTTAAAAATCACCATTTTAGAAATACTCGTGCATCTTTCCAATTTCGCATCTCTCGGATTAGAATAATGATTAATGCATTATCTCTTGATTTATTCGGATGCAGGCATTAAATAGATGCATGGTCAATATATATCCAACAATTTTTATTAGATGCGTAGTTATTCGGATGCGGGCATTAAATAGATGCATGGACAATATATATTATTTTTACTATATGCGTAGTTGATTAGTTTACTTCAATTAGATGCAAGTATATGATGATGCGCAAGCTAACGATTCATTTTAATATTATGTTGCGCTGATTAAACACTTGGGTACATGGTTAATTACTTTCGGTGCAACTATACGATAGATGCATGGATTAACGATTCATTTTAATGCATAATATATAATCTAGGAATGATTCTTGTGATATTATATGCATATAAATCCTAATGCTAATGTAGACAATGCACCTTATATATCAGACATCTTTTTAAAATTATCAAGAAAGCATGTTGATTAGTTAGAGTATATTAATAAGAAGATGCATAGTTGATAATATATATACGTGGACGTTAGATGCATGGATGCGTGACTGCATGTATTGGATATTGGTGGTGATTGTCTTTATATTAACAAGAAATTGAATACCTAAGAAATGGATAAATTAAGAAGTTGTTGGTTAAATTTTTTAATTCAATTTTGCTTTTTTAATTTAACGTAAAACATGGAGGTTTGAGTAAACTTTTAACTGCTAACTATTTCTTGTTTGACAAAAATACCCTCAACACTTAATTAAATTGATTGGTCCATTTTCCTTCTTATCCTTCCTATTTTAAGTTTTATTCTCATTTGATCCCAACTCTATATATATATATATATATATATATATATATATATATATATGTGTGTGTGTGTGTGTGTGTGCGCGCGCGCGCGCGTGTGTGTGTAAATTGATACTTAAAACGTTAATATAAATATTTATCGAATACTTGTGATATTTAGGCGATAAATATACGCACATCGACAATTTACGAAAACATCTCGCATATATATAAATAGGGTTTTTCTAAAAAATAAATAACTTGAATAATGTACTAAATAATTTGTTTTTGAACTTTAAGCATTTTCACACAAGTAGAAACGACACTATTACCTCACAACTAAACTATTTTTCAAACATTACCATTTGAGATCGTAGACCGAATGTTTGCCAAAGTTCTGATACTTGCTATGATGAGGTTCCGTGTCGGAGCCGTTGCCACCACACATTTGATCTTATTATACTTTGCTTTTATCACTAAGGTGAGTTCATAGCCTCGTTTTACTTATTTTCCAATCCCCGCGAGGGAGATACATGCTATAAACCAGAACGCAAGTCTTTTGCAAATGTATGCTTATCTGATTGTTATTATTGCCTAAGTACCTTGCCAAAAATACCCTCACATCATGAACCATTAGTCACCGCGAGTGAACGCAAATATTGTGGATAGATCTCTGGGGATTAACGACCCTATCTTTGTTATCGAAAATATCGGGGGTGCATTATACTTGAATTTCAATAGGTAACTGGCAATTACCTCTTTGGGGGCAAATACCACGTACACCAGTATTTTGGTGTATGCAGTTGAGTCTTGATATCATGAGCTTAGGGCAATAATAACTGTTTTTCCATGATTAATTGTCTTCGAAGCAATTATCACCATTTATCTTGTGTTCAACTGATTAACTTTAAACATATGGATTCATTCAACATTATTGTTGATATTTTTAAGCATGTTTATCTCAGGTAATAACTGAAGAAATCCCAAGGGCACGGAGCAGGCATCCAAGACCTTTTAAATTGGTGTAAAATAAAGTTATCATTTTCTACAAACTCATGATTCTTCTTTTGTGTACCTTAAATCATTTGGTATCACTTTTGTTACCAAAACAATGAGTTTTTATTGAATGATAACGACTTTTATCAAAATGTCTCTTTTAGAGTCATTTTCTATGACTTACGACTGTGATCCTCGAAGTAACACCTCAATTAGCTTTCCGCTGCTACGTTAAAATTTTGAGGGTGTTACAATTTGTGTCTAATGGTTCAATGGTCAAACTCACTCTTTTAGTACTATTCATGGGTCCCACTATATTAGAAACCCCACCTTTTTTACAACCAAACACAAACTTTCTGTGTATTTTTATTACAAAACCCACAAAAACCATCACATATTCATGAACCAAACGGCCCCTAGAGTTTGAGAGTAATATCTCTCAAAAAATAAGATATGGGAGATGGTGCTGCTGCAATTCTATCAATCCCTGGAAAATTTGATAAATTTATAGAACACAAAGAATGGCTGTTTATCTGTGCTTGTTACAAAATGCATTTTTTTACCTGATCAATTTGTGCCGGTATGTGCAAGTATGCTACACAAGTAAACAAGCTTTAGTTTGTATGCTCATTTGTCGAGAGACGAAAAAATATGTCTTCGTAACATTTGGATTATGTACGTTGACGTATGAATAGAACCTACAAAATAAAACATTAGTAGTATTCTGCAGTACCTGCTCACCGCGATAATGTTGAATCACCGGCTAGACCATGATTAACCAGTCTGTTGCGGGTGGTTGTTGATATCAGAACTTTGACCCGCTCTAAGGGTTTGGTATTTGGAACTATGTTTTCAGTCTTTGTCTCATATACTTTAGTGCAGATCTTAGCTTAGCTCTAGCTTTGCGGTCAGGAGTACATCCAGACAATATCATTTCTTCATAAACGGCTGGGACCTGAAATTTAACACCATTTTAGAGAAAGTTGCAACTTGATTAACTAGATTTTATGATTTGTGCAGAACCGATAAGCTGGATATCAGAATGACTAAAATGACCTCCTATGATAACGATGCAAGAGATCTCGCATTTTGATAATGATCACGGGCATATAGATCATTTTAGAATATAGATTTGCCAATAAAAGAATGACACAGAGAGCATGTCATATGACCATTCCAACGTTGACTTTTCAGAGTCATACTGAAAAAAAAAAAAAAAAAAACACTTAATGTTAAGCGGAATTGTATTGGTATTACCCAAATACATAAAATACTTTTTCATTTGACTTATAGAGGCCAATTGATCTCTTAACTGTCTTGAAATGATTGCTTATGATTCCCAATTGTAGATATATAAAATATCCGAGAAAGGAAATTACTAAATTTATTTTCTGACGTATGGAGTATATAATGAACATAGACATCAATTGTACTTAGAAATTCTAAATATTAATAACCAAATGATGGTTTTAAAAGAGTACAGATACCATACCTCTTCAAATTTTTCCACACGAATTAAGGCTTTCATGAGAGTAGTGTATGTGACTACATCCGGTTTTAGGTCCTGTAGTTGGGAAATAACACATTGATATTCGTGAGTAGATACAGTATTAAGATAAATCCAGAAATGAGGTTTTGTGGACACTTACATTTTCCTTCATTGATCGTAAAACTGCAAAAGCTTCAGCGTCTCTCCTATCTTCACAGAAAGCATTTATTAAGGCATTAAGAGCTAAATTACTAGGCTTCAAACCATCACTTCTCATGACCCTAAATGCATTCAGTGCCTCCTCAGATAGACCCTGCTCAATAAACAAATTTCAGTATAAAAAGAGAGGTTTTACATTCTGCACATTAAACCATTTTCATTTTGTGGATCCCATTAATAAGATGCTAAAAGAAATGATAATATGATTGTGAGCTAATGTGAAGAAAGG
Source organism: Chrysanthemum seticuspe (assembly GCA_019973895.1). Classification (NCBI taxonomy): domain Eukaryota; kingdom Viridiplantae; phylum Streptophyta; class Magnoliopsida; order Asterales; family Asteraceae; genus Chrysanthemum; species Chrysanthemum seticuspe. Next base: position 208,179,203 of record BPTQ01000008.1, on the reverse strand, counting down.
GCAGATCTGCTTTAGGGTATTTCGTCAAGTAGATCGCCCTGATGTGCAGAGAAATGCAAACAGGACCCACATTATGACAAAGAGCTTTGAATTTAAGAAGAAAGGTATACATAAATCTGAACTAAAGTAGTCAACTTCAAATGTGACCACAAAGTCAAAGTGACATTCTTATAGAAATTTAATTAAAAATTTTACAGCCTTCTTTTTATCTGCTTTGTCCATAATAGGAAAATGTAAGCCTCCAGCACTCAGATTGTAACTATTTAGTTCATATCTATGCTTAAAATTTGAAATTTGATGTGGTTTTGTTAAAAAATAACACCTAAACTTCTGCTTTAGAGTAATTACCACTTCCTTCCCAAACAAATACAACACTTTAATTTTCATAATGTCCTACGTCTACTTCTTGAGAAAGTTTCATACAATGCACTTTTTCGCAGAGAAGTCTCAGTTTTCTTTTCTCATGAATGAGGGCATTTAGATATGAAAAATGATTCTCACTTTAGATATTTAACTAGTAGTCAAACACCTCCTAAATAGTGTAATCAAAAGAAGCACTACTGTACTCAAAATGTATATCCTATCTAGGAGTGGGCTAATTGTTGGGATCATTAATAACTAAACATGGCACAAAAATAACTTATGTTCATAATTAAAATTACTTGGTATTGGATAATAAAAATACCCTTTGTGCGTAAGCGTTAATCAGAGCATTATAAATAGTTGATGTCGGCTTCAAACCAGCAGATTTCATATCCTCCAAACACTCGGTAGCATCAATGAACCTCCCAGACTGTCCATATATATCAACTAGCGTAGTATACGTTATCACGTTAGGCTGCAAACCTTCACTTTTCATCTTCCTCAACAAGCTCCTCACCCCCTCCCACCTCTCTTGTTCCCCAAACGACTTAATCATAATATTATACGTCGCAACACAAGGCAAATACCCACTTTGCTGCATTTCATCAAACAGCTCCTCTGCTTTACTATGATACCCGCATTTACAATGACAATCTATGAGCGTATTCCAGGTAACCGTATCCGGTTCAATCCCATCATTTCTCATCCTCTCCAATATCTCCAACGCATTATCAAGACAATTATACTTCCCAAACGTATCAATCATCACATTATAAAACTGTCTATCCGGTTTCACACCACATTTCTGCATCTCCTTCAAAACCTGAAACAAACGTTGCCACTCACCTCTATCACGATATCCCACCAAAATCCTACAAAAAACATACGAACTTGCCTTCACATTATTCTCCTCCATCTCCTTCAACACAATCCTCGCACTCTCCCACCTACCCGCATTCCCATACGCCTCAATCAAAAGACTATACGTATACTCATCCGGCATCACTCCGTTCCTTTCCATCTCATTAACCACCCACTCCGCATCCCTCAAACACCCCTTATTCACATACGCTTTCAACACACCGTTATACGCTCTAGTCCTTGGCCTCAACCCCCCATCCTTAATCTCCTCAAAAACCGCCTCGGCCTCCTCAGCTCTCCCCAAACTCCCTAACTCTGAAATAACAGAAACAACAGTCGACGTTTTCACACTCAACCCATTCCCTTGAATCACGCCTAAAAAATACATGGCCTTATCGATATCTCCACATTTCGTAAACCCTAACACAATATCATTCAACAGCTGCACATCTAACTCTACACCATCCGACACCATTTCATCATACAATTTCTCCAACAACCTCGACTCGATCTTATCGCTACGAATCAACGACTGAATAATCAAACTGTAATTCGCAAAATCAGACCGATACCCCTCCCCTCGCATCTTATTCATCAAAATAACGGCTTTCTCCAAATCATCGTTACGCGCACACGCGCCGATTAAAACATTATACGTCAGCGGCGTAACCGCGTGTTTCTGCGAATGCAAGTAACACTCGTATATCATTTCGGCGCGTGAGAGCGCGTGCACCATTATCGAGTACATAAATTCATACGCGTAACACAAATTATACTTATCAAGCCAATCAACAAGCGCGAAAGTAGTTGAAACTGATTCAGATGACGTGGATACAGTTTTGAGTAGGTGATGCCAGAGTGAGGGTGGAACTGATCTGTAGGAGTCAGCGAGTTGTGACTCAGTGAGTTGTGATGACTCGGTACCGGAGAGGAAGTCGAGGAGTGGAGTGAAGTCGTACTGGCGGTGAGTGTGAGTGATAATGTCATCTTCTGGTGTGGTGACGTTATCGTGTAGTGTGATGACGTCATGTTCTGATAAGGTGAGGGATGAGCGGGGAAATGTGTGGTTATGGGAGAATGAAATGCGGTGGTGGAGGAAGCGCGTGGTGGTGGTGGTGAGAGTGGTGGTTGATGGTGGCGGGAGGAGGAGGGTGTTCATTTTTTTCAAGTTGAGGGAAACTGGTGGTTGGGAACATGGTGACGGTTTATCCGTTGAGGATACTTTTTCATTTTAGTCCCTTGGCTCTTGATGGATATCAAATTACCCCTTTTTTTTTTTTTTTTTTAATCTTCGTAACTCTTTTCGACCTTTTCTTTAACCACCTTTTGTTGGAATATGTATATATTTATAAAACCGTGCATGTCCGGATTCGAACTCGTGACCACGGGATTGCACACATTAGTGAATGAGAATTAAAGTTAATAATTAATGTTAATGATTACGATTAATTATTATACAAAACTCGTCTAACGATCGTTAAGTATTTAACGGAAAATTACTAACGACCGTTAAATGTAAAGAGAAGGACTAGTAGTGTAAAATCTTAAAAAGGAAAAGATTCGGGTATCCCTTGGGGGCATGATATGGCCGGCCATAGGGGGGTTTACACAACCCAAAACCCTAACTTGTTCTCAAAGATTTTATAACACTATAAATACAAAGGCTAGGGTTAATGGTTTTCATAGCTTTTATGCACACACATTAACATAAACTTTTCTTGTCTTTCTCTTGCTTAATTCGGCCAAAACCCTTCTCCATAGGGTGTTTGGTTTTGTTTTTCTAAAACAAAGTTTTGTAGATCTAGCAATCACTTTATTCATTGGTTAATTCGTGTGTACAAGAACGTGGTAGTAATACACTATTCTTACACCAATTGGTTTGAGTTATAAAACGGTAAGGGATAACTCATTAAACCACTTTGTCACATCCATTGAAGAGATCTATTGAATTGCAAGAGGTACGTTACGCGTTTTTCAGTTAATTATTTATTTGTTATGATTCTAAGTCTTCCGCTGTGTACTCTGTGATGTGTATATGATTTTATTATGTTTTATATATCTTAAACTCAACAGTGGCATCACGAGCCTTGTATAACAAGTAATTAATTACTGAAACACATAAATAAAATAAACATGATTGTGTTATTATTTGTATGCGTAGATCTAGGATTTGCAAAACCTAAACCCTAATTTTTTTTGGGGGGGGGGGGGGTTTGATGCCCTAATTAGGGTTTTGTAAACTTCTGTTTTAATTGGATTAGAAACCCTAGGTCGTATGCAATTTTATGTGTATTGCGTAACTCTGTTTAATTGCATTAATTGTTAAGTGTGATTTACATCCATGATAAATACATGCATGTTTTGTCATGGATCTGTTTTTATTGTATGCTTTACTTGGTTAAGTGATATACACTAAATATTTTGATAGATCTTAAATTGGGGAAGACCTAAATAATTATTATTTAATCAATTATGTGCTATGTGGTATATGTTTGATTTCGACTCACGCAATCGATGAATCGATGCATGTGGCTCACTTTGTACATGATTTGAAAACGGGTGAGAGTCTTAATTAAACATATACATATTGATAGATCTAGAATTGGTTATTAATAAGATTTATCAAAAAGGTTTGCATGTGGCTATTTGATATGCATGACTTATTATTATGTTATGCATTCATTGTTTATGTGTTTATTTTAAATACTTGCTTGTTGTTATGTGTAACAAGGGTATTTTGATAAGAAAATAAACTGACCTAAACAATGGTGAAACATGTATTTTTAAGCATAGTAGTCGTAATCGTTTAATTGATTGATTTTTTGCACAAAATAGTTAGAACGACTCACCCATTAATGACAAACTGTGTGATGGGTACAAGGAGGGAACGCATTAAATTGTGACGCCCTAAAGATGAGGGTTTTTAATATGCTTCGCGCTGACCTGATTCTTCGCTCGTTTGTGCATCTTAATGGAGCTACCAAGTATTCCTATATGTGTGCATAAAATCTTAAGGGTGAATTACTTTAATTTCTACGCGCCACCTTTGTGGTAATTATCCGAATAACTTGGGTCTTATGACTCATGCAGTAGTAGGATATAGTGGTAATTAAGGTGATTCTTTAATTGGTTAACCAATACCTCGATTAAAGTTTGATGATGAAAAGCTTAAACATTAAAACAAGGATATAAATGTTTTAATAAAAACCTTATGCTACGAAGATGAATGCATGACATCTTTGTACATATTTGATTTGACATCAAAATCAAATTTATTACCCTTAATTTAAGTTGTATGCCATCCAATGAAACGGAAACACCTGAGATTACCTTTTATTTGCGTGAGAACGTGATTTAGATCGTAATCAAAGGGTAAAATATCCACGTGACGTGAGAACGGGCATGGATGATTTTGCAGTTTCTTAAGTTGGACAACTTAATTGAGCTTTGTAGTGAGAACTGACAACTCAAGGCATAAGATGGGGATAAAACATGTTTACATGGCAATTGAAATTGGCTAAATGTAAATCCCATAAATCTAGGAATTGCAATTTGAAAATTGGCAATTGAGGTTCGACTCGTACCATCTTGAATAATTTCATTACTAACAGATCAACTCATGTGATGAAACTATGTCAATTTGGATCCTAGTTTTTCAGTGAAAATTAAATGGTTATATGCTTATTAACCATGGGTATTTAATTTTCTTGAAAAGGTTAATTATCGAAAATACTAAAATTGAATTTTTTTAATTCTTTTGAATGTATAAATGCAACATTTAACCGTAAACGTGGTTTAGTCTTTTAGTAAATTGATCGATTCTGCTTTCAAACAAATGTTTGATCGAGAATAATTTACCGAAAAGACAAAACAAAGTCTCTTTTTCATGGGAGAAGAATGAGACTCAATCCTATTCCTTTTCATGAATGAGAAAGGTATAATAGGAACATTTGAATTGTCTAAATTCTAATGTAACTCATAGCAATGAATTGCACATCTTATTTTCCATAAAGATTTCATTACCCTCATTTGGTGAATGAATCCTTTTGTAACAAACATGATGTTTGGTTAACTAGAAAACATGTATATGAGTTACTAAATTAGAAGGTAGGCGAATTACCGCGAAAATTGGTAAAAGGCAAACTAGCTTAATTTATCTAGTTGTTTTGCTTTAACCTTTAAAGGTGCTACATACCAGTATGGGGATGGTAGGACTGTTAAGGAAGAAATTGCATACCCAATTTTTCGAGTTAATAACATTGATGGATAACTCATCATTCATAGAGTAGAATACACCTTTTAGTACCTTAGTAATGATTACGTATGGTTCTTCAAAGGTGTAGGAAAGTAAAAAGCAAGCAAGTAGTTTTCACTGGTTATGAAACATTTAAAATGTTGTCAAATTCAGTGGGAGCATTGTGTTGCATCACTGAATAAGAAGTTGTTGAAACGATTTCTAATCCAGTGGGAGCTACAAGCCTTATTTGATGTGTAGTAATACAAATTATCTCTTGAATATCATGTAGATAATTACTTTCCAATTGTAGGCACTTATTTTTTTAAGGATTGTCATGTGCGTTTCCTTACTAAACAATATAGTCCTACATCTACTTGTTATATCTATGACACAAATCATATTAATCAAATAAACGAACGTGTATCGTGTTGTTTATCTGCTACATGATGTTGTTCCATGCACAAGTGGGAGAAATCTTTATTGTGTGCAAGGTACAACACATATAAATATGATTTAAATGGATTCTCTTGACCGCAAGGTAAGAGAGTAACGTTCCAATAGGAATTATACATTTAAATGTGTATGATTGCCACATTAAGAACATGTGTCAAGATGATAACAAATACTACTTTAAATATTTATGTCATTCAATATTTAAGAAACACTTGTAGTTACAATTTATGTTACGTGAAAACGTGAACTAGATTGTAGCCCAAGCTAAAATATCCACGTGTCGTGAGAACGAGCATGGATGATTTTGCAGTTTCTTACGTTGAACATTTCATGGAATGACATAATTAAATGAAGTAATCTAATACTACTTTGGATTTAAGTATTCGTTGAATGACTTAAATATATGTAGTAAATATTAACTTGAAATATTAATTGAAACCTGAGGTGGTGTTCATAATTACTTTAATTATAAATGTTTATGATTTTGTAAAGTCACAAATATGAAGTCTGTTAATACAAGACTTACAATATAAAGTAAGACGTTAACTTGCTATGTTTTAAGACATATGCATGAAGTCAATGGTAAATCAATGACTTACAACGTATAGTGGGATTATAACTGATATGTCTTTTGACTTGGTCAAGAATACTTGTGTTATAATACATGCAATTGACTTGGTAATTCTATTGTACCATTAAGTTTTACTTTGTTGGTAAATAGATAAGCCAAAGGTAGATGGTTATCTTAAATATTGTTAGATTATCTTACAATATTAATTCTAATGAAATACCATAGTTTTATGGTATGTTCAGTTAGAAGAATCAAAATCTATTGGCATGTTTGATTCAAGATAACTATAGTTTCTTCCACATGTTATCAAGGTTAGAAGATTGAGTATAGTTTGAATATACTCAATAAGACTCCAACCTAGAAGATTGATAAGAAACCATTTGTTTATGGAATGTGATGAATCACATTAAGTCCGATGAAGTTCTGAATTTGTTAAACTACTTGTAAAGTGGGTTGTAACAAACTAAAGTCAGGAACTGTCAATGTTTTGTAATATCCCAAAAGAGAACAATGTATTGTTGCTCTAATTGCTAAACTATTTAAAGGTAATCTTTAAATTGTTAAAGGCAAGTGGGAGTTTTGGTTTAGATCTTGAAAGATTAAAGTTACAAAATACATAATCTTCTAAAATACACTTGCAAATATCATGATGAGGCTAAACATGTAAATGATAAACCTCAATATGATGGAATTGTCATTCATAGATCCGTAAGGATATCTAAGATATTTAATATGCTGAGGATTATGTGTTACAGGATCATGGTAAGCCTGTTAATCATGATGATGAATTTACCAAATGTTGAATTGTGGTAAATCAATCATACTATGAATGTTGAGATGCTGTCCATAAAGATAATCAATTTTAGATACTTGGTTTATCTAAATGAAGATGATTTTCTTCAAAAGATGAAAACCCTAGTGGTTTAAATCTTTATGTAGAAATCATATGGACAATATTGTACACGTATTTAATGTATGTCTAGTAATAATAATATTAATCATACTTAAGCAATTAACTATGATTGAATATTCTTTCCTATATACATTAAATAGAAGTATAAAGATTATAATTGTCATACTTAGTTTCATTGATATGAAAGTTTGACAATGAATATCAAAACTCTTTGTTTTGGAATTACTTTTGCGAGGACGATAAGTAATGCAAAGGAGTTTTATGAATTCAAATAATCTTTGAATATGTACAGACTGCAAGAATCCATGAATGGATATATGCATGCATCTAGGAGATGATTCTTATGTTTAATATTAAATCCATGTTTGATTTAATAAGTAAAATAAGATAGCTCATAAGTATTCCTGAAAGCTAGTGGGAGTGTTATTTTTAAATTTTATATGTTGTATGGGCAACTACATTCCACCAAAATTAAGTTTTAGTTGGGAATGAAACTTCGTTTGTAAGATTTGGAAATAAGACATACAACCTTGAAATATATGTTTATTACTATAAACATATGCAGTAAATAAATGAGTCTAATAGAACATGATGGATATATAATGAGATCTTAAAGTCTAACTTGAAGATTCATCATGTACATCATGTTGTAAGATTGTTGTGTCATGCTTGATTACAAGATGATTTGACAACATTGAAAGTTGTTAGTGTAATAAATATTTTTAAAAGGAAATATGTTTGGATTTAGAATCACATTTCACAGTCTGTAGATGCTCCTAGATTCTATGGATGAAAATATGACAAGTGTTTCGTAATTGTCATTGCCAACAAACTTGAGTTTTGGTAGGCACCAACATTACACTATAACTGTTCAAAGTTTACGGATGTTTAAAGAGCATATTGTTGTACACAATGATGCTAGTATGATTGAGATGACACTCAATTCTAGTCATGGTATCCTTGATGATGACCATGTTGACTAATTATGTTCCGCTAAGGGCATAGTTGCATTATACATTAAAGAATAAAGAATACTTTAAACTTTAAGTTTTGGAAGATGATTGTCATAAAAGGGTGGTTCAGGTTATCACGCACCTTAAGGAATGATATGACAATATCAAGATATGTGTAAACACATACAAGAAATTCACTTATTGAATTCTTGAAATAAGTATTCTCAAAATTCCTATAGATCAAAGTTAATTGAAATTATGACTTGTCAGCAAGTATGATTCTCATGACTTGTGGCAAAATTCATTAACTAGTATTATCATGCATTGATCTATTTAGTATTTGGATAAAGGATGTTAAACAATTATTATTTATAATGAATTAAAGTACGGTATACGTTTAATTTCATTTATAATATTGTGTCCTGTATTTGCATATTTAAATCCTTGAATAACTTAAGTTATTCTAAAAGGTCCGTTGTCGATCAATAACATGGGAATGATATTGAATTAAGACAAATCTAAGTATTAGTTAGAATATACTTGAAAGTATATTGATGCGTAGCATGACTAATTTCAGATGATATTCAATGAATTGAGTATAGGACTTATCCCACTCACATGATGATACTTTATGGATCTTTGTCATTAAGTATATCATGGATGTTTATCCTCTGACTTGAGATACCAGAGATATGTCATGGATGTAGTGCATTTTTGTGAAGCAATCTAACGCTATACGTAACTGGTAGTTATAAGGATTGTTTTCAGAAGTGTTGCGAAATTTATGATTTCTGCTTGTAGTCAAAATGGGATTTGTTTCATTCAAATTTATTTTGAAGTATAATATTGATGGGCCCCTCGTAGGGTTGTCAAGATGTTTGTATGGCCATGCCCAAGGTCTTCTGGAATATGTTCAGAAGATTTGGTAATCTTGATCAATCATATAAAGCGAGAAACATAATAGTTAATTAAGAAATGAGTGAGATCCATATTCTTATTGACATGATATTAGAAACAAAAGGATGAATATGATGATGAATCATCAAAACTGGTTTTTCTCCAGAAAACCATACACGAGTTGTACCGGGGGCATTGGCGTGTTGCTAGACGCTAACCAATGTCATTACACGTTTTGTAAACATATCCAAGTGGGAGCTGTTGGAATATGTATATATTTATAAAACCGTGCATGTCCGGATTCGAACTCGTGACCACGGGATTGCACACATTAGCGAATGAGAATTAAAGTTAATAATTAATGTTAATGATTACGATTAATTATTATACAAAACTCGTCTAACGATCGTTAAGTATTTAACGGAAAATTACTAACGACCGTTAAATGTAAAGAGAAGGACTAGTAGTGTAAAATCTTAAAAAGGAAAATATTCGGGTATCCCTTGGGGGCATGATATGGCCGGCCATAGGGGGGTTTACACAACCCAAAACCCTAACTTGTTCTCAAAGATTTTATAACACTATAAATACAAATGCTAGGGTTAATGGTTTTCATAGCTTTTATGCACACACATTAACCTAAACTTTTCTTGTCTTTCTCTTGCTTAATTCAGCCGAAACCCGCCTCCATAGGGTGTTTGGTTTTGTTTTTCTAAAACAAAGTTTTGTAGATCTAGCAATCACTTTATTCGTTGGTTAATTAGTGTGTACAAGAACGTGGTAGTAAGACACTATTCTTACACCAATTGGTTTGAGTTATAAAACGGCAAGGGATAACTCGTTAAACCACTTTGTCACATCCATTGAAGAGATCTATTGAATTGCAAGAGGTACGTTACGCGTTTTTCAGTTAATTATTTATTTGTTATGATTCTAAGTCTTCCGCTGTGTACTCTGTGATGTGTATATGATTTTATTATGTTTTATATATCTTAAACTCAACACCTTTAAATGTGCATCTAGTAAGATTTGAACCCCAAAGCTCTTGTGTGGAGATTAGATGTCATACACTATGCTATTTGGAGGTGGTTAACTGACAACCAAGCTTATAAGAAACCTATTGTAAGTTATGAGACTTTCACTTTTTGATGAATGTACACAAGTTGTAAACCAGTTTGGCTACCATGTGCTTTGTTATCGAATTGAAGTATGCTTTGATAGTGCAGTATTTAGATAAAACTAGCGGGTTAACCCGCGCGTTGCGGCGGGAGTGCGTTGGTCTCGATCATTTTATTTACTGGAATGAATTTGCTAAAGTTTTTGTTTTTTTTTTTTTTTTTTTTTAGGACTAAATTTGCAAAAGATTGATAACGGGGGACTAATGGTGCGTTTCACAGCTAACCTGAGGGACCATTTTCGTAAATTCCCTATGAACAGTACACGCACTATCCCGCACTGTAGCAGCACTGTTTTGCACTGTTTGGCACTGTAGCAAAGATATTTTCCTTTTTAGTCCCTGAAAGTGGCGATTTATTGCAAAGTTAGTCCTTAGGGATTAACGCTGAAAATAAAAGGTAACCTCAGGGGCTGTTTCTGCTTAATATTTGCACAGAAATAGCCCCTGAAGTTATTGTTCCGTTTCAAATTTAATCCTCGACTGTTAGTTAACGGACGTTAAGGACTAACTTTGCAATTGATCAGTAACCTAAGGGGCTAAAAGGGGCTAAAATGAAAATTGCGTATCCACTGTAGCTACAGTGGCCCGCAATGGGTTTTAGTATATATATATAATTAGCTTTATAATCTAAAATTGTATGAGGATCATTGTATTGATCTTCCATTTAATAATAAGACATTCGACCATAAAGGCAAGCCAACCATCTTTGACGGACTTGAGTACTTGATGATGAAATTTGACAATGTAAATATACACAAGCACAAAATGGAAAGATTCCTACACACAAGGCTTTTGCTTTGTACATAGTAAATTGGAAAGATTGCTACAACCAGAGTATTGCTATACGCCTATAAGTATCTCGATACTTTTAGAAATAACTATTACTCCGTAACTACATAAAAAAAAATGAATTTCAAAAATTCATGTTTGACATTTAAACAGTCAAGATATGTTCATCATTATTACAAATAGATAAACTACATTAACAAGAACGAATACGCAGAGTAGAAAAATAGTAAATACATATAACTGCAAGTATTCTAAAATGAAGCCCATAACCTCCTACTATTCTTTCTTCTGAGTTGCTGAAGAATTTTCCTGTATTTGATGCTTATCTGAAAGGCTCTTTCATTGCCATATATACGTAGATAGCAATTACAATGTTCACAGATATGACCGCCATAAAACCACTAAAAAGTGTCATGGAATGTGACGATATATCAACAAAGCATGTTGCGGAAAAGTTCAAGGAAATAAGAATTATAGGCATAGAGTTGCTTTTGTTTTTCCCTATATTGTACAACTTTAGACAAGATCAACTTTATGCATCCATATAAACACTCGCAGTAAAAATTAGTAATGCAAAGGGAAAAGAACAAGAAGGATGAAATTGTAGCCAATTGGAAGATGAGATGCTCCAATGAAAGCTTACCAGGAACTAAATTGTTATTAAACGCGTACAGAATTGCAATAGGAAACGCCCACATCAACATCGATGTTATTAAAAACTTTTCTGAAACTCCTCCCATTGTTAATCCTTCAACCTAAAGATGTCAATATTATGGAGTGGTCAAGTAATTATTAATGGACTACCTATATGAAATCACAGACAAAATGTTAAGCTTATTCACACCAATGTTTTCCTATACGTAGTTCTTTTGATAAAATTCCATGTACTTGTGTAAAATGTGACAAAATATGAATCACACTACGAATATAAATTAAAGCAACAAGAACACAAATTTACGATGTGCACCTAGCATTCTTTCTAGGAAGGTGATCTGTAAACAAGATATATGCATAAAGAAAAGATAAAAACGTCACAATACACGCAAACTTTTAACTATTTTAACTTGGTTATCATCAAGATGGTTGAGGTTTGTCATATGTGACAACTAATACATAGCCCTAACGATTATGTTGTTCAAATTGCAAACTAAAATACACTCACGAGTCACGACTATAATACTAGTCATCGTCCCGTGCATTTTACCTTAATAATCATCATTATATATATACTCATTTGGTGAAGAACTTATGGAAACGTGCCCCGAAATTACTAAATTATAACTTATGGAAACGTGCCCCGAAATTACTAAATTATTCGCTGCTTCTTCTCGGTTGGGTCCTTCTTTTCAGCCCGTTATTCGGTTGGCCCGGTGCAGCCCATTAAACTTATCCTGCTTTTTTTTCCTTTCTTTTTTTTTTTCGTCTTTACCCTTTACCAGTCAAACCGCTAAACTTTCACTAATACTTATCTTCTTCCTGACTTCTTTCTCGAATTGCGTACCTTCCTGTTTCTGGGATTCATCTATGTTATTGCTTAACGATTTGTGTTTTCATGTTGTAGGTAAATTCGAGGTTAGTAGTGGTGGTTTTTTTCGTGCTTGTGTTTTCATATTTTGCATCACCGGATCGATCTATAGCTGCATCTTTTGTTTTTTTGGTTTTAGAACTTCTGTGACATATGTGTTTATACATGATTTTGTTTGTTGTGTCTGATATGTCCTTTTTCCGGATTTGTTCAATTGTTCTTTTCTATACCTAAGTTCATGTACTTAATTATGTCATGTTTTTGTCGATTCGATTACTGTATTAAGTTTTAAAGGAGTATGATATTAATCTGCGTTATCAGGTATGAGTTTGAGATTTGCTATAAATGTATAAACGAATTTAGTTCTATATGAATATGTCATTAACTATCTGATGCACACCTACTGTTTGATGAAATGTGTAAATGAAAAAACAGTTTGATTTGCTGAAAATTCTTTTACATTTTTGTTATTTGGAGTTATAAAATGAATAACCATGGGTCACAGTACTTTTTTTGCATTGTTTGGGTATATGTCAAAGTTTTAGGTTTTGTTGCGGTATATGCCGCTGGGATTATGGTATGCCCATGGTTATGGCATTGCTTACAACGCCTTTTTTATCATACCGTATGCAGATGCAACAATTGCCCCAGTTGTATTGGATTTAGTTTCTAAGACTATTCGGAGGGACAACGTCACGGTGACTGCTCATATAGTTGCAGACGAGATGCAATGTTTTAAACGGCTTGCCTCATGAATTGAACCCTTTCCAAGTGGTCGTAGCCAATCACAACAATTAACACATAACAAGGGTAAGGAAAAAGTAAAAGGTTTCATGATGGTCTTAGCTAATTGACATTTACATGTTCAATATTTGATTCCAGAAAATGTGTGATGGACTTATGTGTAAGCCTTCTTATTGGTTTTATACCAACAGGTATGATGACTAGGAGCGTGGTTGCAAATGCGCGTAAGAGGAACAAGACATATTTCACCTCAGTTTTGGGTAAGGACGACTTTGCCGTAAAACCACATTGTCATTATTTAATGACTCCCTTCTGTACGTGCATCACGTGAATGTTCTTATGGTAGCAGTTGTTCATCCGACCACATCTGCCACTGGCGAAAGGAATATTCGAAGGTCATGCACAGGTTGTTTGCAAATTTAATATACATACACTTCAAAACGCTCATGCATTTTTTTCAAAATCCTTATGAAACATCTCATGTTCTTATCATTTTAGGTTACCCAGACTTAATCATACCACATGCAATACAGGATGGTGCATTGCCAATGACAGCAGCGGCTGACCACCAAGGTCGGCCACACATGCTTACTTACCCTGTTGTGTCCGGCTCATTTGGCTACCGGTGCTGTAATATGACTATTCTTTATTTTGCCCTTACTTGAAATAGCCATAAAAAAATTCTGTGGTTGGAGTGCCATTTCTTTTTTACACTTTTTACAATTTTTTCATCAAACATTTATCATGATTTTCAATAACCATTAACGTAGAAAAATGACGGACGCATGCCTTATATGTACTTGATATTAGGCGCATTCACACCTTGAAGGTTGCATATGTGGTTGACTACCTTCTTAGGCTAACTCTTATGTCACTGTCATTTCAGGGTCTGGTCATTCCCGTATGACAAGTCCAGCAACAAGTTCCAGAAACAGAACAACAATAGTACCAACGGCAGCTTCAACAACACCGCCAACAAGTGAGCTAGCGGGCGAGGCTGCGCACGCAGGTTAGGAATATGCAGTTACAGTATCCAAATTATTTATGTTACTTTATGATATGTGTTCAGTTTCTTTTTGAACCCAATTATTTCCATTTTTTCATTAAACATTCATTACTATCGCCAACAACCATTAAGGTTGGAAAACGGTGGCCACATGCCTTATATGTACTTAATATTATGCTCATTTACATGTTCAAGTTTGCATACGCGGTTGACTGCATTCTTAGGCCAACTCTTATGTCACTGTCGTTTTAGGGTCTGCTCATCCCGTATGACAAGTCCAGCAACACGCTCTAGAAATAGGACAAGAACAGCGCCAGCAGCAGCTTCAAGAACATCGCCAGCAAGTAGGCATGCGTACGAGACTGCGCGCGCAGGTTAGCAATATGTAGTTACAGCATCCAAATTAGTTGCGTTACTTTATGATATGTGTTAGTGTATACAGGTTAATTACTTATTTTCTGTCTAACGTGCAGGACCCCTGAACGAGTATAAAGCATTCTAACCTTGCGACAACAGTTATTGCTGCTATCATCATAGGTGCTAATACTTTAAAGACCGAGGGGTCGCTCCAGGTAACGCTCAAATACCGGTCAGGCGCACCTAATGAGACAAGGTTATGCGACTACTTAACACACTACGCACTATGTCTTGCGAGTGGCGACTGCATTTACTTGCTATTACGTATTTTTACATTGCAAACCCACTTTGAAAAGCTTATACTAAATGATAACTGTTGTTGTTACAGGTACATAGAGAACAAATGGCAACGTGTTGTAGAAGTTATTGCTCTGTTAATTCAATGCAGGTATGTCCCATTTGATTCGAAGTAACAAAATGGTATTTTCCCCATTACACGACCTTTACAGTTACAACTACGCCTACCGTTGGAACTAACGAATTTTCCTTACTGCTCCAGGGTGGGTTACTGAGAGCGGTTTTATGATGGTAACACCTCTGGTCGTGGTTGTGCAGCAAAGTAAGTAGGAACGAATTGGTATTTGTACTGTGGTGGTGAGGGGTTGTGTTTTGCGGAATAAACAAGCAGCATTTGAGATGCAATAGTGGGTCAGCGGGATGAAGAACCTATCCTTGAGAATGATTGAGACATGTCCGAAATGTTTAGCACCTCCTGTTGATGATTACACTGACGTAAGACATTACGCGAGGCGGGACACGTTTGATGTTCTCTTAATTAAACAAGTTTCCATTACATGTAATTCTTGAGCTAATATAGAAGGTAACAATATCAGATGGTTCTTTTTTTCTTTTTTTTTTTTTTTTTTTTTTTTTTTTTTTTTTTTTTCTGTACTAGATCGGGTTGCGGAGAAACTGAAACTTAACAGAACAAATGTCGACGTATAAATGGTTGGGTGGTACGTGTCTTTTGCATAAAGTAGATGCGTGTGGTATAGCCAACTCCGACCTCTTTAACACACACTGCCTCTTAAAAATTAGGATTACAATATCAAAAAACTTGATTGAAAGGAAAAAAAAATGTTGCGGCAGTGAATAAATTTCAACAAAAAAACATCTAGCGGGTAACATCTGCCTATGTGAGTGTTGTCTTGATGATTTAAAGTTTTTATTCTTTGGGTTTTTTTGGTATGATTTTATGGGTTTTGTGTAGCTTAGATGATTTGACTGTATATGTGTTAATTGGGTTTTGATATTTTTTTCCCAGGTTTTGGTTATACTAAATTGGTGTGGGTTAATGTATTTAAATGTAAGGTTTCTGTCATGGTATATTGTTGCCATGGTTTGGTTTTGTTGGGCAGTATGGGGCACTGAAAATTTGTGGCAGATACTTAAAAATGAAGCAGAAAGGAGCAGGGGCAAGTACCACATGTTTAACACGACCTTTTTCAGTTTTGTTTATCTTTTTCTTTATTGTAGCAGACAATACTTACAAGGTCGTATGCCCCAGACGTGCATGACAACATAGGTACGAGACGGTACTTCTGGTGCTCGCAAAAGGAATTTCACTGAAATGCGCGGAGGTACGTTACGTCTTTGTTTTAAACGTATATAACTTTCAACTCCCAGGCGTTTTGCATACTTTCATTAGAGGTTTCTTTACTGACAACGGGTTCTTCTTACCGATTTCAATGGTTTGTTAGTCCAGCTTATTAACCCTCCGCTTTGCAGCTTTGTATATTAGCGGTTCACAAAAGTATAAACCTTTAGGGTAAACATAACGAACCAGCTAAGCTACTCATATGTATATGTGCAATATAAATTTTATATGAAAGAGTGTCCTAAATTAATGATTGATAGCCATTGTAATCTATGAAGCCAATAAAAAAGATTCAGCCAATATAGTTACAGGAGGTGTATTTGGAACGTTTAAGAAAGCTATCGTACTACCAAACTATATGTATATAACATTATTTCATGCATACACGGCCAGTAGGCTGTTTGTTTGTCTGCTGTCACAACCCATCAGGGACGTTTATTTCTGCTTATTTTCAGTTCATCAGGGCCGTTTGGATCTGCTTATGTTCAACCCAAACAGGGGTGTATGATTGTGCTTATTTTCAGCCCAAACCGGGGCGTTTGGTTGCTTATTTTTCTGCACAAAATGGATCGTTTTGTTTGCTGATTTTCTGCTGAAACGGGCGCGGATTGTTTGCTGATTTTTTGCACAAAAGGGTGCAATTGGTTGCTGATTTTTTCTGCACAAAAGGGTCGTTTGGTTTGTTGTTTTTGGATCAGGTAAAAGATGGTTTTCTGAATGTGGTGTTTTGGCTAGGATTGTTTTTCTTGGACTCTGCAGAAGAATACTAAGACGAAACATCCACAACTTTTGTATGAAGCCAAGGTATACAAGATTCTTCAGAGAGGAAAGCTATGCCTAACTCAAGTCGGTTAAGTTTGTTAAGTCTAATTTAATTGTGAGTTACCGTACGACTATATTATGGATGTATTTTTTAGCCATATCGTACGACCAACATTTATATGAGATATGTTTTTTTCCCAGTTAGGATTAACGGAGTAGCTTTCACACCGGCAGCGAAGTACTTTACTGGATGTAATAAATATATTTTAGTTAATTGTACCATAGGAAATAATGCAACTTACGTTTTGTGGCACAATTCGATTTAGTGGGTGCATATTTAATATTGTTATCAATCACTAATGTGATATAACGTTGTGTATTGTTTGTTCGTTTTCTATAAATATCAAAAGAAATCACATCGAGCACAGAAGCTCCCAAAAAGATGAAAAGCGCCCCCGCCGCGTTTGCGGCGGGTCACATGCTTGTTTTCTGTGATTTGTTAAATCACCTCTTTTCTACTAGGATACCCTACACTTTGATATACAATTTGTGGGCCCTTTGTGAATAGCGTGTTTTTCAACAAAGTTTGATTACGCATCAACCTTGAATAAATATAGAGTGATCATACCTTTCTCTTTAATTCGCTATTATGTGATGCAGGGACGGAGCCAAGGGGGTGCCCGCGGGTGCACGTGCACCCCATGGATTTTTTCGATATAGTGTTAATTTTTGAAAAAATTATAGATTTTTTCTAAATGTATCTTAAATGCACCCGGTGCATCAAAATGTATCTCTAGAGTTCAAAATTAAGTCTTAAATATCTTATATTTTTTAGCAAGTTATTATTTGTCTTACATGGAACATGTTAATTAAATATTTGAAACAGTTGCTAGGACAAGGTTACGATGGAGCAAGCAATATGCGTGGTGAGTTTAATGGTTTAAAAGCTTTAATGCTAAAAGAAAATGATTCAGCATATTATGTACATGATTTTGCTCATCAACTCCAGATAGTAGTTGTGGCAGATAGTAGTTGTGGTTGTTGCAAAAAACCACAAGAGTGCTAAAGACTTCTTTGATGTTCTATCCACGATGACAAATGTTGTTTGTGGCTCTTGTAAATGAAAAGATATTTTGCGAGAAAGTCACAGAGAAAGAATAGTAAAAGAAATAGAGAAAGGTGAAATTGAAACATGGAGAGGGAAAAACCAAGAAGTTACCATTGCACGAGCCTGAGATACAAGATGGGGTTCTCATCATAGAACTATCACTAGTTTGATACAAATGTTTCTGGAGGTTCTTAAGGTGCTTCACTATGTTGAGGAAGAGGGTGATACTATCTCTAACCGTATTGTCACGACATCTTCAGAAGAGCGATCAAACGATCTTAGAGGCCGTTTCATCGGTAAAAGGAACCAAAAGAGCATTGCAAGAGTATAGGGAAACAAGTTTTGCTTTACTTTTGAAGAATGTAACTTCGTTTTGTGTGAAACATGATATTGAGATGGTAAATATGGCTGACTTTCATTCAAGAGGCCGAAAGGATAGAATTACAAACCAACAGCATTTCGAGGTTGATATATTCAACACTGTTATATATATGCAAATTCAAGAGTTTGGAGATCGTTTTGGTGAGGGAAGCACCGATTTACTTGATTGTATGGCGGCGTTGAGTCCACATGATTCATTTTCAGAATTTAGTATATCAAAGTTAGTGAAACTTAGTGAAATGTATTCGCGTGATTTTACTTATAAGGAAAGGTCAAGCCTTCCTATGGAACTTGGAGCCTATTATCAGATCATGCGTAATGATAATGATTTCGCTAACTTGGATAGTATTACCAAACTTGCAAAGAAGATGGTGGATAAGAAAAAGCATACATCTCATCATTTGGTTTATCGGTTGTTGAAGTTGGATTTAGTCTTGCCTGTTGCTACCGCTACGGTTGAAAGATGTTTTTCTAAAATGAAGCTCATTAAAACTGATTTGCGTAATCGGATGGGTGATGATTATTTTAACGGCGCTTTAACTTGTGCTATAGAGAAAGAAGAACTTATTAATGTACGTAAGCATTTTTTTTGCTATGAGAGATCGTAGAATCACTAATTAGAAGGTAATATGCTCATTTATTTATCGTTTTAATGAAATCTTCGTTTTAATCAACTTTTTAACTCTATTATACTATGGTTCAAAAAATTTTGTGCACCCGATCATATTTGTGTCTGGCTCCGTCCCTGATGTGATGATGGATCTATTCTCCATATGTTTGATCAATTGATATATTTTTAGTTGCAACTATTTTACAATATGAGAAGAGTTATTTTATACAAAACTTTTCTCACATATCATCCCCACCCTTCATCTAAAAATAAATCAATAGTTGAAATTAAAAGCATTTTATTATTTCACATATTTTTTATAATTTAAATATCTTTTAAACCGTTAACCATTAACAGAAAATAATTACACCATCGCAACAAGCATTTAATTATCTTTCTATAGACGGGCACTTTTGTATACTTTCGAAAAAAGAAAAAAAAAATCGTTTTTTCACGTTTTTTCATCTTTTTTTCGTTTTTTGTTTTTTCAAATCTGAGATTTGTATGAAAAAAATCACATGTGATTAAACACTAATCTGAATATCATATGTGATATTTAGTGTTAAATCACATATGATATTAGTGTTAAGTCACATATGATATATTATCATATGTGATTTAACACTAATATCAGATGTGATATTCAAATTTATCATATGTGATTTAACACTAATATCACATGTGATATTCAAATTTATCATTGTGATTTAACACTAATATCATATGTGATATTCAAATTACTGTTTAATCACATGTGATTTTATCATGCAAATTTCAGTAACGAAAAAAATGTAAAAAAAAGGTGAAAAACACGAAGAAAAAAAATTGTCGAAAGTATATCAAAGTGCCTATCTATAGAAAGATAATTAAATGCTTGTCGTAATGGTATATTTTTTTTCGCTTGACAATTAACGGTTTGAAAGATATTAATATTTGAAGGAAAAAAAAAATGATTAAGTGGGGGTTTTTTTTTTAAGGATTAATCTCATCTATTATATTAAATAAAAATTAAAGGAAGATAGATGGTGGAAATTGATCTCTTGATATATAAACGATCTTTTGTCTTCAAATGATCTTAAATCTTACAACGTAGATCAAATATTTTTTAGAGATCTATTATTTTTTTATCAAAAAAAAAAAAAAAAAAAAAAAAAAAAAAAAAAAAAAAAACTTTTATCCTTTGTTAAAAATTAATGGCCCGCAAACCGTTGATCGTTACGCGAAAAAAAACATACCATCATGACGAGAATTAAATCATCTATCTTTAGAAGGGCACTTCTATATACTGTCTAGGAACTTTTTTTTCGACATTTTTTTTGTAAGTGTTAAAATTTACGTCTGGAGAATCATATGTGATTTGCAATTTTCAAATCACATGTGATTTTATGAAATCACATGTGATTTTATGAAATCACACGTGATTCCTAACATACAAATCACATGTGATTTTTCAAAATTTTAACACCAAAACAAAACTCCCAAAAACAAAAAGATTCGTCGAAAGTATATCGAAGTGTTCGTCTACTTAAAAATAAAAAAAAAAATCTCATTACGATGGTGTATTTTTTGTCACTTTACGATTTATCGTTTGCAAGATATATTTTTTTTTTATATAAAAGGGTGAAAATGCTTTTTTTTATTAATTTTGATGAATGGTAGTTGGATATAATTGGTTCATTGGATCTTTAAAAAATATGAGATACATATCAACTCGTCGTCGTATAAGTGTGTTCAACCACCCTTGAGGTGAGTCTGAGATACTTTAGTCGAGTAACTATTCACAAGAGACGTTCTATGTTTTATATGTTCAGAACAAGTTTGGTCCCAAATTTGTTGAGTTTAAGATATATGATAACAAATAAAACCATATAGACATCACAGAGTACACAGCGGAAGACTTATAATCATAACAGTAATTAACTAACTGAAAATAAAACGTAACATACCTCTTGCAATTGGCTAGATCTCTTCAATTCAAGAACCCTAATTAGGGTTTATGTGGTTTAACGAATTGACCCTTACCGTTTTTCAATTCAAACCAATTGATGTAATAATAGTGTGTTACACCACGTTTTTGTACACACGTACTATTAGCGATTCGATGTGAATGCTAGTTCTTGATCACAATAGAATAACCAAACACCTTTGTTATGCTCAAGGACACTCGTAAATCCCTTACAATGGGGATTCACTCGTCGACCAAGAACAAGAGGGAAGAAAAGAAGAAGTTTGGCCTTCTCATGAAATCAAGTGTACCAAAGGATGAATACATGAGGATGTATTTATAGCCTTATGGTAGATGTCAAGATTACTATGGTGTCCGATGTGGGATTCCATAGTTTCGGCAAAAAACAAGCCCAAAAGAGGGTTCCTAAAACCGTCTCTTGGCTTGTTTACTTTTCTTCATATCCCGCTGACATTTAACGACCAATAGTCACTTTCGATAAGTGCTTATCGCTCGTTTAGTCGTTTATTGTGAATTTAATAATTAAACATAATATTTTATATTAATTATTTAAACATCGAGTCTCATACATAAAGTGTGCAATCCCGTGGTCTCGGGTTCGAATCCGGTCATACACATATTAAATATATCCATAAACCAACAGCTCCCACTTGGAGATATCTTAGTATGCGTAATGACATTGGTTAGCATCTAGCAACACGCCAATGACCCCAAAACAACTCGAGTATGGTTTCATGGAAAAACCTTTTGATGATTCATCATCATACTTATCCTTTTGTTTCTAATACCATGTTAATAAGAATATGGATCTCACTCATTTCTTGATTAACTATTTTGTTTCTCGCTTTATATGATTGATCAAGATTACCAATTCTTCTAAACATATTCCAGAAGACCTTGGGCATGGCCATGCAAACATCTTGACAACCCTACGAGGGGCCCAGCAGTATTATACTTCAAAATAAATTTGAAGGAAACAAATCCCGTTTTGACTACGAGCAGAATTCATAAATTTCGCAACACTTCTGAAAACAACCCTTATAACTACCAGTTACGTATAGCGTTAGATTGCCTCACAAAAATGCACTACATCCATGACATTTCTCTGGTATCTCAAGTCAGAGGATAAATATTCATGATGTACTTAATGACTAAGATCCATAAAGTACCATCATGTGGTTGGGATAAGTCCTATACTCAATCCATTGAATATCATCCGAAATTAGTCATGCTAGGCATCAATATACTTTCAATTATATTCTAACTAATACTCAGATTTATCTTAATTCAATATCATTCCCATGTTATTGATCGACAATGGACTATTTAGAATAACTTAAGTTATTCACGGATTAAACATGAAAATATAGGATACAATATTATAAATGAAATTAAACATATAAAGTACTTTAATTCATTATAAATAATAATTGTTTAACATCCTTTATCCAAATACTAAATAGATAAATGCATGATAATACTTAATTAATGAATTTTTGCCTCAAGTCATGATAATCATACTTGTTGACAAGGCATAATTTCAACTAACTTTGATCTATAGGAATTTTGAGAATACTTATTTCAAGAATTCAATAAGTGAATTTCTTGTATATGTTTACACATATCTTGATATTGTCATATCATTCCATAAGATGCGTGACAACCTGAACCACCTTTTATGACAATCATCTTTCAAAACCTTTAAAGTTTAAAGTATTCTTTATTCTTTAATATATAATGCATCTATGCTCTTAGTTGAGCATAACTAGTCAACATGGTCATTATCTAGGATACCATGACTAGAATTGAGTGTCATCTAATTATACCAGCATCATTGTGTACAACAATATGCTCTTTAAACATCCGTAAACTTTGAATATTATTTGTTTGGTGCCATTCAAACTTCAAGTTTGTTGACTATAACAATTACATAACAATTGTTGTATAGAATCTGGGAGCAACTCCAGGCTGAGGAATGCAATTCTAAATCCAAACATAAATATTACAATGTTGTTAAATCATCTTGTAATCAAGCATGATACAACCTTATACACAACATGATGTACAAAATGAATCTTCAAGTTAGACTTTAAGATCTCACTCATATTCTATCTCGTCAAAGATACGTATTCATCATATTCTATTAGACTCATTTATTTACCGCATATATTTATAACAATAAACATATATTCCAAGGTTGTATGTCTTATTTCCAAATCTTACAAACGAAGTTTCATTCTCAACTAAAACTTAATTTAGGTGGAATGTAGTTGCCCATACAACATATAAGATTTAAGAAAATAAAAATAATACTCCCACTAGCTTTCAGGAATACTTATGAGCTATCTTATTTTAATTATTAAATCTTATTTTAATTATTAAATCAAACATGGATTTAATATTAAACATAAGAATCATCTTCTAGATGCATGCATATATTCATTCATGGATTCTTGGAGTTTGTACATATTCAAAGATTATTTGAATTCATAAAAACTCCTTTGCATTACTTATCGTCCTCGCAAAAGTAATTCCAAAACAAAGAGTTTTGATATTCATTGTCAAAATTTCATATCAATGAAACTAAGTATGACAATTATAATCTTTATACTTCTATTTAATGTATCTAAGAAAGAATATTCAATCATAGTTAATTGCTTAAGTATGATTAATATTATTATCACTAGACATACATTAAATACGTGTACAATATTGTCCATATGATTTCTACACAAAGATTTAAACCACTAGGGTTTTCATCCTTATCCTTTGAAGAAAAGCATCTTCATTAAGATAAACCAAGTATCTAACGTTGATTATCTTTATGGACATCATCTCTACATTCATCGTATGATTGATTTACCACAATTCAACATTTGGTAAATTCATCATTATGATTAACAGGCTTACCATGATCCTGTAACTCATATTCCACGGCATATTAAATATCTGAGATATCCTTACGGATCTATGAATGACAATTCCATCCTATTGAGGTCTATCATTTACATGTTTAGTCTCATCATGATATTTGCTAGTGCATTTTAGAAGATTATGTATTTTGTAATTTAATCTTTCAAGATCTAAACCAAACTTTCACTTACCTTTAACAATTTTAAAGATTACCTTTAAATAGTTTAGCAAGTAGAGCAACAATATATTGTTCTCTTTTGGGATATTACAAAAAACATTGACAGTTTCTGACATTAGTTTGTTACCACCCACTTTACAAGTAGTTTAACAAATTCAGAACTTCATTATAAGACTTAATGTGATTCATCACATTCCACAAAAAAATGGTGTCTTATTAATCTTCTAGGTTGGAGTCTTATTGAGTATATTCAATCTATACTCAATCTACTAATCTTGATAACATATGGAAGAAACTATAGTTATCTTGAATCAAACATGCCAATAGATTTTGATTATTCTAACTGAACACACCATAAAACTATGGTATTTCATTAGAATTAATATTCTAAGATAATCTAACAATATTTAAGATAACCATCTACTATTTGGCTTACCTATTTACCAACAAAGTAAAACTTAATGGTACAATAGAATTACCAAGTCAATTGCATGCATTATAACTCAAGTATTCTTGACCAAGTCACAAGACATTACAGTTATAATCCCACTATACGTTATAAGTCATTGATCAACTCATTGACTTCATGCATATGTACGTCTTAAAACATAGCAAGTTAACGTCTTACTTTATATTGTAAGTCTTGTATTAAAAGACTTCATGTTTGTGAATTTACAAAGAGATCATAAACATGTATAATTAAAGTAATTATGAACACAACCTCAGGTTTCAATTAATAATTTCAAGTTAATATTTACTACATATATTTAAGTCATTCAACGAATACATAAATACTTAAAATCAAAGTAGTATTAGATTACTTCATTTAATTATGTCATTCCATGAAATGTTCAACGTAAGAAACTATAAAATCATCCATGCTCGTTCTCACGACACGTGGATATTTTACCTTGGGCTACAATCTAGTTCACGTTCTCACGTAACATAAATTGTAACTACAAGTGTTTATTAAATATTGAATGACATAAATATTTAAAGTAGTCTTTGTTATCATCTTGACACATGTTCTTAATGGGGCAATCATACACATTTAAATGTATAATTCCTATTAGAACGTTACTCTCTTACCTTGTGGTCAAGAGAATCCATTTAAATCATATTTATATGTGTTGTACCTTGCACACAATAAAGATTTCTCCCACTTGTGCATGGAACAACATCATGTAGCAGATAAACAACACGACAAACGTTTGTTTATTTGATTAATATGATTTGTGTCATAAATATAACAAGTAGATGTAGGACTATATTGTATAGTAAGGAAACGCACATGACTATCCTTAAAAACATAAGTGTCTACAATTGGAAAGTAATTATCTTTGAAGATAATATGGGTTACTATACAGGAAACAAAGCTTGTAGCTCCCACTGAATTAGAAATCATTATAACAACTTCTTATTCAGTAATGCAACACAAATGCTCCCACTGAATTTGACAACATTGTAAGTGTTTCATAACCAGTGAAAACAACTTGCTTGCTTTTTACTTTCCTACACCTTTAAAGAACCATATGTAATCATTACTAAGGTACTAAAAAGTGTATTCTACTCTATGAATGATGGGTTATCCATCAATGTTATTAACTTGAAAAATTGGGTATGCAATTTCTTCCTTAACAGGTCTACCATCCCCATACTGGTATGTAGCACCTTTAAAGGCTAAAGCAAAACAACTAGATAAAATATGCTAGTTTGCCTTTTACCAATTTTCTTGGTAATTTGTCTAGCTTCTAATTTTGTAACTAATATACATGTTTTCCAGTTAACCAACATTCATGTTTGTTACAAAAGGATTCATTCACCAAATGAGGGTAATGAAATCTTTATGGAAAATATGATGTGCAATTCATTGCTATGAGTTACATTAGAATTTAGACAATTCAAACATTCCTATTATACCTTTCTCATTCATGAAAAGGAATAGGATTGAGTCTCATGCTTCTCTCATTGAAAAGAGATTTCGTTTGTCTTTTCGGTAAATTATTCTCGATCAAAAATTTGTTTGAAAGCAGAATGGATCAATTTACTGATCAAAGACTAAATCTCGTTTACGGTTAAATGTTGCATTTGTAATTCTAACAAAATTCAATTTTAGTATTTTCGATAATTAACCTTTTTAAGAAAACTATTTACCCATGGTTCATAAGCATATAACCATTTAATTTTCATTGAAAAAACTAGGATCCAAATTGACATAGTTTCATCACATCAGTTGATCTGCTAGTAATAAAATTATTTAAGATGATATGAGTCGAACCTCAATTGCCAATTTACAACTTGCAATTCCTAGATTTATGGGATTTACATATAGCCAATTTTAATTGCCATGTAAACATGTTTTATCCCCATCTTATGCCTTGAGTTGTCAGTTCTCACTACAAAGCTCAATTAAGTTGTCCAACTTAAGAAACTGCAAAATCATCCATGCCCGTTCTCACGTCACGTGGATATTTTACCCTTTGATTTCGATCTAAATCACGTTCTCACGCAAATAAAAGGTAATCTCAGGTGTTTCCGTTTCGTTGGATGGCATACAACTTAAATTAAGGGTAATAAATTTGATTTTTGGTGTCAAATCAAATATGTACAAAGATGTCATGTATTCATCTTCGTAGCATAAGTTTTTATTAAAACAGTTATATCCTTGTTTTAATGTTTAAGCTTTTCATCATCAAACTTTAATCGAGGTATTGGTAAACCAATTAAAGAATTACCTTTAATTACCACTATATCCTACTGCTGCATGAGTCATAAGACCCAAGTTATTCGGATAATTACCACAAAAGTGGCGCGTAGAATTTAAAGTAAATTCACCTTTAAGATTTTATGCACATATATAGGAATACTTGGTAGCTCCATTAAGACGCACAAACGAGCGGAGAATTAGGTCAGCACGAAGCATATTAAAAACCCTTTTCTTTAAGGTCACAATTTAATGCGTACCTTCCTTGTACCCATCACACAGTTTGTCATTAATGGGTGAGCCGTTCTAACTATTTTGTGCAAAAAATCAATCAATTAAACGATTATGATTACTATGCTTAAAAATACATGTTTCACCATTGTTTAGGTCAGTTTATTTTTCTTATCAAAATACCCTTGTTACACATAACAAAACAAGCAAGTATTTAAAAAATAAACAAATAAACAATGAATGCATAACATACTAATAAGTCATGCATATCAAATAGCCACATGCAAACCTTTTGATAAATCATATTAATAATCAATTCTAGATCTGTCAATATGTATATGTTTAATTAAGACTCTCACCCGTTTTCAGCAATGTACAAAGTGAGCCACATGCATCGATTCATCGATTTCGTAAGTCAAAATTAAACACATACCACATAGCATATAATTGATTAAATAATAATGATTGAGGTCTTCCCCAATTTTAGATCTATCATAATATTAGTGTATATCACTTAACAAAGTAAAACATACAATAAAAGCAGATCCATGACAAAACATGCATGTATTTATCATGGATGTAAATCACACTTAACAATTAATGCAATTAAATAGAGTTACGCAATACACATAAAATTGCATGCGACATAGGGTTTCTAATCCAATTAAAACAGAAGTTTACAAAACCCTAATTAGGACACCAAAAAAACGCCCCCCCCCCCCCCCCAAAAAAAATTAGGGTTTAGGTTTTGCAAACCCTAGATCTACGCATACAATTAATAACACAATCATGTTTATTTATTTTATATGTTTCAGTAATTAATTACTTGTTACACAAGGCTCGTGATGCCACTGTTGAGTTTAAGATATATGATAACAAATAAAACCATATAGACATCACAGAGTACACAGCAGAAGACTTAGAATCATAACAGTAATTAACTAACTGAAAATAAAACGTAACATACCTCTTGCAATTAGCTGGATCTCTTCAATTCAAGAACCCTAGTTAGGGTTTATGTGGTTTAATGAATTGACCCTTACCGTTTTTCAATTCAAACCAATTGATGTAACAATAGTGTGTTACACCACGTTTTTGTACACACGTACTATTAGCGATTCGATGCGGATGCTAGTTCTTGATCACAATAGAATAACCAAACACCTTTGTTATGCTCAAGGTCACTTGTAAATCCCTTACAATGGGGATTCACTCGTCGACCAAGAACAAGAGGGAAGAAAAGAAGAAGTTTGGCCTTCTCATGAAATCAAGTGTATCAAAGGATGAATACATGAGGATGTATTTATAGCCTTATGGTAGATGTCAAGATTACTATGGTTTCCGATGTCGGATTCCATAGTTTCGGCAAAAAACAAGCCCAAAAGAGGGTTCCTAAAACCGTCTCTTGGCTTGTTTACTTTTCTTCCTATCCCGCTGACATTTAACGACCAATAGTCACTTTCGATAAGTGCTTATCGCTCGTTTAGTCGTTTATTGTGAATTTAATAATTAAACATAATATTTTATATTAAATATTTAAACATCGAGTCTCATACGTAAAGTGTGCAATCCCGTGGTCTCGAGTTCGAATCCGGTCTTACACATATTAAATATATCCATAAACCAACAAAATCATTAATCGGTTACAAATTTGAGGCTCTGTGTCGCAATATTTTGAATATCAAGTTTAGAAGATATCAAAATAGAAATAAAACGTAAAAAAAAACAGCATGTCTCACTGTGATTGGACAAATAACTCATTCTTCATAATACGTAAGAATCGCGAACCAATCCTTTATAGAAAATCATGAACCAAAAATTAAACTAAACTCTGACTTTTCTTAAAGTGGGTTTTAATCAATTTGGTTTGTGAAGCGATAAGCTCAAATCTCGTGAGTTATTTGGCTAAAATATTTATAAGCAACAATTACCCGGACAAGGAAAAAAACACTAAACTAAATGCAACTGGTGCCGGTTTAATATGGTTTGGATTGATTTTTGGAAGGTGATACTCACACCATATTTTTTTATGCATGCACTACAATTTGTGCATAACAGCATTGTACGATACAAACTGTAATGCACAAATTGTGATGCATATATTAAAAAATATGATGTGAGTATCAATTCACTTGATTTTTGCACATGCCTATCTTAAGCTGATTAGTGATGAGGACATACCTCAAAAGTCGAACATTGGTGAGTCATGACTTATGAAACAAGATTTCGCTCGTTGTTATCATGTGGCCAGAACCAATCCACCTAGTGAACTAGGGAATCGCTAAAGTTAGATAACTATACATCGTTCAATATATTCGTGTTTGACAAGTTGTTTGCTTATGCTTTATCTTGTACTCCGTAGTTCAGCACTTGGTATCTATGTTCAAAAAAAAAGTTAAGTACTTGGTATCTGTTTGAGTAGTTAAATACTTTGTGGATAATGTGATCACGACAAACTTTTTGAAGGAAAAAAAAAACAAAAAAAAATGGCAAATGATTGAAAAAAGTATCATACTTGTCACAATTTCCTTTTGTGGGTAGCGAACAATTTTTTTGGCTTTTGTGGGTACTCTTCTTTCAAATTCATCATTTTTAGGGTATTACGTGACATTTTTGCCCTACGGGGAAAAAAAATTCTATTAGCTAAGATGAGTAAAAATGTCCAAAATTTTTGTAAAATACCCTAAAAAGGATAAATTTGAAAGAAAAGTACCCACAAAAGCAAAAAAATTTGTTCGCTACCCACAAAAAGAAATGGTGGCAAGCATGATATTTTTTTCAATCATTTGCCCAAGAAAAAAGCGTTCTACCCGGGTGATGAAAAGTTTAATCATAAATTAGGATGATAGATAGGAAAATATATCTAAATTGTCACTTTTTAGAATGTCGTGTGACATTCTTTTTTTCCTTAATAAATGTGACGATATTGCTAAACCTCCTAAATTATACGTTAAAGGAGGTGATTATATTTTAGCTGACGTGGCACCATATGACCCCACTAAACCCGTTTAAATTTAAAAATACCTGTTACAATATTATATAAGCGTTCGTGTACAATGTTTCCGGTATTACAATATATCTAGGTTCATACTATACCAACCTCGGTTAATGTAAATTCTAATCCAAATAAAACCTTAGATCCTGTTATAACACACTTCAAAAATCTATTCTTTTTTTTTTTTCTTTTGTAAAGGGGAATTCCCCAATAAATCATATTACTCCAATAAAACATTTAAGTACAACGAATGAAAGTGAAGTCTCTCATTTCAGCCCGTTACATAAGCAAAACCAAGCACCTATAGTTCTACAAACCTACACACTACATAAGAAATACAAGCCAATCTTATGAAAAACCAAAGAAAGAACAAGTAATTCCTAACACAACTCTTAAACCGGATATCAAACTGATCACAAAAAGCATCCATTTACCCAGGTAAGTCATAGACCATCCGTTAGAAAAATTAAAATCATCAGCTTCTAGCTGCTGACCTCCTCTAGACGAGGAGATATATTGTAACACCCCAACCCGAGACAGATCAAAATGCCACATTATGGTGTCATACAAAGCATATAGTCACGCATGCGGAAGTCTTATCATAAATAAAATCAGTCGTGAACATCACAACATCCTAATGATAATACATTCATAATCCAAATGAAACATAAAGGAAATACAAATCCAAGAAACATAATCCGAAATCATAAATCACGACATAAGTCCATAAAGAAACATCAACACTGGGTGGTCTCTAAGTCCAATCTCTCACTCTTTCCCGTTTCTCGGCTTAGTACCTGCCGTCATGAAAAAGGAAAGAAGACGGTTGAGCTTAAAATGCACAGTGAACAGATATATAGAAAGCTGATAATAATCATAAGCATAAATGACTGAATGGAAGCATAATATCAAATGAGTGTCAAATAGTCAAATCAAGTAAATGAGAGAGAGAGAGCATAAGCAATGAAGGATCAGGTCAAAATGAGAACATAACGAAATACCAAAGCAAAAGGTGTCCAACATGCCACATGGAGAACACAACGTACATACAAACATATAATCCAATGAAGTAGAATGAATCACAAAACGAGCAAATAATCATATTCGTCCAGCATGCCACATGAAGGACACTACGTACATAAGGGTCCAGGGAGGGGAGACCTCACAAGTACCAAAGTGCGAGAGGGGGTGCAAGGCATGCACAGCCCAAACGCCAAATCCATACAAATCATATCAAATCATAACAACTCATAAGCCTAGGATGCATCCATACGTCCCCCGAACATACATAAGGCAATATGTACCCTGTTCGCTAGGCAGGTGTACACATGCGAATAAGGCGCCACAAATCACATAACCATACAAATCAAATCAAATCATAATGGGGACGCCATGGTCTAATCACACCGCCCGAGATAGTGTCATGCCATTGGTGCCATCAATGGCATGGCCATGTTACCTCCATGACTAGTTGGCTCGTAACAAAAGTGGCAGAACGTGCAAATCATAATCATATCCAAATCATACCAAATCATAATCGTACAAATCATGGTAACTGAATCATATCATAACATATCATACCGAAGTCAAAATGGAACGAATCATACCAAAGAATCATAACATACGAATCATTTCAGAAAGCTAACAAAGGATCATCATAGGGGAATCATAGCAAGAGATCATATCAAAGGATCAGAACGTACAAAGGTATCCCTACTGAAAAGGGAAAGAATATCTGTACCTTAGCACAACAAATCAAACACCCGAAAACACAAGGAATAAGCTAACCCCTCCTTCGCGGATCTACATAACAATGGTTTAAGTTTTAGAAGACATCTCATATTCATAATTATTCATATTTAGGGTTTCCTTCCATTTTTATAAACTTTTCAAATTTAGCAACTTTCCATAATTAGTAATTTTTCATATTTAGCAAGTTTCCATAATTAGTAACTTTCTATTTTCAATAGGTTTCCATATTTAGTAACTTTCCATATTTAGCAGGTTTCCATAGTTATTAAGTTTACTGATTAAGATAACTTTCCGAATTAAGTAACTTTCCAATATTAGTAACTTTCCGGGTAACAATTCGAATCAACCCATTTTAGGTTTACTTATGATAACAAGTTACGTTTAGGGCTTAGAATGTGTTTAATTCCAATTTAAGAGTCCAAGTTAAATTCTTACTAATTATAGCCATCAAAGTTACATAATTAGGGTTTCCAATATTTTCAGAAATCTGCCAACGTTTTTAAGGTTATCTTTTGACCCAATAGACACATTAAACGAGCTCAAAAAAATTCAAAAAAAATTACAGATGTTCCCACATGTTTTAGGTTACTCCTAGAAATTTTGTAGATTTTATTATAGTACAGAAGTGTGGGTAGAAAATCAAACCTCCAGAAATGTCCAGAAAGTACCCAGAAACAAAACCCCTAAAAGTTTAGACCAAAAATACACATTTACACAACTCCAAAAATTCCACCAAAATTCCCAGAAGTCACCCATATCCTAAATATCAAAACTAGAGAAGGAGAGGTCAAAAATATCAATGATTTGTTCATAGTAAATAAAATACTACAACCCAAAAGTTTACTCAGCTTTCCTAGATTCGACACCTTAACTTGTAAAGATGAAAAATCAACTTTCTCGACCTCCAATTGACACAAATCTTATATTTTCAGAAAGTAGAGAAATAGTACTTATGTTTAGCACCAGAAACCATCCAAAACGACTTTACCAATCGCAAGTAATGACCCAAAACATTTGACTCTAATTTCTGGACAGATTCCTGTTTCACCAAAACTCATTCATTCCTTAACCCAATTCAAATATAACCTCATTCATTCATACCCTTTTTCATAATAAACATGTTAGGTTAGGTTTTCATATATATTATACATATTCATCCATAACATTATATATATATAACCATATTAGGGTTTTAATACGCATATATAGGGGTGGCAATTTCTGACCCGACACGAAACCCGACCTGAAACCGACACGAAAATTAACAGGTTCGGGTTGTGCTAAATAAATTCCGGGTCAGGTTTAGGTCAATCTATCTAACCCGTTTATTAAACAGGTCAGGTTCAGGTTGGGAATAAAATAAGCGGGTCGACCCGTCAACTCGTTTAAGATTTTTTTTCATAAACTCAAAATTATTTATATTTTATTATGCGGGTTAAATGTGTTAAACGGGTCGTCCCAACAACCTGCTTAGCCTATTTAACTCGTGTAATGTGCCAAATTTTGTATATATAATGGGTTAAATGTGTCAACCTGAAACCCGCTTAACCGATTCAACCCGTTTAACATATTCAACACGTGTAACCTATTTAACCCGCCAACCCAAGTATATATACGGGTTAAATGGGTTAGGTTCGGGTTATGTCTAAACAGGTTAGGATTGACATAGCTGACCCGATGATTTAAATGGGTCAGGTTTGGGTTGGGATTTTCTGACCCGCCAACCTGACAACCCGAACCCGCTAACCCTTACCCAACCCGAATTGCCACCCCTACGCATATACATAATTAGTGTGACGAGCAAAACGCAAGAACAAGATAGGTGATACCTTAGGCCGAATCTAGCAAGAATACAAGAACACAAGACCAATCAAACCCTTCAAACCAAACCAAATGAATACCCACAGTAAACCACGATCACAACACCTTGATCACCACCTTGTTACCTTTCGTACCCCTTGATTTCTTGGAGAGAAAATGCTAAACGATCATGTATGAGAGTTTTAGGGTTTTGTGTGACACACGGTAATTTTCCAACTATTATTGAATAATAAATGATAATTTATTATTACTAAGCATATTAAATTAATCATGCATTGGATTACCTAACTATTTTGAGTGGATAACTCGCACACTTTATCATACTGTATAGATTATGCGTTCTAATCTGATCCAAGAATTGTGAAGTTATAGTTCTGAAATTCTCCTAATGATTTAATTTTATAACGAGAAGTTATCTCGTTATGCCAAACACCACCGCGTACCGACACCACGATAGGGGCAAAATAAGAACATGGTAAATCCCCGGAATAGAAAACATTATAAAAGTAAAACTATTTCAGAAACGTATTCATAAAGCGTTGCATTATAAAATTTAGCAAACCATAATGCTATGATCACAGTATAATTTCGCGGGACATGAAATACATAATAGTATAATGTCACAATTCTCAATTTCCGGTCTTTTCTCAAACTCAATATTCATCATTTCATATCGGTTCGTGCATGGTTTTGCATTTTACATTAAACGTTTATTTTCCTATTAAATAAACGCTATCGCGTAAACATTTATTTTGAATATTTGATCCAACACTTCCAAAATTACTCTAATATATTTTTATACTCATTTTAAGACTATAAAAATTATATTATTATTTTACCCGATGTTTTCAATTTATTTTGTATATAAATTGTTATGTATAAATATTTACGACGGTTTTTGTAAATTCAACTCGATAAATATTTATTTCACTCAACTCATGTAAGAAATGTATTTTTATAATTTTTATGACTTCAATACATTTTATTTTGTTCCGTTAAAAATCTATTTTTAGTTAACGCTACCCTAGATACCTATTTATATCTACAAATTACACATTTTACTTACATGTAAATACTTTAACTCATTGAAAATACACCTCACCCCCCCCCCCCTATGACTCATGGCCGGCCACACCCTTATCTCATATGTACTCAAATTGGTTTTTACTACTAATATCTACACCTATCAACAAATCACTAGATATTTTTTTTAGAAAACACATAGACAAACACATTCAAAGGTGAAACTAGATCAAGACTCTCCCATCTCTTCTCTAGGGGCCGGCCATAGCAAGTAAACCAAGGAGAAGCAAAGATTTTTCATGATCAAGTAATATTCAAGCTCATGTAGTGATCTAGTATAGGTTTTGAAATAAAAACCTCATGATTTATTTAAGTATACTTTGCTCAAAACTCTTTAATCCTTCAAGTAAGCATTTCATGATCATCATAATTCTTTCATATTCATCTTTATGTTATTTCATCATTTTTGCAAGAAATCATGCATGTTACATATGAGTTTATACCACTTTTAATGTTTTTATTACATATTATTAGTTATAATCATCCTATAAATTATTCCTTATAGTATAACACTTTTGATGATGTCTAGGAAACCATGACACCCTAAGAAGGTGTATGGTAGGATTAGAATAGCTTCGGAGTTGTTTTGAATGGGTTAGAATAGGTTTGGCGCGAGAAAAACTCATTTCGACACGTTTTAAAAAGGGTCTGTCCATATTTTGAATATCTGGAAAATTCGACAGTTGGTAAAATATTTTGGGCTAGATATTTGGAAAATATACTTTAAAACGAAAACGTGGCCGCTTGAACGGATTAAAACGGAGTTATAACGAAGAAGTTATGAATTTTTCAAGTTTGACGACGAAAGATATTTGGTACAGAAAATTCAGCATGTTATATTAACTTTTTACGAGTCAAAAATGAGTCTTAAGCGTTATTGAATGTGTCAACTTATTAAAAATATATTAGTATATATTATCACGATTCCAAGGACATATAAAACGTAGAAAACGGACTTGTAACGATTAAATTATACACGTTTACACAAAGTTGCCGTAACTTTATTATATAAGAAAAACTATTATATTTCTATTAGACAAGTATTACGGCAACAAGTGACCATGTTGAGGGTCGTTTTTAACATCGATGTAGTACTTTTTATAAAGTGATGTCTTCTAGTAAAAGTAAGTTCGCCAAGCATATTTTCCAAAATGTCCATCCGTTTGTCAAGCGGTGTTGTAACGAATAAAATATAGTCACTCAAACTTTGCCGGAAATCACCCTTAAACAATATTTTGGATACAAGTACCATACTAAACCTATATTTATCTCCATGATCGAGACCTCTAGGATGTAAACTTAAATGCTAAAACTTTGAGATAATGATACAAGCTTCCCAAAACCGTTGAGTTTGTTTCCTAACACTCGATGTGCACCATTTTACGACTAGCTTTCCGAGGCCATATAGTCACTTTCACAAATTATCAAAGTATATTATTTTGCGACGAAAAGCTATAAATTCTTGATAAATCATTAAACGACTATCGTAGGATATTGATTCAACGTATATACTTGTAAAGTATTTTATAACATGACGAGATGTCATAAACATATATTTCGACGATAAATTCTATTTTCAAAATGTACAAGTGGTATAGATTACATGTGGATTTGCATGCACGACATTGTTTCATGACTTATATTAGAGCATATCATTCATATTAGGTTGCGGATAGAGATCGCACCTCATTTCAGTGTATCTACTTTTGTCACCATAAACATTGCATCAGGTGAGTTTTCATAGCCCCACTTTCTATTAATTGTTTACAAACTTTTGGGGGAGATACATGCTCAACTACTTGTTTTTACAAATACAGATACTCAAAACATTTACACTCTTATGCTACGCTATACTTTTTATACTTGATTGCATAATACTTGACAACATTTATACTTGATAGCATTTATACTTGATTGTGTTATACTAAACTTGAAAGTCTCCTAACATACACTGAGGAGTCCCCTCATTCGCATAATAAGTCTCTTAGGATAATACACGCATTGAGTTTCGGAGATGAAGTAAAACTAATGCTATTACTTTCCTTATGAGCAACACAAAGTCTCCTTGGATAACACACGCATTAGGTTTCGGAGATGAAGTAGAACTAATGCTATTACTTTCCTTGTGAGCATCATACCCACCTGAGGTTTCTGGAGATGGAGTGGAGACTCATGGCAAATTGCATAAGTTGATGCACGTGTACGCGATCAATATACTAGTTACATACTTAAAACATTTATACTTTTAACTACTATGATACATGCATACATGATTGACGTACTATTTTTAGCAGTGGGTTGTAAACACACAGGTTGCAAGTTTTGTATGGGCGGAACTTGGAACTGAGTGGATTTACAATGCCTTTGCTTTGTGACCTCATTTGACAACGTGTGCATGAACATAAACTCGACATATTTTGGCAGTGGATTGTGAACACACAGGTTGCAAGTTTTGTATGGGCGGAACTTGGAACTGAGTGGATTTACGATGCCTTTGCTTTGTGGACTATTCTATATGACCAAAAACTTTGCCTTTGTTGCATGAACGCTTTTTAAAAGCTTTACTTGTTAACCAAACTCTATGAACTCACTCAACCATTGTGTTGACACTTTTAGCATGTTTTATCTCAGGTATCTAAGGCATTCACTTCATGGCATGCATGTGGACATATCATAGAGTCGCGGAGACGACGCGTCTCACTTGGGTTTTATAAACTTTAAAACATCGTTTGGCTTGTAACAAACTTATTTCCGCACAAGTTAATTTCATCTGGGACCTATTCTTTGTAAACTCTGATTATTTTACTTAATCAAACGGTATTTTCAAAACGACACTTTAGGTCGTTCAGTATAACTGTGATTGTGATGCTATGACAGTCAATCCCCAGGAATTCCATTCCGCTGCAAAACAGGTAATTTCAGGGTGTGACAGATTGGCATCAGAGCTTCAGTTATAGAGAACTAGGTTGCATCATTGACCCTAGACTATAACTACATCATCATAGCATCTCATCATATCATTATAAGTGCATACTCCTTATACATGCGGACTTATGACTCAACACCAAACATCATATGAGACGTTTAGTCCAAGCATTGCATAGTTACTCCTAAATTATACATAGCCTGATCACCTATGTCTAATTCAGGAAGAATCATGCAATGAAGGGAGTAGTAGTCTCATATGAGTAAGCAATTCCGTAATCGAGCCAAATTTTCAAAAGATTTTCTTCAAACCACTTGTTTCCAGTTTGATCCGAGCGACAGTTCTTGTTTGATGAGTTGCAAAGATCAAGCTAGAAACAAGTTGTTACCTAAACCGATTTAGCCTAATCGTATGACAGTTCTTGTTTGATGAGTTGTGGGATTAAGTAAAAATCGGTTACCTAAAAGTCTTTTGAAAATTTTGCTCGAGAATGGGAAAGCCTGCCTCATCGAGCCTAATCATAAGAAAGCATGTATTTAGGACGGGAAATGCTCACGATAGCACGAGAACGTATTTAGTTGGATGAGGAACGCATATGCATGAGCATCGACATAATCATTTAGACCATATACGAGCATGAACTTTTAGAACCCTTGTCGCGGTTTGGGCCATAGTATCATTAATCGAATCACGAGGACGTGATTCCTCTGACATGGGAAGAATGTCACAATTCTCAATTTCCGGTCTTTTCTCAAACTCAATATTCATCATTTCATATCGGTTCGTGCATGGTTTTGCATTTTACATTAAACGTTTATT
Organism: Chrysanthemum seticuspe; assembly: GCA_019973895.1. Taxonomy (NCBI): domain Eukaryota; kingdom Viridiplantae; phylum Streptophyta; class Magnoliopsida; order Asterales; family Asteraceae; genus Chrysanthemum; species Chrysanthemum seticuspe. The sequence goes on along the minus strand of BPTQ01000008.1, from coordinate 208,140,451 downwards.
TTCCTATTAAATAAACGCTATCGCGTAAACATTTATTCTGAATATTTGATCCAACACTTCCAAAATTACTCTAATATATTTTTATACTCATTTTAAGACTATAAAAACTATATTATTATTTTACCCGATGTTTTCAATTTATTTTGTATATAAATTGTTATGTATAAATATTTACGACGGTTTTTGTAAATTCAACTCGATAAATATTTATTTCACTCAACTCATGTAAGAAATGTATTTTTATAATTTTTATGACTTTAATACATTTTATTTTGTTCCGTTAAAAATCTATTTTTAGTTAACGCTACCCTAGATACCTATTTATATCTACAAATTACACATTTTACTTACATGTAAATACTTTAACTCATTAAAAATACACCTCACCCCCCCTATGACTCATGGCCGGCCACACCCTTATCTCATATGTACTCAAATTGGTTTTTACTACTAATATCTACACCTATCAACAAATCACTAGATATTTTTTTTAGAAAACACATAGACAAACACATTCAAAGGTGAAACTAGATCAAGACTCTCCCATCTCTTCTCTAGGGGCCGGCCATAGCAAGTAAACCAAGGAGAAGCAAAGATTTTTCATGATCAAGTAATATTCAAGCTCATGTAGTGATCTAGTATAGGTTTTGAAATAAAAACCTCATGATTTATTTAAATATACTTTGCTCAAAACTCTTCAATCCTTCAAGTAAGCATTTCATGATCATCATAATTCTTTCATATTCATCTTTATGTTATTTCATCAGTTTTGCAAGAAATCATGCATGTTACATATGAGTTTATACCACTTTTAATGTTTTTATTACATATTATTAGTTATAATCATCCTATAAATTATTCCTTGTAGTATAACACTTTTGATGATGTCTAGGAAACCATGACACCCTAAGAAGGTGTATGGTAGGATTAGAATAGCTTCGGAGTTGTTTTGAATGGGTTAGAATAGGTTTGGCGCGAGAAAAACTCATTTCGACACGTTTTAAAAAGGGTCTGTCCATATTTTGAAAATCTGGAAAATTCGACAGTTGGTAAAATATTTTGGGCTAGATATTTGGAAAATATACTTTAAAATGAAAACTTGGCCGCTTGAACGGATTAAAACGGAGTTATAACGAAGAAGTTATGAATTTTTCAAGTTTGACGACGAAAGATATTTGGTACAGAAAATTCAGCATGTTATATTAACTTTTTACGAGTCAAAAATGAGTCTTAAGCGTTATTGAATGTGTCAACTTATTAAAAATATATTAGTATATATTATCACGATTCCAAGGACATATAAAACGTAGAAAACGGACTTGTAACGATTAAATTATACACGTTTACACAAAGTTGCCGTAACTTTATTATATAAGAAAAACTATTATATTTCTATTAGACAAGTATTACGGCAACAAGTGACCATGTTGAGGGTCGTTTTTAACATCGATGTAGTACTTTTTATAAAGTGATGTCTTCTAGTAAAAGTAAGTTCGCCAAGCATATTTTCCAAAATGTCCATCCGTTTGTCAAGCGGTGTTGTAACGAATAAAACATAGTCACTCAAACTTTGCCGGAAATCACCCTTAAACAATATTTTGGATACAAGTACCATACTAAACCTATATTTATCTCCATGATCGAGACCTCTAGGATGTAAACTTAAATGCTAAAACTTTGAGATAATGATACAAGCTTCCCAAAACCGTTGAGTTTGTTTCCTAACACTCGATGTGCACCATTTTACGACTAGCTTTCCGAGGCCATATAGTCACTTTCACAAATTATCAAAGTATATTATTTTGCGACGAAAAGCTATAAATTCTTGATAAATCATTAAACGACTATCGTAGGATATTGATTCAACGTATATACTTGTAAAGTATTTTATAACATGACGAGATGTCATAAACATATATTTCGACGATAAATTCTATTTTCAAAATGTACAAGTGGTATAGATTACATGTGGATTTGCATGCACGACATTGTTTCATGACTTATATTAGAGCATATCATTCATATTAGGTTGCGGATAGAGATCGCACCTCATTTCAGTGTATCTACTTTTGTCACCATAAACATTGCATCAGGTGAGTTTTCATAGCCCCACTTTCTATTAATTGTTTACAAACTTTTGGGGGAGATACATGCTCAACTACTTGTTTTTACAAATACAGATACTCAAAACATTTACACTCTTATGCTACGCTATACTTTTTATACTTGATTGCATAATACTTGACAACATTTATACTTGATAGCATTTATACTTGATTGTGTTATACTAAACTTGAAAGTCTCCTAACATACACTAAGCAGTCCCCTCATTCGCATAATAAGTCTCTTAGGATAATACACGCATTGAGTTTCGGAGATGAAGTAAAACTAATGCTATTACTTTCCTTATGAGCAACACAAAGTCTCCTTGGATAACACACGCATTGGGTTTCGGAGATGAAGTAGAACTAATGCTATTACTTTCCTTGTGAGCATCATACCCACCTGAGGTTTCTGGAGATGGAGTGGAGACTCATGGCAAATTGCATAAGTTGATGCACGTGTACGCGATCAATATACTAGTTACATACTTAAAACATTTATACTTTTAACTACTATGATACATGCATACATGATTGACGTACTATTTTTAGCAGTGGGTTGTAAACACACAGGTTGCAAGTTTTGTATGGGCGGAACTTGGAACTGAGTGGATTTACAATGCCTTTGCTTTGTGACCTCATTTGACAACGTGTGCATGAACATAAACTCGACATATTTTGGCAGTGGATTGTGAACACACAGGTTGCAAGTTTTGTATGGGCGGAACTTGGAACTGAGTGGATTTACGATGCCTTTGCTTTGTGGACTATTCTATATGACCAAAAACTTTGCCTTTGTTGCATGAACGCTTTTTAAAAGCTTTACTTGTTAACCAAACTCTATGAACTCACTCAACCATTGTGTTGACACTTTTAGCATGTTTTATCTCAGGTATCTAAGGCATTCACTTCATGGCATGCATGTGGACATATCATAGAGTCGCGGAGACGACGCGTCTCACTTGGGTTTTATAAACTTTAAAACATCGTTTGGCTTGTAACAAACTTATTTCCGCACAAGTTAATTTCATCTGGGACCTATTCTTTGTAAACTCTGATTATTTTACTTAATCAAACGGTATTTTCAAAACGACACTTTAGGTCGTTCAATATAACTGTGATTGTGATGCTATGACAGTCAATCCCCAGGAATTCCATTCCACTGCAAAACAGGTAATTTGGGGGTGTGACATATAATACACTATTATTACTACCAATAATGCTTCAAGGATACAACCTATCTAATAATAATAATAATGTTATAAATTAATTGTTTCTCTCTTTTGGTACTTCCCAACACACGCACGCCTCTTTCACATACCAAAAGATAGGGAAAATTCTCTAAATGCCCCAGTTGCCCAACTAATTTACCCCAAATGCCCCATTTTTTTTTTCACTTCCCTTAATGCCCCATGGGCAACTCTTTCATGGGCAACTCTATCATATATTTGGGCCCACTTTGTACTTACATAGTACAAATTTAAGAGTTTGTATGTTGGGCAATTTTGACCTACTATATTGGGCAACTGACATTTTTTGTCTTTTACTGAAAAAGCAAAGTACTTATTTTTTATTTTTTAAATACATATAACTTGGGCAACTTGGTCCCACAGATATGTACTTTTGGGCAACTCTCTATAAATACCACTTTATAACATACAAATACACCTTTAATAAACCAAATTATACCTCCCAAATTTTTTTTTATTATCCTAATACACATATTTTCTTAAATACAAAACACAAAATACCCAAATCCCACACACAGTTGACTGCTTCTACCACACACACCTTCCCTCTCAAACGCAAACATTCATTTTGCAACTTGAAACAGATCTCCTTCCCTCTCAAACTCAAGAACTCAAAGCCCTAATCCTACTGCCTCATTCTGCTTCCACATCAAATCAATGGTTCTTCTTCTCTACATTTGCAAAACCGAAGCCCTAATCCAACTGCTCTTCTTCGTACAATCAAATCAATCCACGCATATTCGTACAATCAATCGCTCTTCTTCCACATCTCAAGAATCTAACGACGAAAATGTTTGATGCAAAGCTAACGGTGAGATCTAGATTAGAACATATTGCTACAATTAAAGGTGCATTGAATGTGAATAGAACCAAATTGTTTAGAGACACTGTGTTTGGGCCTTGGTTAGATTTTCCTAAATATTCCCCTGACCACCACTTATACAATTATTTATATCAAAATGCAGTTGAGGTGTCTAAAGTTAGTGATTGTTGTCCACCTCTAACTTTTGTACTAGGTGATAATGTTTTTGATTTTGGCCGTGAACAATTTAGTCTTCTAACTGGGTTTCGTTTAGGACCCGTAGATAAAAGAGAAAGTGACCACGGCCATGTTGTTAAGGGTTTAACATATAGTCCTTTTTTTGATCGGTTGTTTCCCGATAAAAAAAGAATTAAGAACAAAAAAGTTAAGGGTGATGGCCTTTTGGCGTTGGTGAAGTCGGGGGAAAGGTGGGATTCATTATCCGATGAAGATGTTGTGAGGGTTACTTTGTTGGTTATTGCAACATTTGTATTTATTGGTCGGGAAGGAAGGTTTAATGTTCCTGACCATTTGCTAAAGAATGTTGAGGATTTTTGTGTATGGAATGAGTATCCATGGCGTGAATACATGTGGGCTCATCTGTATAAAAGAACGGTGAATGTTGTTCCTAGGCATCTGGAGGCAGAATCAAAGAAGCCCGTTCCAAAAGACCCAAAAAAGAACAAACATACACTCTGTATGGATTTACATGGGTGTTGAAGGTTAGATTTTACTTGTAACATACATTATTTGTGCTTGTATATATTCTGATGGTTAATCTAAATAATGTGTTATATGTTAAATTTGAGAAACATAGATTAGCAGAATATTCATTTAGGCATTGGCATTGTTCCATAGGCATTGTCATTGTTCCTTAGGCATTAGCTTTGTTCCCTAGGCATTGTTCTGTAGTCATTGTTCCTTAGGCATTGTAAGGCTTGGTGTAGATTTAAGGATGTTATGGTTGATGGTTTCGCACTAGATAAATACATAGAAACGATTTGTAAACGGTTGGTTCAAACCACTGCCAATGTCGCTTCATCCACTGCTAGTTCAGAAGAAACCACTGCTGCAACTACATGTTATGTAATTGTATCCCCTGTTACTACAGATACACCCACTGCTATCCAAACCACTGCAACCATAATCACAACCACTAAGTCTTAATACGTTGTATTTGTTTTTTCAGATTTGGATTATGGAGACATTCCCTAACAGCTCCCAGATTTGGACCAAAGACCCAGAGAAGATCCCACATTGTCTAGCATGGTCAAAAGTAAAAAACTTTGAAAAAAAGCATTACACTATTTTATTTGATCCGGTAAGTAATAACTTAAAATTAGTTAAGTGTTGTATGTTTTTATTGCATTTAGCATACCAGGTTATCTCCTTTGTTATGTAGGTTGTCAGACCATTACAGAATACTGTACCAACAAATGTCGAGCTGAGTTGTCCGTGGTACATTCGAAGTATGGACTACATCCGTGGACTTGATTCCCAACTTGTTGAAAGAAGAGAAGAGTTGGCTGACCAACTAATGGTGGAAGAAGAGGAAGCTATGGCCGATGGGGATGTATGTGGTGGAATTGAAGCCGATTTAAATCTTCCTTTCTGTGATGCTGATGAAGTTGTTACAGAAGGTCAAACGTCTAGGGTCAATGACAAAGCTGAAGAAGAAGAGATTTTTGCTGGGTTTGGTGAAATGTTGAAGGTGAATGAGCCTGAGAAGCTTGAAGATGTTGTAGTCGGTAATGTTGAGGTTCCAGATGGGAACAAATGTGAGAAAGTGGAAGCGTCACATAACTTGGATAAAGATGCCATTCGAGCCGAGCTTGTGTCCATTAAGTCCAGGGTTGGTATTATCAAAGAACGTGTAGGAGACGTTGGTGTATTATAGATGTTAAGTGAGATACGCAGCGTTCAAAAGAGAATTGGGGTAATTGAGGAAGTTTTAGGAATAAAGTCACAAGATGATGTTGGTGAGAATAAGGTAAGAAGCTGTTATTTGAAATTTTTTTACTTCATTATGTACAAAATGGTCTCTTTGACGAAAGTACGTTCACTTTTTTACAGGTTGAGAGTTTTGATGCCAACAAACCGTTGGCTACTTCTGATGCACACACCCCCATCAGGACCAATGTAGGATCCGATGAGAAGAAGAAGCTGTTTTATACGGATTCCGAGGAGTTTACCGGACCTATGACGCAAGTTGTGAAAGCTGCTTTATCGGGAAGTCCTGAAGATGCTCATCATTCCAACAATTTTATGCAGGTGGATAACAAATTTGACTGTGCCACCTTACCGAATTTGAATGATGCATTCTCAGACATTGCTTATGATGGGTTTGATCCAACTCCTGTTGACGTACGTTTATATATAGTGTTTTATTTTTCCCTTGTTTTACTTTTTCTATTTCAATATAAAACACACATACCCTTTATTTAATCTTTATCTAGGAATCGATGGATATGAATGGTGCGGAAAAAGAAATTGACCGAGAGAAGGGTAAGGAAATGGTTGTGTGGCGCCCACATCTTTGGTTTGGATGGTTTGTGCAGTGGACTCTTAAAGTGTTAAAACCGCCTATGGAGGAGGGGGATTCACAAGTAGAAAACGTTTATGATCCGGCTGGGGAAGTGCCTGCACAAGTAGACAAAGTGGATATGGAGGTTGACGAAACAGCTAGGGAAGGGGCTGCTACACAACCTGTTGAAGTTATTTGCCTTGATTATGAGGATGGGCAGGATGTTGTCAAGGTACATTTATTTATCTTATCATTTGTTATGAAGAATGCATGCATAATAATAGTACAATCCCTTAAGACATGAGAAACATAACTTGAGCAAACACATTATTAGCAACTACACCACTTTTACAAACTAGGAAATATCATTTAGCTTCTTTTTCCTTTTTTCTTTGGATCATCATTACACTTGCGCAATATGGTTGACTTGCCTGTTAGGGTCTCATTCATTTTTAGTTGATTCCGAACATTAGTGTTACAGCTACTAGGACCCACATGTTGCGGATTGGTTCCCAACATTAGTGATTGCTTAGAGTTACGACCGCCAGTTGGTTCTATAACTTCTTCTTGTTCGATACCGTATATCTCTCTTCTTAGGTCTTCTAGCACTTCAGCTGGTAAACGGTAACTAGCTTCAGCATTTGGTTCATATAATTCATATATCTCAGGAAACATTACCTCTCTTGCTACCTTTATTGACCACTCCCTTTCATCGTGATTTTTCTCAAACCTAACTCTTTTAGAACTCGGCATAATTCAATTAATGTGATGGAAATATGGTTATGAAACTGAAAATAATAAGGAGCAAATATGTTGAACAATTAGATCATGGTTTCAGTATTAAATAGACACCACATGCTAAGTCACATGTAAACAGTTAAAACATACATAGTCAACTTTGCAGAAGATTTACTTTTGAAAATAATAAAGGGCCCTCAACAAACAGTCATGATTTGTTGTACATGTCCTTAAAATTTTCAATCACATGCTAAGTCATGATTAGAAATATTTTATGCCGTAGAATATCACATTTCCACTTTACTTCAGTTGAGTATTCAAGTTATTTACTTGTTGGATAGTAGAGCTGTTTGGTAAAAGATGAATCGTTTTTGTTATTTAGGCTGCAAATATCAGATTAGTTTTCAACTCGCTTAAACGGAAGAGGAAGCCAGGGATATATTGCACCTCACCCTATACTACTCCACCAGCCACTACTCCAAAGAGAAGGCGTTCATCACAGATTAATTGTCAAAACCCATCCCCTCCTAACGCTCCAGATTTTGATGATACATTGGAACCATTTGTGGAGGTATGTGAGTGTGTAAACTTATATGTCTCTAACTTTTTAATACAAACATTCACTAAAAGAGGTTATTTGTTCTAATTCAGAATCTGTCGAGAACTGGAACGGGGAAGAAAAAAACAAAAAAGGTAACTGTGCCATGTTCCATTCAAAAATTTTTGAATGAGAATAATGGTACTAGGTTTATTTTCCCATGGGGCAATGAAGACATTATTGTTGATCGCCGGTTTTGGGAGTGTTTATTGGCAACAGGTGATAACAAGGATGGATGGCTGAGGGACGAGGTGCGTATTAAATCAGTTGTTAGTTTCGTACCATATATGTTTCTTTGTGTTTTCCACTAGTTTTTAATAATGTGCCCAAATGTATAAACAACACCTTGACCTATGGGTAGATTTGATGTGGCAATTCCGACCATCAGATGCCGACTGGGCTATGGTGGGTCCCTTTTTCACACCACAAGTCATTAATGACTTCGTACGAAGCTATTGGGCAAATGGTGTAAAGTACCCGGTGCCTTGGGGTGATGTCGAAAAGGTGTTTATATCTTTGCATATAAAATTACGTATAGTATTGTGGTTTTACTAGATTCTTCAGCGGGTGCGTTGTGCTGATGTCGTAAATGATGTAGGTACTATTTCCAATAAACGAACCTGACAAGCATTGGGCGGTAGGAGAGCTGCATCTACGTACGGGTGTTTTGAAATTGTATGATTCGCTGCCAAAGTTTACAAACAGACGAGTTTGGTGGAAGGATACCATGCCTGCAAAATTTCAATATTGGCTGCCAAAATTACTAGACGAAACGGGAGTGTTTTCAGCAAAAGGCATATATATCAATACTTATCAGATTAGCTTTCAAAAATGTCATGATGTCCCCAACCAAGCAGGTCAATACGGTGACTGTGGAATATGGGCTTGCATTAACCTATATAGGCTGAGTCATAACATGCCATTAAAGTCTGACGATCCTGCAGAAACAGATCTTGCCTATCGCGAAAGAATGTTTGAGTACCTATGGAAATACAAGGTTGAGTATGCTGGTCATTGACTGTATTTATTACTAGTTGTGGTATCGTCAACTCTCATTGACTATGTATGTATATAATCGGAACAAAAAGGTGTTAGATCATTTGATGCCCTTTACTTTCAAGTAGGTTATATTGCTTCTATCATGGGCATATGTACTTTGGTCATTCATTGTGTATGTATAAACAATTGTAGTAAGCATTCGAATGATAAATCTGTAAATCTCCAATATGTTTTGTGAAAGTTTGTAAATATTTTTAGTTGATATTAGTATTGCTTCATTGTATGATAATAATCACTAACCTAAACTAAATACGTATAAATGATAATATTACAAACTTACAATTAAACCAGCTTCCAATCTTCTACTAGCCGTGGTTTCATCCTAGTAGCCGTGGTTCCATCCTACTAGCCTGGTTTCAACAATTCTTCTAGCCGTGGTTTCATCCTACTAGCCGTGGTTTCATCAATGATTCTAGCCGTGGTTTCACCAATGATTCTAGCCTTGGTTTCACCCAGCAGTATCATCAGCCTTCTTATTAGGTATACTTGCCATTCTACTTAACCTTCCTTGAGACTTTTATGGCAATAGGACCTTGTACACCAGCAATATTTTGAATCTTCAAGAGCAATTGATCTATCATTGGATTTGTTGATATGGTTCTTTGTACCACAAGCTTTGCTTCCAACATTTTCCTGGCAACAGTTTTGGACAATGGATAATGTTTATCAATAAACATGAAAAACTTATCCTTTGTAGATTGTACAACATGTACTCTGGAATGCTGATGTCCACACAAAATCTTTCCAAAATTTGTCCACTGGATTAGGTTGACACATGTTTTTCACTGATGTCCACACAAACCTTGCTAATTCTCCACTTGGCCCATGCTTTCCATATCTAAAATCCATGACTTTCCATAACTGTTCCAAAATCTTTCCAAAATTTGTCCACTGGATTAGGTTGACACATGTTTTTCACTGATGTCCACACAAACCTTGCTAATTCTCCACTTGGCCCATGCTTTCCATATCTAAAATCCATGACTTTCCATAACTGTTCCAAATCCTCTTTAGATAGAAAGAACAACAAGCTTCCAAAATCTAAGTATGTACTTCTGCATCCATCTGCTCTTGTTATTTCAATCACTTCTCTACCATTTCCAGTGATTATTTTCCAATCATTAACTGGATGATTTGCGCTTAGTGGTGTAGGATTAATCGGCTCTTGTCTATCACTCACCATAACATACACATCCATTCTTTCTTTCCTCTCCATCTCTTCATCCAATTTCTGTTTCTTAGAACTCACAGCCTCCAGAATTTCTCCTTTTCGCTTTTGTGCCTTCTTGATCCACTCAGCTTCTTTCTCAGAATTCATAGGATTGAAATCATCATTCATTCTTATCCAACGTTCATACATATCTTCAATCTCTTCGTACGTGCATTTTTTAAAATCCTTGCCTTTGCACATGTCCATGTGCCTGAGAATCTTGATCATTGCATTTCTCATTTGAGCCTTAGTTGGAGGTTTATTATTCTTACTATTATATTCTACGACAGTTCTTTCCTTCTGCATTTGTCTCGCCCTCACAGCCAGAACCTTAGCCCTTGATGGAATGTCTAATAGTGCCCATGCTTCAGTACTCCATTCCAACTTTAGCATTTCAGAAGCTTGAAGTAAAGGTTGTTCATTGTTCCACCGTTCAATCAGTCTCAGACTAGCTTCATCATCTTCTTTTTTTTTCAAAAGCAAGATGTTCAGCCTTATACGTTTCAGCTAAGTTTTTTGACAATTCATGATCATGTGCAATCTGATCCTCTGTACTATCAAATTCAAGTTCTTCTTCTTGAGGTTCAGCAATAACTTTACCCTTTCCTATGTCTGCTTGAGCTACCACTTTCCTAACTGGGTCCCCAATCTTCAAACTATTAGCCAATGGTTTATGTCTAGGAGGTTCAATTACATTGGGAACAGGTGCAATAACAGAATCAGGAATTGCTATGTTTCTACATAAGTTCAGCAGTGTACCTGCAACCTCCTTCTCAACTTCCTTAGCCTTCGATGGTGGTGTTACTGTAGTTGTGATTATCGTACCATCAGTGGATGTAGTAGCAATATGTGTATCTGAAGTAACTGTCGATGAAATTACCTCTGAGGTTGCAGCAGTGCTTTCATTTGTAGTATCACTCGATAGAGCCTCCACAACTTCTTCCTCTACGTCTTCAACTACAACATTCAAAGGTTCTACCAATTCTGCTTTTCCAACAACCTTTGTGACTGGCTCAACAAACTTCAAACCTTTAGCCAAGGGTTTAGGACCAGTGGGTTTAAGTATAATAGGAAAATGTGCAGTAACCGATCCACTAATGGGTAAGGTTTTACATAAGTTCATCAGGGTACCAGCAACCTCTTTGTCAACTTCCTTAGACTTGGGTGGTTGTGTGACTGTGCTTGTCATTACGGTAGCATCAATGATTTCATTTGTACTAGCAGGGGATTCAACAACAATAGGAGTGGTTGTTGCCTGCCCCACTTCTTCCTCTTTATCAACTACAACCTTCAAAGCTTCAAGCACGACTTCTTTTCCTTCCTTGTCAGTAACCATATAGTCACCACCATGATCTCCACTATCCAAATCCAACTCAACATCCATGTTTACATCCTCCCCTACATCAATGCTCTTGCTCCTCCCCTTTGAGGACATGGCCTTCTTAGTCTTCTTCTTGACTCTATTATATGCAGCAACACTTGGTCTTCTTAGTCTGTCCAACACAGAAACCCTGTGCTTCAACCTTCTTATTGTATTTTCCATTTTTGTACATTTAGCCTTCAATTCATTCACTACTTCTATAATATTCTCACCAGATGTGGTACCAGTGGGATCAGATATTGTGGCATTGGGTTGAGCGTCACTGGTTTGGGTGTGTTGTGATTCAGGTAAACGTAATGGTTCAGCAGTGGATTCAGTTGGGTTAGCAGTGTGTTCAGACGTGGTAGCAGTGGGTTGAGCATCATTGCTTTGGTTGGGTTGGGATTCAAGTACCTCCTCATTATCAGGAATGTCTGGCAAGTTAAGCATATTAGGGAATAAAGGTGTAAGCTTTCCTGAGAACTTGTCATTCTTTTTCCTCAAGTGTGTAAACACCTTAGGTAACATATGATGTACCTTATACTCCCTTTTATGAGGAATGGGTGCCGTGATCTGTTTCTCCACTATTAATTGCACAAACCTAGGATATAAGTAGTATTTACCCTTTTCTTTAATGTTCTTCATAAACCCCTCAAAGATCATCCTAGACCAGTTAAACACCCTCCCTTGTGATAAACATATGACAGCAGTTGCTATTTTTGATGGAAACTCATCAAAGCCAGTGGTCTTATTGCTTACACACATAAGCAAAGTATGTATTAAAAACTTCCATTGGGGTGAGAACATACCTTTATGATACTTAATTCTTTCCACATTTTTCTCATAACCCAATCTTTCCAACCCCTCAAAAATATCATCATCAGACAAATTGACAACCCCATCAGCATCCTCCAGCTTTAAAACCTCCCTAATCACCTCCTCTTTGACTATAATCTCATTCTCATCAACAACACTCCTAATAACCTCTGCTCCATCTCGTTCTTGAATTTCTGCCTTCGACCAAAATTGATGAATGTAGGCTTTAAGAATGATAGGTTGTACACTTAATGCATAGTGAATTGGTGTGTGTTTGATAAAAGCAATCATCTCTTGGAACCCTTCAGTATGATTATTCTTGGTTAGGTATGCAACGAGGTTGTGTGTGGTGGAATATTCTTTCGGCATTGTGTGATTTGGATGTAAAGGTCGTTTCATTATCAGTTTGGGAGTGGTTAGGGTTTGTGTAGAGCGCCAATTTCAAGTGTTTAAAGATCAATTATTTGATAGCGCAGTGATTTGGGGATTATATACTTTTAGACCAAGATGTTACATAACAGCCCCTTGACTTTCCATTTTCATCAATACTGCACTAGCAGTGGTTCGAAAGATACTAGCCGTGGGTTGCCCACACACAGGGGTGGTTATAAAGATACTACTCGTGGGTTGCCCACGGATATCCATGGTTACAAATGTACTATCAGTGGTTTTCCCACAACCAGCAGTTCTTAGACCACGTTTACTCCACAACAAGTCACACCTTATTCACATTTTAATACTTTATCACCATGAAGTTACACAACAGCCCAACTGGGTTTCCAACTTCATGAAAATGCACTAGTTGCCCAATACCCACTTCCAGCGGTGGTTAGGAATGCACTATCAGTGGGATGCCCACAACCATCTGTGCTTATAGTAAGTGCTAAACACCAAGTCAAATAGTCGATGACTTCATTTACTACACAACAACTCACACCTTCTACCCATTTAACACACTAATTGCTTTTTAACTCTATTTAATAACATATCACCCATAAACCACACATATCTCTCTTGTATCCCCAAAAATTCTTCCCTCTAAAAGTCTTTGTTTCATTAACTATTTCGAAAACATTTTAGGCAACATGAGTGGGTCACAAAAGCATCCTCTGGAAATCTCTTTAGATTCAGATTCTTCTGATAGTTCATCCTCAAACAATACTTGGGAGAACTATTTTCCTCCAAGAAAAACATCCCTCACGTTTATGAGGACAAAGCATGTTCCTGCTGGACCCTCTTCCATCCAACCAGAACCACTCACATCTCCACCTCTTGAAGCACTTGCATCTCAACCGCGACCAGCTGGTCCATCCTCATCAGCACCCCCCAAAAGAGAAAGTGTGAGGGGACTTGCTTGCCCAAAAGTGTGGGCTGTTATTAGGGGACAAGGAGTTCAGCAGAAGATGCCAGCATGGGCCATAGCAAAGAGGCCATAGATGGTTTAGGTGGTTATGTTGATGTAGTAGTCTTTTGATAGTAGTCCTTAGTGGATAACTCTTGATGCACTTATTAGATGGTTGTATGAATGGGAAGCATCTAGCACTGCATCCGTTGATTCAGTTTTATAAATTAATGAATAATTTCCAAGTATATAAGCCTGGAAACAAACATGCAAGTCTGGAAAGTGAAATATATGAACTTTAAAGAAGTGAATTACATGTTTTTTTAAACTAAGATTAAGTTTATGAAACAAACATACAAGTCTTCAGGCTGATAATCTAACTTTAACTAAATTTATCCTTCATTTTGACTGTCCAAGGTGACCTTATTCTATCTTACAGAACAGATCCTCGTGTTCCCGGTCTTGCCGCATTCTCTCTTCCATTTCTCTTTCAGCCCTATCTTGTTCGGCTAGTTGTTCCATTATTGCTTCATCTTCATGCTGCTTAGTAATCGACTTCTCACCATCCACAATTCCATTTATTTTGTTGTGCTCATCTTTATTCTTGTCACCTGTTTCCTTGACAGCCAACGCACCTTTTTCAGCTACATCCTTCTTAGATCTTTTGTTAAGTTGTTTCCTAAATATTTCAGTAAGCACGTCATCACATGGTCGTTCCACTTCAAAAGACTAACGCTTACGCACAATCCCTGTTAAATATGAAAAAAAAAATTAAATTAAAAAAAAAATAAGGATCCTAAATATATTACTAAAACTAGTTATAGCATACTAACATAAGTATACTAACAATAGTAATGATTTTTTTACCGTTAGACATTACTACAAATATGAAATTGATATTACTCAAACAATCTATATGTAGTTGTGATAAGTTACTAGTTTCATTCAGTGGCCAGTTGGCAAGTTTAGGCAACTTAATAAATTTTTCATATAACACAAATAAATGTGTATCTTAGTAAATCTTAGGCAGTTGGCACAAGTACAACATTAATAATAAACAATCACAAATGGGTGGTTCATACTTAATACACTCATTAAAGTGTATCTTTGTTGATACACTAATTTTGGGCAACCTTACATTGTTGGGCAACCTAAGTAAATGCACAAGTACAAAGGCCTGGTAATTTGCACTTGGCTTACTTGTTAGAGTTTACTGTAAAGTCAAAGAATTATTTCCACCTAAATTTGTTCAAAACACAACCATGGATTACGATGACAATTCTAAGTTTAAGGTTTATTTAGTGCATCCATCATCTAAACATGCAGTTAAACTACCTAAACATATCACTTTCAATAAACTAGTGGCGTATGTGAAGAAAAAGGTTGACGGTGTGAAAGACACACCAAATGATAGAGTCAGGTTATCTTACAAAGATGGTTCCATGGAATTGGACGTTGTTGATGATGAAGACGTCCAATTCTTCATTCATGAACTATGTTGTAAGAATGAGCAAACTCAGGCTCTGTTAATTTCAACAAAAGAACCACCACCTTCAGAGGTAAAATCATCTTCGGCTTCTAATCATTTATCATTATACCTGAATTTTCCGCTGATTCACAAAGATAGTTATCATGACACCCCAAAGGTCGAAGAGACCTCTTTTCACCAACCTGATCATTCACTTCCTCTATCGCAAAGAGACTCATTTAAAAATATGCCCATGCCACCAACTGCACCACAACCAGAATTAAAAAACAGCGATTCCCAGAAAACCGATACCGTTTTTTCAAACATAAAGAATTTTATAATAAAGCAGAATGCATGTTTACTATTGGAAAGAAATCATTACTTGAGCGTTTTGAATACAAATTTATTAAATCTGATCCCACGAGGTACAACGTGAAATGTATAAATGAAGGCTGCTCATGGAACATATACACCCGTAAAAAAAAACTGGATAGCACATTCTTTGTATCTAGCATCAACGGTGTCCACACATGTTCAAGAACTGAATTACATCCTAATCATCGTAATGCGACAATGAAATTACTTAGTCAGTTGCTAATCGAAAAATTGAAAGATAATAGGAGGGTATATACTGGAAAGGACATACAAAGAGATATGAGTCTTGAATGGAAAGTAAACATTTCTTACAAACGAGCTTGGGGGGGGGGTAGGAATTTGGCATTTGAGGTGTTGAACGGTAAGCATGAACAATCGTTTGAGCAGTTAGCTTTATATTGTCATAACCTAAAGCTAAAAAACGAGGGGACTGTAACACACATCGATACAGACGAAGCTGGAAGATTTAAGATGGTTTTTGTAGCATTTGGTTTTGCGGTAAGTTTCGGCCACATTTATATTAATTGTTAGTATTATTATTATTATTACTATTATTATTCTTATTAATAATCTTATTATTATTATTATTATTATTATTATTATTATTATTATTATTATTATTATTATTATTATTATTATTATTATATTAAGCTTTAACGTTTACTAAGCACTAATATATACTTAACGATACTAGATTCGGAGTTTTATAGCCTTCATGCGGCCATTGATTATAATTGATGCTGCGCATCTGAAAGGGAAGTATCTAGGAACCAACATGCTTGCTGTTGGTATGGACGGAAATAATCAGATTATTCCAATCGCTACCGGGGTCGCACAGGGTGAGACCGCTGAAGCCTGGACATTGTTTTTGGGGTGGTTGAAAGAATGCATTGGTGAAATGCCTAATCTGGCGATTATTTCAGACAGGCATCATTCAATAACAAAAGCTTGTGACACAGTTTTTCCAAATTGCTTTCATGGTTATTGTTTTCGTCACTTGATGATGAATTGCAATATCACCCGAAAAAAGCATAAGGCTTTGTACTGGAAGGTGTGCAAAACCTATACAACTGAAGATTTTGATAAAGCAATTTCCGAGCTTCGTGCAAAAAAATCAGAAGCCGTCAAAAAACTTGAAGACGCCGGGTATGAAAAGTGGTCAAGGGCATATTGCAGTGGAAAAAGATACAATTATTTGACGTTAAACAGTGCGGAATCAATAAATTCATTAACAAGGCACGTTCGAAAGGTACCAATAACTATGCTCTTGGAGTACTACAGAAGGCTTCTACAAGATTGGTATTTCGAACGTCGCGAAAAATACTACGGTATAACTATATATTCGTCGTCTCTCATTTACTTGTTCGATAAATGTTACCTGATGTATGTTTATTTTGTAGACGCACCGGAATTTGAACTTACAAAATGGGCAGCTAGGAAGGTTGAGCAGAGAATGTTGAAGAGTGCAAATTGGGAAGTAAGAGGCATTGCCATGTGTGCTGTGTACCAAGTTCTAGACAATCGTCATAGTCATATTGTTGATTTCTTAAAGAATGAATGCAGTTGCAGGTACATGCAATATACAGGTTGTTTATTACGATAAATGTTGTTTATTCGTGTATGGTTTTTGATTACGAACAACGTGCATGAAATGGCAACTTTCAGGACTACCATGTGGTCATGTGTGTGCAGTGTGTAGAGAAGAAAAATTGACTAACTGTAACAAATGGGCGGAATCATGGTTTACAAAAACTGCACTCAAAGGCACTTATCATGAAATGGTGTATCCTTTGGAAATAGAGTCAGAATGGCATGATCCGGGTAACTTGCAAAAGGTTAAACCGCCGTTGATGGACAAGAGGCAGGCAGGAAGACCTAAAAACAAAGATCGATTCCCATCAAAAAATGAGGATCCAAAAGTTAGAAAATGTGGGAGGTGTGGTACCGTAGGGTATACCCATGCAATATGCATGGAACCATTGGCCAGAAAAAAGGTAACCTAGATTGTTCATTCAAATGTATATCTAATATTGTTTTTTTGTATTCTGACAAGATAGGTTAAATATGTTGTTAGAAAAAAATGAATACCAGGACAGACAATGGTAAAGAAGTTATGCAAGAGATGGTACCTGAACAGGGAACGCGTAAACGTAGGTCAGGTACTCATTTTCAATTGAAAGATGACCCAAAATCGCAAGTGGACGACGAGTATTTTCAAAATGGGAGAATTTACCAGGATTGGGTGCGCTGGTTGCGGTTTTGGATTTAGCTCGTGAAGGGAGGGCTGAAAAGCAACGTCATGTAGGTTTGATGGATCTAAAGGGTTAGTGCTGGTTGCCCTGTTGATTGGTGCTACTGGCTATATTGCCAGCAATGCTGCATGAATTTTAAGTTTCTTGCATTTTAATGTATTTTTCTTTAACCAAGTATTTGTATTTTGTCATGAATAAAACGTTGTGTTTGTGTATGAATGTTTCTTTAAGTTTTATGTTCAAGGTCATGCTTAATAATTGTTAAAGGTTAGTCAATGCAAAAGGCCAGTGCAAAACCAACTAGCATTTGTCATGTTTTGGATGTTTGTTCAGAAATAGTAAATCTTGTGAGCATGTGTAAGTGAAAACAAACAAATATAGTGGCAATATGTGGATGGGGTTTAAAGCATTTAAAAGGCTGTAATTTTTTTTGGATGTTATTCAATAATATGGGAGCAGCTGTGCATCATGTGACGGACTGAATTATGAGGACATGGATTGGTGTGATGAATTAAAATATTAATAAAAGATGTAATTTTAGCATGGAAAATTTATATGATAAAACAAATGCAGTTAACAGTAATGTATGTATTTGCTGCTTGCCTATTTAAAGACAGCAAACCCACCTTTTTAGTTAACCAGTTTATTTTTTTTAATTTGTGATAAAGTATTGGGATAAGGAAATGTCTAGATTTCCTAGGTGTGATAAGCTTAGAGCCGATGCAAATTCTAACAACTGGCCTGATACATTAGTGTTCTATTGCTACCAAGCCTTTGGCGAAGATGTTCGTATGGCACAACAATTGAATGCGCTTGCGGGAAGATTGCTTCAAATCACTGAAGAAAGGCTTAGCTTCATTCAAGAATTGGAGAGTGTTGGAAACATGCATGCTCAAAAAACAGCAGAATATTTGAGGGGGGTAAATGGTAAAGATGATCAAAAGATCATGCAGATGCGTATCCTTTCACGGGAACTGGAGCTGAATGCTACGAACAATGGCATCTTTATCGAGAAACTCAGGGGCTTGATGGATCTCTAAGTGTGTGTCTGCTAAGTGTGTTCTATGTTGTTTGTTGTTTTTGCAGTAGTATGTGTCCGTTATCCTATTATGAGTGTTCTTGTAGTGCTTGTGTGTGACCCATGAAAATCGCTTGTAAGATATTGAATTGAATAAAATGGGTTGTTAAATTTGTATGAATTAAAATTTTTTTTCCCTTCGCACTTTTATTTTAAATTGTATTTTGCTTGTCATTCAAAATGTGGTGCAGATTATAATGGCAGTGGTTGTGTTAGTGTGGTTGTGATGGAAGTGGTTATCATAACAGTGTGTGTATATGAAGTATCGTTGGATAGAATTACCTCAGAACTACTTGTTGCAGTGGTTTCTTATAAACTAGCCGTGGTATCTTCTAAACTAGCCGTGGTTTCTTGTCAACTAGGCGTGGTTTCTTCTCAACTAGCTGTGGTTTCTTCTCAAGTAGGCGTGGTTTCTTCTCAACTAGCCGTGGTTTCTTATTAACTAGCAGTGGAACCACGGCTATAAGCATTCTTGAAACCACGGCTAGAAGGATCAAAGCACTGATGAATATGTCATTTAAAAATATGTTAACAAGATAATTAATTAGTAGTAGTAAATAGGACACCATGAAAAGGGCACTTATCTTGCAAAATGATAAGAATTCCATCGACTAAATTCTTTAACTTTGCAGCAGTTGTTTCTTCTGAACAGGTAGCGGATACAGCAACATACAGCAAAATGAAAAGCTTTTCATTATTTAAAGATAACTTAACAAGAAGATTAATAAGTTGTAATAAAAGGCCACCATGAAAAGGGCACTTATCTAGCAAAATGAGAAGCATTCCTGTAGAATATTGGATTTCACAAACACTCTAAACCATGATCAAAGTATGCGTTTAAGTATGTTAGAGATAAAGTTCTAGTGAGAGAGTGGAAGAGAGTTGGGAACAATAGTGAGAGAAAGGAAAAATATTATTATGAGCTCCAACCCTCTACCTTGGGAGGTAGAGGGTATTTATAGTCTTACAATAAAACGCCACACAACGGGCTGTGGATCAGGCATACAGTGGGTAAAGACCCGTCCGTCCTCCACGGTGTTACTTAACTAAATACTACTTGACTTAAAAGAACTATGACTACGAGCTTTCTAACGATTACATATACTTGAGGTGACCGACTCTTTAATACCTGGAATTTCTAATTCCTAACAATCTCCCCCTAAGGGAGGTCACCTCAATCTTGTACTAAAATTACATTGAATACAGACAGATATTACATTAAAATTTTCTTGCATTCTTGATGTAGTACTTTGCTCCGAAGCTCGTAGTCATTGATTCTTCTCAGTGCATGTTTGGTTAATCCAAGTGGAGGTCTTTTAATGATCCACGTGATAATAAATTTGAGCCAGCTTTTGAGATCATCAGCAATCAAAAATCTCTGAGACATCCTTTGTGGTGTTGGTATCATGTGATGTTGTGACTTTAGGACCGACATGCTCACATTCTGGATCATGAAATCTTCTCATCAGAGTAGCGGAAGCTTTCGTTGATTCATGATATTGGCAGCAGCGTAGCAGAAGCATGGAGTGAAAATATCAGAGTCATTGATGCACTTATCATGATTTCTTTTGAGATGAATGTGTAGTGTGAGCATGCGGCTATGGATTGACCGCTTCATTCTGATCAGCTGCAAACGTAGGATGTACCTGCATAAAACAGTTAGCAATAAAGAACACGAAAGTGTCTTCGATCACTTTCGTTGAATAGAGGTACATGGCCCACGGTTCCCCGTTGATCAGTACATGTACTGCCTGTGATCAGGTATAATTCTGAAGAATTTCCTTGACAGGGTTTCGCAGCTGTTCTAGCTGTTCTCAAACCGGAACGTCTCAAAGAAGACAACACGGAGTGAGTGAACCAGCGAATTTAAGTCCACTGATTGATGAAAAGAGATTTGAAAAGAACAATCGTGTATTGCTCAATAGAAATTGTTTTAGCAATACAACGAAGGTTTTAGTGAAAATCAATTATCAATCATAAAACACCTTTTGATCTGAAATATACGAACACGGTCAATGTGCTAAATAAAAGAGTTTTTAAGCACAATGACCGGTTTTTCAAAGGTATCCGTCAATCCATAACCTGAACCAGGATTGATTCAAAAAATTGAATCGCCCCATTGTTTCTGTTCAGTTGTCACATGGTTGATCTATTTGATAGATCTCACATGCCACCCACCAGGAGCTTGTTTGATATTGGCTCCAGAAGGCTTTCCATCTTCATTGTGAGTATGGTTGCATATCACTCAGATGTTCTGGCAATACCACAAGGATAATGCGTAGGACTCGAGATATAATCTCTCTTTCCACATTGAGTGAAACAGAGAGTCTTCATTGAAAGTGTCCTAATGATATTTATTGATGATCTCGTGGCTCTAGACTCAATTTGTGCATATTTGGATCCTGTGCCGGAGACTAGGGAGAGGGTCTCCTTCTTCAATATCAACAATCTCTAAGAGAAAGTCAATAGATAATGTCGGTTCCCCGTGAAAATGAAACAAGTCCTTTTAAGAGGAACTTGAGTGGTTTGGAAAGTTGAAGTGCAGTGCGTCACTGGGTCCATGACGTCTTGTCTTCAATACCGATGTTACCATCAGTAGCATATGAATTGAACCCGGTTTCTGCCCTAAGGTTGAATAAATGGAGGGCTATATGTTTTCACCCTTTTCTCTTTCAATTCTTTTTAATTCTTCAACCCCTTCAGTGCTTACCGAGACTTCATAGCAAGAACCTTGTTGGGTTTGTTCCAGTACTTGCTCTATCTCAGTCCGCACTCTTCCCATATCTCACTTTTCTCCTTTTATTATCATACCTGAGGACTTCTACACTAACTAGTGGATTGTCCCTGGGTAGATCCCTCCGGTTCTGGCGGATCATGGGAACCAATACCTAACCTTATCATCCTTATATCACCGTACATAAAGTAAAGTTGGTCGGTCTATTTGGTATTGTTCATCTGCCATTGGAATCAATTGAAAACCATTTGAAAATCAATCCAGGTACTTGTGATATATTATCAAAACATTTTGTACCTGAATTGTTTTTGATATTTTGTAGAATAATTGCTCCCCCTCAACATGTGCATGAAGTGTTTGAAATCGTTTTGCACACGGAGGCAAGAGGAAGAAATTACTTCTTTGATTACCATTTTCTAAAAGATATCACCATCACTTCCTTGATCACATCAAGTAGATAAAGCATTTTCGGGAAGGATGAGGTTTCCATAAATTTGCTCCCCCTCAATATGTGCCTCGAGGTTTGAAAAGAGTTTTGCACATACTAGAGGGAACCTGCACATTGAGATAAATGATCACGTTTCAAATCATAGGTTTAAGATAGATGCTCCCCCTCAACATGTGCATTGAAAATTTGAAATCGTTTGTCACATGTGGGAAGGACAGCATGTACATCCTTATAAAACCATTTACCGAATTATCAGATTAAATCCAATTTAAATCACACATTCTCCCCCGATCACAATTATCAAATCATTTGAGATTTGTGATCTCTTATAGATTTAAATTGATTTTGAAAGCTTTTAAGGAGAATTGTGACTTGATTATGAAAGCGTTTTAACTGATAAGGATCGGATTTTAAGACTTTAAACTCCATTGGTAAAACATGCATGAATATCTTTTGAAAACAATTTAATGCCAAATAACTTTTTAATTTAATTGAAATCATTCTCCCCCTCAATCAATGACATAGGTTGTTGATTGAGAGATTGATATTTTGACAAATAAGTCCAGATGATTATCAAAAGTAGAGTCCGAGTTATTTTTCAAAACAATTTGTTTTCAACAGATAACATGTTAATAGAATCAGAGCATGGAATTTGGTTGATAAAAAGGGTTTTGATGAATGTTCAAACAAATTCTCAAATCTTGAAAAACATGAAAACGCATGGCTCTGTTCTTTCTTTGAAAAAGCGGGTTACTGCCTGAAATGACAATAAACCATTGTATCTCTTTCTCCCAATTTTTATTTATTTATTTATTTATTTATTTATTTATTTTTTTAAGAATTCGAACAACATCTAAAGTCCCGTGTCATTCTTTGAATGACAGCACAAAGACCGTAGATATTATCGAACCGAGAAAAACATAACAAATTGACAATATATATATTTTTTTTTGAAGATTTTTCGATTTTTTTTTTTTTTTTTTTTTTTTTTTTTTTTTTTTTTTTATAGATTTTTATGGATTTTGAAGGTTTTATATTTTTCTGTTTGATTTTTTTTTTGAGGGTTTTATAATTTTGTATTTTGTTTTTCGAATAGATATATACAAGAGATAGATGAAGATAGACCTTTACTCCTCGTCTTCCTCCTGAAGACGTTTGAGTGTTTCTGGTTGAAGGCTTTTCAAGCCTAGTCGTGGAAGTATGAACTCAAAACGTTCTCTTGGAAGAGCTTTGGTGAAGATGTCTGCTAACTGATATTCAGACCTCACAAAATAGAGTTCCACCACACCTTTTTCCACTTGTTCCCTGATGAAATGATGTCGAATGTCGATATGCTTTGCTCTTGAGTGTTGAACGTTGTTGCATGAGAGAGCAATAGCACTTTTATTGTCACAGTACAGAGGAATTTTGTTGAATTCAAAGCCATAGTCAGATAATTGAGATCTCATCCATAAGATTTGAGCACAACAAGATGACATGGCTATGTATTCAGCCTCTGTAGAGGAAATAGAAGTACTCATTTGCTTCTTTGAAGACCAGCTCACAAGCTTATCACCCAAAAACTGAGCACCTCCAGATGTACTTCGACGAGTATCTTGACACCCTGCATGATCAGCATCTGCATAGGCTGTTAGTGACATGCCGGTGTCCTTCGGGTACCAAAGACCCATGTTGATGGTTCCTTGGAGATACCGAAAGACTCGTTTAACCGCTTCAAGGTGCTTTTTAGTAGGCTTAGCCTGGTATCTAGCACACATGCAAATAGCGAACAAGATGTCTGGTCTACTAGCAGTGAGGTACATCAGGGATCCAATCATACTACGATATTTAGTTTGGTCAATCATGATCCCTGAGTGGTCCTCATCTAGTTTGGTTCGATCAATCATGGGAGTGTCAACAGGGTCACTTGAATCAAATCCAAATTTCTTTAAGATCTCAGTTGCATATTTAGATTGATTTATGAAAATGCCTCTGGGACTTTGTGAAATTTGTAATCCCAAGAAAAATGACATTTGTCCCATCATTGACATTTGAAATTTTGAACTCATTTCATTTGAAAAACGGTCACACTCATTGGGGTCAGTCGAGGCAAAGATGATATCATCAACATAAATTTGAACATGAATTAAATGTTTGCCTGACTTCCTGGTGAACAATGTTGGATCAACTGCTCCTTTGCTAAATCCGGTAGATAGAAGAAACTTTGACAGTGTATCATACCATGCCCTTGGAGCTTGCTTTAAACCGTAAAGAGCCTTCTTCAAACGATAAACGTGAGTAGGATGCTCTTGATTTACAAATCCTTCAGGTTGGCTGACGTAGACGACTTCTTTAAGATCTCCGTTCAGAAATGCCGTCTTCACATCCATCTGATAGACTACCATGTTCTTACTAGCAGCATTAGCCAAAAAGATTCTGATTGCCTCGATTCGAGCAACTGGAGCAAAAGATTCTTCAAAGTCAATACCCTCCTCTTGACGGTATCCTTTAGCAACTAATCGAGCCTTGTTATTCAACACATCACCATGCTCATCAAGTTTTACTTTGAAGATCCATTTAAGAGCAATAATCATAGCACAGTCTGGAGCAGGTACTAACTCCCATACATCAAGTCGATCAAACTCATGAATTTCATCTTGCATAGCATTGAACCAGCTATCTTCATTCATGGTGGTTTTAACATCTTTTGGTTCGATCTTGGATAGTACGGAGTTGAAGAAACACCATAAGGCATCTGTTGCAAGTTGTTTCCGTGTTGATACAGGGCGAGATGGATTTCCAATGATGTTGTCTAGTGGATGATCGTGAGTCCATTTTCTAAGGTGTTCATGTGGCAGTTGTTGAGGGACTGAGGTAGCAGAGTTGATGTCTCCTGAAGAAGATGGTTCTGATGATGATTCAGAAGCAAATATGTTTTCAAATGGAGCATCTTCAGGAGTAGCAAGGGGATTAACTTCATCATTGATGCCAGAAACAGTTCCATGATGTACATTTGAAGAATGATAAGTTGTTGATGAGACTGAAGGATCAGCAGTAGGCGCTTCTTGACTTAAAGATATTGAGACTGAGGGATTGACTTCATTCTCAGGAATATGAGCAGCCTCTGTTGTAGAAATTGACACCTCATTAGTACTTGGCTCATAAAGTTCATCAAACATAGGATCAAACAATTTCTTTAAATCATCTTCAGATGGAGGTACATATGGTGTTTCTTGAGAAGAGTTTGGAACAAGGGATGAACCAATGGGACTGTTATGAAGTGCGGGTCCTGAACTGAATTGTCCAGGAGCCATTTGACCGGTCAGCTCATCAAACGTAACGTGAATTGTTTCCATGATATTTCGGGTTCTTTTGTTGTAGATTCGGTATCCCTTTTTGTTTGGTTCATACCCTACAAAAACTCCAATGTCTGCTTTAGCTCTAAGTTTGCCTAAGTCTTGACCCTCATTAGTTGGATAACACAATGCACCAAACACACGAAGGAAAGAGAGATTAGGTTTTCTGTTGTGGACAAGTTCATATGGAGTTTTTCCATGAACAGTGTGAATCAGGGAACGATTTTGTGTGTAGCATGCAGTGGCAATAGCTTCAGCCCAGAGAAACATTGGAACCTTTGAGTAAATCAGCATTGTTCTAGCGGCTTCTACAAGAGTTCGATTTCGTCTTTCAACTACACCGTTTTGTTGAGGAGTTCGTGGAACACTTCTTTGATGGCTGATTCCAATGCTTTCATAAAATTCACTAAGTTGTTTGTTGACAAACTCAGTTCCATTGTCTGTTCTGATAATTCTGACGGTTTTGTTAAGTCGAACCTGCAGCTGTTTGATGAGTTTGATGATGATATCAGGAGTTTCATCCTTTGTCCTTAAGAACTTGACCCAGGTGAATCTAGAGTAATCATCTACCACAACTAACACATATTTCTTCCCAAAGATGTTCTGCACCCTCATTGGTCCACATAAATCCATATGAATCATATGAAGAACTTCTGTGACAGAGTTAGTAGGGTTGGGTTTATGGGCATACTTCTTGCTTTTTCCAAATTGACATGCTGAACAAAGATGATCCTTTTCGTACTTGAGTCTAGGTAACCCTACAACTAAGTCCTTTCTGGTGAGATCATTGATGGTGCCGAAGTTCAGGTGATTGAGACGACGATGCCATAACCATGACTTTGTTTTAGAAGCCTTTGACAGCAAGCAAATTGGAGAAGACTTCATCATATCTTCGATAGAGATGGTGTAAAGATTTGAACCACGAGTTCCTCGTAACAATTCCTTACCATCAAGTTCTCTAACAAAACAAGTATGTTTTCTGAAGGCTACTTCTAGATCAGAATCACAGAATTGACCAACAGAGAACAGATTATGACCAAGACCTTCCACATAGTATACTCTAGAGATGACACTATCACCCACAACATAATCACCATAACCCATAATTGCACCGAAATGATCATTTCCGAATCTAACTGTCCCGATGAATTTGCTCACGAAGTTCATGAGCCGTGACCGGTCGCCAGTCATATGCTTGGAACAGCCTGAGTCCAGGTACCACAGAACGATTTGAACGATCTGCAGTTGAACACAGACAAGAATGGATAACTGGATAATTGGGATCCCCATGCAAGAATGGGCTCCATTTGGTTAGTAACACTGGTTGGAACACCCACATCAGAAATAGAAGCATTCATATCAGAAAATAGGGTAATGGAATCATTGTGAATAGATGCAGTACTAGTGTCTGTATTAGCCCTGTTCACAGTGTGCTCACTTCTTAAGGGAATAGATCTACCAGTAGGCATCCATTTTCTAGTGGGCATTGTCTGATTAGTCTTACGACCAACAGGTATCCAATAATAGCCTATCTTACTAAATGTTCTTCCTGTGGGTTTCCACTGTTTTCTAACTTTCTTTCGTTTTTGCCTTTTAGCCTTCTTAGCGTGATTTTTAGCATTAACAATATTAATTGGACAATTAACATCATTAGGCAAAACATTAACACCACATTCATGATTAGAAACAGAATTCAAGCAGACATTAATACAAGGTTTGCAAATAGTATCAGAATTCGAATTAATTACAGTACGCCTATGGCTAATACTAGAATCAACACGATTCATTTTATTCGGCTCAAACTTAAAGTTCCTAGGTAGGTCTTCTACTTTCTTCCAATGCACATTCTTAGCTTGCGAGGTCGTGTCCTTCCTTGTATTGTCTTGAGACTTTGACCTGCTTGCTTTAATGTCACTGATTACTCCTGTAGAGGGAATGGGAACATTAGTTGGTTTGGCTACTATTTGCTTCACCTGTTTAGATGTGCTGGGATCTGAGCTACATGCAGCCACACTAAGATTAACTTTTTTAACATTTGAATAGCTGGGATTTGAACACCTAGAGTGCACACTCGAGTTCACATTCTTAGCACTAACAGATTTGAAATCTGAACTACTTGAAGGCACATTAGGGTTCACATTCATAACATTTGGCATTGAGCGACTTGCATGCTTGGCACTAGGCATAGAACACGGTATCAAAGGATTGACTTGCTCACCTAAGGTTTTAGGGCATATTGTAGTTAGGCATTCTAGAAGTTCTTGAGATCGTTTGGCATATAAGCATGCATGGCCAATTGCATTATCATCTGGTTTCTCCAACTTATCCTCTTCTACAATCTCACGGAGACATTCTAGGTTGTCCTTAAGGTGTGAGAAATATGTTTGAATAGCAAGTTTGTTATTCCTAAGATGAGGAGGAACATATTTCACAGACAAAGCATATTTATTACAGACATGTACCTTTGATACACCATTCTCCCCATTGGTCATTGGCATCTTCCCTTTTACCTGACTCTTTAGATTCTCAATTTCTTTTTGTAACGAGGCTACCGTTTCGTTATTTTTGTTATGAGTGACCTTTATAGATTCAAATAATTCATTGAAATGACGTTTAACCTTTTCATTTTCTTCAAGAAAAGCCTCATTTTCCTTTTGTAAAGCATTTACTAAGTTTTGAAGATGAAAGTTTTGAGAATTCTGAGAATCTAACGGAGGAGGCATTTGGGGACCAGTCACATTGTTCGTTTGACCCTTTAATTGAGATATTTGGGCTTTCAATTTTCTGATCGTGTTGCAATGAGCTTGAATCTGTTCATCACGTTTGTTAATTTGAAAAACTGCATCAAACTCTGGAGCATCTGAGGATGTCTTGATATTTGAAGTTTTGACATTTTCTTTAAGATGTTGATATTTTAGTTGTAAATTAAAATGCTCAACTTCTAGTTTAGAAAAATGTTTAACCAAATTGTCGTGATCATCCAGTTCAATTTTCTCATTTAGTTCAGAATTAGTTTTTTCAAGCTCAATGACACGATCATGAGAGACTTTCAAAGCAACAGACAGTTCATGGAATCGAGAAGCAGTAATAGAACAGTTAGTAGCAGTGTAGAACACATCTTGAGCAATACATTCAGAAATCAGGTTCTCATTTAGTGTATGCAAGTTCTTCCTCTCAATCTCATTATATTTTAGTGCTCGCTCATAGTCACTAACCTCAACTATCATTGCATCAAATTCCTTTTCCATTCCCTTAATATCAGTATCTATCCCCTTTTTAAGACTCTCAAAGTGATCTTTTAGAAGTTTAAAGAAAGGCATGACCTCAGTTAAATAGCATTCTTTCATTTGCTCAAAACCCCTTTCTCCTTCAGTTATACCAGTGGGTGTGATCCTTTTCTTGCAAGTTTTCTCAAAATCAACAAATAGTTGAAAGATAACATATTGGCTAATTAAGGTCTTGCTTTTAGTGGCAATTGTTCTAGGAACAAGATGCATTGGTGTATTAGGAGGATACACAGTCGCTCTAGGCATTTTCCAAAGGGGAGGGTTTGTTTCAACAATATTTTCAGCTTTCTGCTTATCTAGATCTATTTTCCAAAAAACTTGTTCGGGAGTCAACAAAGTCTGAGGCTTAAACTTGTTCAAGGAAATCCAGTTTTCCTTCTTGTAGTCATGGGGTGTGATCTTTATTTTCATCTCTTTACATTTAGGATCATCTAATTTCTTGTTCATCTTTTCCCTAGTGACTTCATCTGATTTCTTATCTTCCTCGGTGCACTCAACGCAACTAGGTTTCTGTCTAGGTTTAAGGATTTCATTGCCATCATAAAGAACCTTATGAGCATTTATAGCCTTTTTAATAACCTCTGGATTTGGTTCCTCAATAAGGGGAATGCTATGCTTATCGCTTAAGACTCTATGCTTAGTGATCATGTGAGCAGTCTGAATGGTGTTCCCTTGTATGTACAACTTGTTTTCAAGTTTGTTTTTCAAAGTTTTCAGATTAGAAAAATCTTTCAAGAGTTTTGATTCCTTTGCATTAAATTCTTGCTTAAGCATTTTCACATTTTCTTGAAGTTCTTGTTTTTGCTTAGCAGTTTTAGAAAGCTTTTCTTGCAAGGAATTTAACTCTTGTTTTAATACTTCTTCTCTAAAATTACTTTTTCTAATGATTGTACGCACTTGGTCATCCATTTCCTGCTCACGAGTGGTCAACTCAAATTTTGCACGTTGTTCATAAATAGCAACACGTTCTTTATAGGCATTAAGTTCAGAAATTACAGAATCATCAGGGGCACATGCAGTGTATTCATCAAAGATATAGTCATTGTTGACTGCAGAAGATGCATCACTTGGTACAACTTCACTTTCACTTTGTTCCACATATTGATCATATGGGACAACATTGATATTACCCATATTTTCAATATTTGATTCAAAAGTTTCAGTTAATCGTACTTTGTCATGCATCTTTTGCACATCAGCATTATCGTATAGTTTTAATACCTCTGAGATGAGTTTGTCTTTGGATGGGCCAGCTTGTGGTAAAGATGAGACCTTGGGAGAAACCATTGGAGAAATGCTAGCCATAAAAATTGTGTGTGCAGTAGGTCCATCATCCACATCAGAGTCGTATGCATCACAATCAGCGACTTGAAAGGCATTCTGATGATTGTGACCTATTTCCTGAACAGGCTGCTCATCCACGTCAGCATCATAGGTCTTGGCATTGCCCTCAGCAAGAAACAACAACTCTTCTTCATCCAAAGCAACACCATTATCCTGAGCTTGTACAAGCAGCATCTTATCTCTGAATTAATCAGCATTCTGTGGACGTTTTGGAGATGTGCAGTTCCTTGCAATGTGTCCCTCACCACCACAGTTGTAGCATTTGATCGGCTTGGCTTGACCTTGATTACCATTCCTTCCACGATTCTGATTACCAACATAACCTCTACCAACTCCACCTCTTCCCTGATCATACTGTCTTTCCTGAACTGGTTGCACCACGATCCTCCCATCTTTAACAGTAGCTTGATTGTGTGGGTTAGATGCTGTTCTGAGGTTGTTGTTGGTTTGTGGGAGAGAATTCATGTTTTGACTAATCAGAAGAGCTAGTTTATTAATGATGTTACCCACGTGTGCATCAGCATCAGCTTGTTTGAACATAGGATCAGGAATGAGTTTGTGATTACCATTACCCATGGGTATGACTTGTGAGGCTTTGGTTGTGATTCCGATGTTTGAGTAGAAGGCAGTTGAGTCATTAGATGAGCTAGTCTCTCCCTGGTTGGTTTTGAACTGATTAAGAATCATCTTTTCAAACATGACATGTCTCTCATTCTGAAGAAGGAAGGCATAGAGTTGCTCATAATTCGTATTCTTCAATCCTTTAGTAAGCTTCACAGAAGTAACAAACTTGTGCCATTCGAGATTCATGTTATTCACAAATTTTGAGTTCAGCTGAATGTTAGGCATAGTCATTCTGATGTTCCTCATATCATTCACCAGCTTATGAAATCTCACATAGTACTCATAGACACTCTCATCTGGTTTCATCTTGAAGTGTTCAAATTCGTCATACAACTGTGATTCTCGGTCTTCAACAGTTAGCTCTGAGCCAGAAAGAAGCATCTTGACATTATCCCATACAGCTTTTGCCTCGGTGTTGTGATTGATCAGCTTGTAGATGTCTTTTGGAAGACCTTGAAGAACAATGTTAGAAGCCCTGATATCAGCATCGAATCTCTTTTTCTCCTTATCATCAAGCTCATCATACATCTTTGGTCTGTCCATTCCGTAAATCAGAGTTCCATCTTCAGCAGTATCAAGTACATCTCTAGTCGTCTCAACCCGATATGGTCCTTCATCAATGGATTTGAGAATGTTGACTCCATTTTCCTTTCCAAGACAGTACAATCTGATTCGTTGAGCCCAAGAGTCGTAGTCAGTTCTGTCAAGCATGGGTGGACGAGTATCTGAACCAGCTGCTTGAACATCCTCGGCAACAGTGGAGATGATAGTCGGAACGTTTGTAGACATGTTTCAAGCTCTACGGGATTTTACTATTCTTTGATTAAACCGAGAAATTGATTCTTTCACGGGATTTTACTAAACCAAAAGAACAACCGTAAAAATGTAACACGAAGAAGAAAAAGGTCTAAATGAACAAGTCGCTAAACACACAACTCGCATAAGCAGTCAACTCGCTCAATAGCCAAGTCGCATTAGCATCAACTCGCAACACACTCAACTCGCTTAAGTAATCAAGTCGCTAAATAGCCAACTCGCTTTAGTCTCAACTCGCAATACAATCAACTCGCTTGAACACTAAGTCGCTTAAGTTAACTCGCTAACGTTACAACTCGCTAAGTAGCAAGTCGCTTTAGATCTCAAGTCGCTTAAAGAAACAACTCGCTTAGAACCCAAGTCGCATAAAGGTCAACTCGCTAAACAGCTAAGTCGCATGTACCAACTCGCATAAAATAACTAAGCAACTCGCTTTGAAGAAAAGCAAGTCCGAGACTCAACTCGCTTCGTCCTTCTTACAAAAATAACCACTTTATCAATCCAAAACAACCAAACCACAATGATTTAAGCCTTCCAATTCAAAACATAAACACATATGATGATCCTAAACACAAGAGTACAAGCAAAATTCAAACTTTAACACTAGAATTTGTTCAAATGAATCAACCTCTCCTAAACCCTTAATACACCAAAAACCTTATGAAATCCACCAAACAAAGAGCATGAAAGATGAGTGATCAAACCATGGCTCTTGATACCAATTGTAGAATATTGGATTTCACAAACACTCTAAACCATGATCAAAGTATGCGTTTAAGTATGTTAGAGATAAAGTTCTAGTGAGAGAGTGGAAGAGAGTTGGGAACAATAGTGAGAGAAAGGAAAAATATTATTATGAGCTCCAACCCTCTACCTTGGGAGGTAGAGGGTATTTATAGTCTTACAATAAAACGCCACACAGCGGGCTGTGGATCAGGCATACAGTGGGTAAAGACCCGTCCGTCCTCCACGGTGTTACTTAACTAAATACTACTTGACTTAAAAGAACTATGACTACGAGCTTTCTAACGATTACATATACTTGAGGTGACCGACTCTTTAATACCTGGAATTTCTAATTCCTAACAATTCCTTCCACTAAATTCTTTAAATAGAGCTCGATACAAAAAAACGCAACCATGCGAACACTTTTAATGACAACGATATTAACAAAATAATACATCCCTGTTTGGGGTTCACATTAATTAAAGTAGTTGATACATTAGGTTAGCTACTACATACCGTAATACAAAATTCCTACCTTGTTACAAATAGTTAGAATTACAACCAAATATGACAACAACATGACTACCAAACACATACTCTGTGTTTGAAATTTTTTTTAGCCATATGCTCACGATATGCAAGGGCAACCTGTACAGGGTTATCGACGGCCAATGCCTTCCTATGTTACAATCGGTATAAGAATATGCATACCCAGATACCACAATCACCAAACAGAGTCCCCTGATCTGGAACGTTGGGTGCATTCTTGAAGGTAATTGCATATGTTGTCGTATTTATACCTTTCTTCTGGAAGACACTGGCTTTCTCTAGAACGATTGGTAGTCCAACCTGTATATACATCCAAACATATTTTGTTATTTTACATACCAACTTAACACAATACATAACAACTTAAATGTTTACATCTGATATACTGAAGCTACAACAAACACTGAAAACATAAACTACACCAAACTACAATGAAACCAGACATCCTAATAAGCCGTCATATCACGATGAGTCTGCAAAATAAGTGATTCACGAAACGGTTTGAACAAAAAGGACCCAACATCTCCCTCGATGCCCAGGTGCTGGAAGTTCCCAGTAGCAAGCTTGTATAGTACACTGGTTGCGTTAAATCCTTAATGGTTTCCAATTTCAAGTACAGGGTCGTTGTTGTCGTCAAAACCAATTAATTTGAGTGCTATTGGAGTGGTAATGCTAAGAAGCTGTGTAGCAGATGCAATCGTTCCACCAACAACCGTTATAACCCATATAGAGAAAACTGAACTGACATCCCCATGAATGTTTCCAGAAACCACCAGATTGTCTCTTAGGTTTGAAACATAGAACGGTAAAGGAAGTTTGCCTATTAATTCATCAGGTATGTCCAGGACTTGGAAACTGTGGGTGAGCAAGTCAAAAGAAACAATCATATAGTTGTTGAATGTGCTACCATCGTTAGCATACAACCGTTGATAACCACACCAATAGATATGACCCCCAACATTTGCTTGACTTGCTTTTTTGATTCTGATTGTGTTAGGAAGCAAGAAATGCTGATCTAACACCGTCCATTGTTTTGAGGAGAAGGTGAAAATTAAGACAGTGCATGGCTGTGTTGGATTGAATGGGTATGAAATTTTTAGGAAGGTCGGATCAAAATTTTCAGGACGAATCCCAAAATCCAAAAAGCGTTTTTCATACTCCTGTGATGTGTTCACATAGGGGACAAACGTGCCGAATGATCGGTTGATGGATGGGTTCCAAACGACCGCCATGGTATCACGGACAATTGGTCCATAGGTAAAACCCCAAACTCCATGTGACCAATCAATTGGTTTGACGTCAGAAAAACATATGTTTGAGGAAAGAGGGTTCAAGTCAAAATTTTGATCTACCAAACCCACGTAACCTTTAAGACTCTGCTTGTACAGCAAAAGGTATGAAACTGGTGGAGTGATTCGAACACCATAACGGACAGTGAAATGCATGTTGTCTATGAAACACTTCCAAGCCTTGCACACACTGCGGCATTGAGCCACACACCTCACTGAGAGCCTATTAACTATATCAATTTGAACTTCAATTGGAATGGTGTCAGACATCGTGAAATTTTAATGGGCAACTGTGAAATCAGTTAAGATGGGCAACTTTCACAAGAATTTTGTGGGCAACTATTAAACGTTTTTGGGCAACCTTGAATTTTTTTTAGGCCAACTTCGAAACTGTAAGTATGTGTTTAGTGTTGTATGGACAGTAAGAGTATTATAAACAGAACAATTAGAGCATTCATATCCAGGGACCAACCCATAAGATATGCATTTAAGAGAAATAGTACTTGTATTAAATTGGTAAATAGTTAAGTTGGAGTTTAAAGAGTTGACTTGTGCTTAATACTACCATCAAATTAATGAACAAGTACATGGGGCAAGTTCATAGACACTTGAAAGTGTATGGTCCATAATTTATTATAGTTGGGCAACTATGCCACGCATGGGCAACTTAGTCAATAACTAGTTTGTTTCTAACTACAAGTTACACAAACTGTTGTTATATTAACTAGTTTGTTAATTTTGTTGTATTGACAAACATTTATCAATTAAGAACTTAAAGCAATGGTACCTGTAAACATGCCCGCATCTCCTTGTACCAAGGACGCCACTCAGGATCATGCTTATCGCCACTGTCATAAAATGTTACAACCCCCATCCTGATATGGAATCGAGCTAGAAACCAATGTTTTTCCTTTTCATTGATAGGCATATAAACCTGCTGTATAACACCAAAGGCCAGGTTAACAAAACACATACCAATATATGTATAAAGGAATGAACACAACTAGTACCTGTTCAACATCAGCCCATTGGAGTTTGTACTTTTCCCCGTTAACATACCAAATGGGGATGGAGTCTTGTAAGAGCAGCTGAACAAAGTATGCAGTAACCATAGCCCAATCAGCGCAATCGGGTCTAAAATGCAACATGTATTCCACCCATAACTCTATGTGCTATAAAGCAACAATTAAAAATGATTAGGGTATAAAAGCAACAATATAAAATGAATATCTTATCGGAGTGAAAGATATGCGTGACTGTTACCTCGTCCATAAGCCAACCTTTCTTAGGAGGGTCTAAACACACTAAGGATTCCCAAAACCTCCGATCCACACGAACTTCTTTGGACCAAGGAAACATACATCGAAGGGGCCCATGCTTTCCAAGTCGTACTCATCAGTAAGATGTACTTTGTCGATAGCCTTGTTCCTTCAGGAAAGAACCTACACACACATTGTTACTAACACGTAAATTAAAAACAGTTTAAAAAATAAAAATGTTAAAGTTTTTTTGCATACCTCAACCCAAGGTTTAACCTTTTGTAACTGTGCGGTCATATCTGGATCCCGGCACCCATAGGGAGGTGTTCGATTATTTTGAGATTCCACAAATCTTTTTGACCAGTAATACGACGACTCAGCACCATCTTTTTTACTCCTCTTGTCAGGTGTTATGTCTGCCTTGGCTCTTTTCCAATGGTCTGAATTATAGAAAGCTATAGACCTCTTTTTCTTATCCTTCTCAATCTTCAACAACTTTGCCTTTTCCAACCTGCGATTCTTCTCCTCTATCATCGCCCTTAGAAAATCCTTTTCCATCATCTTTTGTTCTTCCATCCTCCACCGTTCTTCCTCTTCTTTCCTCAACCTTAATTCCTCTTCCAACAGATACTCCTGCGTAACAGGTGATGCATTTAAAGTACATTGAATACTATAATATGGCAAAAGTGTACATTTGGAAATCACATTACCAGAACAACATCATCCTCATCATCGACATTAACCGGGTCTGAACGACTGCTAGAAATAAAAGAGTCAACCAATTCATAGAATTCATGATTTAGTTGGTCTCGAAACTCATAGCTCAGGTGGGAAAAGGATGCAATAAAGTCCAATTTATCCTGTAAGCGAAATAAAGTTCATTGTAAAACCAACAGTTTTTTTAAGAAATAAAGATACTATATCGATGAACTTATTACCCAAAATCCGCAAGTTCTTTCACATGCAAGGACCTACGAAGTAATAAAGGGTATTATCCTTAACAATAATTCTAATATAAATAAACGTATACGTATTATTTAACGTTGACTAGTAAATAACCTAAATAATAGCCTCGAGTTTGAAAACACGAGAATTCAACTCTTGAATGACACAATCCTTGAGGCTGATTTCTATTAGAAGACTACTGGTCTGTACCCTAGCCACAATCGGTAAATACTTTTTTTCTGTCCTACCACGTTTCCGTGCAGCAGCCAACTTCTGTAAATACACATCGTAATCATGCGGTAATTTTTTTGGAAGACTCCTTGGTATGTAGTGCATGTAAAATTCCCTAAATTGCATATACCAGTCCGACTGGTGCTCGTCTAATGTTAGTTTCAGATCATAAATTATCTTCGAGTCCTAAATAACATCATCAACCACAAGGAAATTAAATTAACTAATAACATCATCAACCACAAGGAAATTAAATTGCATATACCAGTCCGACTGGTGCTCGTCTAATGCATTGAAACATTTGAATGTGTTTTACCTTGCCAAATAGCAAGCAATAATCCGATCTTGTAAACATTACTTTCCTTGACCACGCTACTGCCCTTGGTATGACATCTGGGACTTTATTCCACCAATGACTGCTTCTTTCAAACGACTCAAGAATCCATATCTATAATAATAAAGATGCATTACTCTCATACCGTGGGTTCAATAATAATAACTAAGAAAAGATAATATAACTAGGAATAACCTTGAATGCCGAAACAAATCCAGCAACCGTGTATGTTGGAACATACTTCCGATCTCTTTCCAGACCCTTTAGGTGTTCCCACTTGTGGTTTGATACAACGTCTAGTATCTGGTCGTACAAGTGCCTCCAAATGTGCTCCCCCCATGGAAAGGAATTCCATGCATCAAGGTCTTCGACTAAACGAAGGAGTGAATCATCCACCTCTTCAACCAATAAGCGACCCATAAAAATAACCTCTAACGATAACAATAGACACACACGGACTGCGTCTTCATCAGTTAATTTCCCGAACAACTCTTCATCCTCAATAACACCAAGAAGATCTAAGTTGGAAAGTTTTACCCCTAATTGTTTTGGAAATACCCTCAACTTAAATGTTAAATCCCCTGAACTATATAAATCGAAACTTGCTGTCCCAAAACGAAAGCCTGTTATAAGAGAAAACTCGGGTCGACCAAAATGTAGACTACGACCATCAAGAGTATATATAAGGGGCATGTCATAGTGACGATTATCCACAAAACCATGTTTTTGTAAAACATAATCTAACATATGTGGTTCATGGTGAAAAAAGAACATATCCAGCCACCCTCCAAAACAGGTTGTCCTAAACAATTTCCTTCAAGTATGATTCAGCTTTTCTTTAATTATTGAAAAGTATTTCAATTTGCTCCTAACGATGACATTGGCTTCGTATTCCTTAGAAGAAAAAAAAACAAGTTAACAACAATTAATAAGTATCTTACGACAACTACAATCAATCAAAAAACGTATACTGACTTCCTAATACGGCAATCATATTTAACAAATGAAGTATTTGTATCATACTCACACCAAATAAACAATGGCCCATCTTTAGACAACTTTTTAAACATTTGAATGAGGCTCAGATCTATATAAATCAATAGTTTACAAAACATCAGGATATAACCGCCATGGCTGCAATAGTATAAACTATAGAATTGCCACGCCAAGATACGGAATATCGAATCACTTGCATAATTTAATAAGATACATGTCGTCACAGCCTCATACATACACACACCTTATGTATACATGCTCCTGTGTATTGTCTTACCAACTCCCAGGCTATCGCCAAAGGCCCGCACCAGGGGATTTGCTAGATTGTTGAACAAACATAATTATAGTTTCGCTAGATTCTTAAAAAAAGTTAAGGAACAATATGATATAGTTGCGGATTCAAACGAAAGTTGAACATACCAATGTGGCCGCGTTATTTTGTAGGTGTGTATGGAATTTCAACTTAGTGAACCCTTCTGAATCCCCCTACAGTACCTTTTGTCGTTTCAACTCCCTTTGGGCAAAGACCTACACCAGGCGGATTGCTAGATCGTTGAAAAAACAAAAGGAACTGTATGGGAATTAAGATTGGGAAACTATGCTGAAATTTCCTACTCATGTACAAAGTAACGTGGCCACCTAGAAACGTTCTACTTCCCTTTTAATCCACAAGTATATCATATTGATCCTTAACTTTTTTTAACAACCTATCAAAAGTGTATAACAAGTAAATCAGACTCATATAAACTTCCAAACTGAGTGTGCATTCTGATATGCATTAGCAAGGCTCAGATCTGTAAAAAAGTTGGATAAACACCGGAAAATCAGGATATAACCGCCATGGCTGCAAAATAATTTAATTAAATTGCCATGCCAACATACGGTAAATCACATCATTTGCGTATCAAATAAGATAATCTGTCATCACAGCCTCTTGCATATCACAAATACACACATGTGTCCCAAAATAAACCAACTACTTCAAACAATTACCTATGTAAAAGAGTTGGTTAACAAAGTTGCTTGTCAATATGTTATAAACAAGTGGATAAACGTTAGTACTTTGACCCTCCACTCGAAATCCCATTGCCATGTCAAAACCCATTGCTATGACAGTGACATAGGAATGGGTTTTCGAGGGGAAGCTCAAAGTACCAACGTCTTTTCTATAATTCGTGGATTCTCGAAAAGCATTTGAGTTGGATAATCATGGAGTGTTGCGTGTCATGAACAATACACACTATCGTGATCATTGAGATATTCAAAGACAATTTGAATGTAGGAAGTTGCGTATAGCCACATTGTTACTTTCAACTTGACTTTGAATCAACAAGTATATCATATTGTTCCTTCTTTGTTAAGTAACTCCTTTACATATATAAACTAATTTTTTTTTAAAATCTATCAACACTCATATAATGTAACAAAAAATCAAAATATGATAAAATTAACTTCCCTAAATGCCCCATGGGCAACAGTCGCCTTTGACGATGGTCTGAAACTCCTCCATATACTTGTTTGTTCACCTGCAATCCAAGTTTGCTGATTGAATAGCATGTCAGATCTAGGTTGATTTATGAATCACACAAATGATCCCAGGTCTGACATGCCATTCAATCAACAAAGCTGAATTGTAAGTAAACAAACTATCTGCATTAGGTTAACCTGGCTGCATCTAAGATATAACCGTCATGGCTGCAAACAGTAATGAATAATCAAAGATGGATGAACGACAGCATATTAAGTTTATTTTGCTACTCAGAGGTGGTGTCGTACATCCATCTTTGATCATTCATATGTTAGTTTCATAACTGAAGTGTACAATTACCTTTTCTTAACATAATACGGAGGCTCAGATCTGTATAAATCAATAGTTTACACAACATCAGGATACAACCGCCATGGCTGCAATACTATAGAATTGCCGCGCCATGAAATTGTTTGAAAAAGTTACATGTCTAGTTTACTCACATACATGATACAAATCTTCGAGCCAATCATGGTTCATTAGGACGGGCATCTTCTAGGGAGAAATGATTATATACTCTCACAGAAAATATATATTCATGTGTTGCCATAGGATACCAACCACAATGAAACACGATTGACCCGAAGATGTTAATCATCTATGTGAGTATACCAATCAGGAGTTTCTATTTATATGCATTAGCAAGGCTCAGATCTGTAAAAGGTTTGATAAACACAAAAACATCAGGATATAACCGCCGTGGCTGCAAATTAATGTATTAAAATTGCCATGCCAACATACGGTAAATCACATCATTTGCATATCAAATAAGATAATCATCATCACAGCCTCTTGCATGTACTAAATACAAAATACATTTCTGCTACTAACACACACATCACACACATAAAATCTTCCCACTAAAAGTCAAACCTTCCTTCTCAAACACACATTGGCAACAATCAAACGTTCTGCCCCATGGGTACACAGTAATGTATGCTACTATAACATCAAGATATAGTAAAATAGATAACAACGATAACATCAAGGCTCAGATCTATATTAAAATAGATAACAAGAATGACATCAAGATATAACCGCCATGGCTGCATAAGAATGTAATAAAACTGCCATGCCAAGATACGGTCAATCACATCATTTGCTTCATCAAGTAAGAATTTTGTCAGCACAGCCTCATACATATCACAAATACATAAAACACACCTATTAAGGTTATAATAAGCGGTGTATCTGAACTAGCAGTGGTTTCTTCTGAACTAGCAGTGGTTTCTTCTGAACTAGCAGTGGTTGTTGACTAAACGTTAATCAATCTAAACTTCCAAGAGTGCCTAAATCCTTATATTTTGGGGGATTAACGGTGGCTTACAGTTATCTAGGGTTGGCCAGAGCAGGTATTCATAGTGGCTTACAGTTATCTTAAGAGAAGAAAAATACTCACAGTGTTTTATTACATAACTAAATGCTTAATAAATAAGCAAAAGTTACCCAATAAATCAGCTATGTAAGTACAAGGTGGGCCCATGTCAACTATATGGGAGAGGTTCCACCTGCACCACATTTATTGACATATTAGGGGTAATAAATTTTCAAACTTACCCACCTTATATGCGTGAATTTAAATTCAAGTGGTGTTGCTAAATAGGTTACAAAATTCTATCAAAAATGTCTAAAAAAGACTTCAGCCAACAATTTCCGGAACAAAAAGACTTCGGCCAACAATTTCCGGAACAAAAAGACTTTGGCCAACAAATTGATGAAGAACAACTTTTAATACAAATGGAGGAGGCTGCTATT
The DNA here is from genome assembly GCA_019973895.1 of Chrysanthemum seticuspe. NCBI lineage: Eukaryota > Viridiplantae > Streptophyta > Magnoliopsida > Asterales > Asteraceae > Chrysanthemum > Chrysanthemum seticuspe. The sequence continues at coordinate 208,099,277 of BPTQ01000008.1, read as the reverse complement.
AAGGAGGAAGAAGAATGGGATATAGCAGAAAGAGAAGCTGCTCTTAAGGAGGAAGCCGAAAGGGAGCGACTTATGCTCCAAGATGAAGAAGTGCTGTTAGAGATGGAGGAAGCTGCTCGTATGGATCAAGCTGAAAGCAAAGAACAGGAACGTCGGGACAGAGAATTCAATGCATTATATGCAGAGTGGGATGAGAGCAGATTTGAAGGTTGCTCTGAGTATCTTTATGACGATGGTTACGACTCTAACAACTCTCAAACTTGGGATCACCCGGATTATATTTAGTTGTGTCGCAGTTTAATTTTCAGTGTATTTTGTTTCGTTAACCTAACCAGTTTGCACCATCATTACAGTGCTTTATTCACTTAGTACCACTTATCTTACAGTGGTTTAGTCATTTAGTCTACAACAACATCCATCATTTTGTTTCTCAAACTTAATAAGTAGCAACAAATCACTAAAACCAGAAGAACAATTAATCACCCAATACGTTACCAGTTATCTTACACTGCTTTATTCACAGCCATCATTTGTTTCACAAGCTTAACAAAAACAATTAATCACCCAATACGTTAACTACTTAAAAAATTAACCCTAAAATATTGAAACCCAAAATCAATAAAGAACAATACGATACCGTAACCTTATATCAATACAATACCAACTTAAAAAGTGAACCCTAAATTAGCGAAACCCTAAATTACCGATACCCAATAAATTAGCGAAACCCTAAATTAGCGAAACCCTAAATTAACAAAACCATAAATCAATAGATGAAATACGAAAAATTAAACGCCCAACTAGCGAAACCCTTAATCAAAAACAAAATTACTTACCCTAGCCCAATTCGTTTTTCTTATAGACATTAGATCGGAGAGTGTCATGGCGATGTAGTCGTCAGAGAAGTGTGTTATCTGTTGATGAGAGGTGTGTTGAGGAAGATTGTGTTGATAAGAAGTGTGGTGGTATGAAATAAGAAGTGTGTTGAGGAAGATTGTATTTGTATATATAAAGTGTATAAATGTATAAAGGTTATAAAATTATTTATACGCTTTTTTTAATTTTTTTTATACATTGAATGCATTCTATACTTTATACATCATAAGTTGCCCAAAAGTACAAACGTGTGGGACCCAGTTGCCCAAGATTTATGTACTTTTTAATAATAAAATAAGACCATACTTTTTTACAAAAAGACAAAAAATGTCAGTTGACCAACATTGAAAGTCAAAGTTGCCCTACTAAAGATCTAGTACACTTGTACTAGGTAAGTATAAGGTGACCCCACAAAATAGGACACATATCATTTATTTAGGATAGTTGCCCAAATATTGAGTTGGGAGAGTTGCCCATGGGGCATTATGAGAAGTAAAAAAAAATGAGACATTTGAGGTAAATTAGTTGATCAACTGGGGCATTTAGAGAATTTTCCCCAAAATATGATCAACTGTTCCCCAAAAACTTTTCATTCTCTTTCTTCTACTGCTACAAATTCGTCTAGGTCAAAGCATCAAAAAGAGGGATTGACAAATATGGCATCTGAAGAAATTTTCTTTCTTCCCCATCTCCCCTATTTAAGACCCATTTATATGAAGGTCTTTGTCTCTTCCTTTTCCTGCCATTGTTCACGCCGGCCCAAATCGAAAGTCAAGCCCGCCCTCATTGATCTATGAAGCTATACTATCCTTCCCCTTATTCCCAGAGCTTTTTCGTTTCCCCTACATCATTTCCCAGATGTCAACGAGGAGGGAGAAGGCTAGAAAACAAGGATTGAGAGTGAGATTTACTGAAATTAGTTACTCCCCATCTCCCAATTTGAAAAGTTGAGTCAAAAACTACTTTTTCCTCCTCTTTTATTTACAGTCGAGGCAACTAGAAGAGCCAACACACTCCAAATCTCACCACAAAGAATAGAAAATCTTAAAGGACTCGCTTGGGGTTTGCTCAGGATCGATTGGGATTTTGGTGTTGGATTCTCGGGTTGGCCTTCGACACCATCGTCATTACACACTCCATTGTAAGAGTTAATTCAATCTTGTACCTTGTTAGATTCAAGAACTTGTTTGATTATGAGATTGATAAGTTGTTATTAAACTATGTTTTAATTTATCGATATTGCCATAAATTATTTCTTGTTATTCCTGTCAAGTGAATGAACCCCAAAAGTGGGATAATTAATTTATAAAAATTGTTGATATCCTTGGTTAAAAGAGTGATTAGCTTGATGTCATCTTGCTATTTAGTATTTTTAGTAAAAACAATTTGGTCGAAAAACCCACTGTGGTTATCGCCACAGTGGTGAGAGTTTGATGTCTACAGTGGGAAGATGGGTTATCGACAATGGATTCATGTCTTGGTCGAAACTCAAAAATTCTTTTAACGTTAGTATAAAATCTATTGGTATCCTTACTCCGTGATATGAAACCGTTTGGAATAAGCTTCTAGTTAATGGTGGGTGTGTTGGTTTTGTTAGGAGTTAGGATCCACAACAAGGGCGAGTCATGGTCGTTTCTTCGGGTCACACATAGTTACCAAGCTCGACATAAATGGCTTTACTAGTATCGGGTTGTTTGGCCATGAGTCGCAAGGGGAAGACACCCAAGTAGGGTGTTTACTACCTGTTGTTGACACATGATCACAAGGGTTGTCGTGTAAATCGAAGGTATATCTATGTTGTTTAATTTGCAACCCTAGAACTCATGTTAGGAAGCATGTTTAGCTGTAGAAATCTCATTGTCAATACAACTTCAATTTCCATGTTTGGGTTGAGTTACGTCGCGGATAGGAATACCTGGTTTATAGTTCGTACATCTCAAAATGTTTCCACAGAAAATGCCGTTTAGAAACTCCTTCCAAACTCTAGTCAATCCGAAATTCATCTAGGAGTGTCTTGTGGTCATGTTGCTAGTAGGCGGTTAATATGTTGGGCACGAGTATCATTCGTGATGTAATAGTCAAGTTGGGTAGTCGAAATGTGTTTTGAGCACATCGGACGTGTCACAATTGGTTTGAGTTCAACTCCGAGTTGACGACATTGTGCTCGAAACTCCTCTACATCTCGAGTATGCACATGACAGTAAGGTGTTAAAAATTAGCATTTGGACCTCACATGGGCCGCAGCCCATGGAAATTTTCCATATGGGTGCATTTTTTTAATCTTGGGCCGAAGCCCACAAGTGCAAATTTAACCCCACTGGGCCGCAGTCCACACTAAATTACTTAGAGTAGTTTAGCACAACTTGAAACCAAGTGTAAATGTATAAGATATGAAAATGAATAAAATCTTTTTTTGGTAATCAAGCGATAATAGTTCTAGTCATTTTATTGACCCGTGTTCATTTTGGTTGAGTCGATACCCTATCAAGCGTCTGGTCGCCATCTTTCGTCGACTCCACATGAATCTAATTTACTCAAGCAACACTTCGAAAACTTATTGAAAACATTAAACTATGAAAATAATTTGTTCGCCACATATGATACGTAGTTTAAAACATTTCAATTCACTTATATTTTCTAACTTATGTCATTAGTTTAACCGGTTTAATTTAACGCCGACATGTAAATATTTTCACATGTACTATATCTAATGTCGACATATATACATCAACTAGCGATATAACTACTTCAAGATGGAAGCGTTATACGCTAAATCAACTTTAATTACTTTTGATAATATAAATCAATAATAACATGGACAATATTACACACATATATACACTTACTAAAAGTCAAGTCCATTGTATAAATTATACTCATCAATAATTCTTCTTCATTTTTTACTTGTCCAATTTCGATACATTCCAATTTCTTATTCATATACTTTCAAATAGTAAAACCTTATAAATATTTTGAAAACAAATTTCGGTCTTAGCACCAATACTCAAGCGATATCAAATTAACCAATTAAAACCCTTGAAAGTAAGTATACTTTACCAAGTCTTAACTAAAATAACGAACTAAATTTTGCCTTGCTTACTTAGGTCGCGTGTCGGTGCGGTTCCACAACACACGTTGATTTCCACCTTCGGATTACTAATTGCTAAGGCGAGTTTATAGCCCCACTTTTATTTCTATTAGTTGTTTACTAATCTTTTGAGTGAGAAAACATGCAAAACTTTTAAGAACCTAAATTATTACTTGAATATTATTACGCAGATTAGCCTAAGCCCTTAAATCCCAAATGCCCATTTTCATGAATCGTCAATTCCTGCTGGGAAGCGCGAATGTTATAAATAGATCTATTGGGGGTAACTCCCCCGTTTGGTTGGCCCCGCATGGGTCAAGGCGAAATGTATAGCATGTCGGAATCGAGTGTATTGGGTTAAACACTCGCTTTGGGCCCTATTAGTATGACAACATTTTGCATACAGAAACTGTCGTAGCTTCGGTTGCATGAACTTAGTGCTAGCGTAATATGTTTACAACTGCTTTAAATGATTTTATTATTTGGATTGGTCCTACACTATTTAAATATTGAAACCTATGAACTCACCAGCTTTTTGCTGACTTTTAGCATGTTTTTCTCAGGTTTTCTTTCTGTAGGCAAGGTGGTGGCAAGGCAAGGGTCATAGGCTGATCTCTGAGGCTTTTAAAAATAAAACCATGACTCAATAGATATGGGTCAACTTAAATTTATGGACCACTCTTTTCAAATATGTAATTTAACGAAAATAATTATACATTTTAATGAAATGTGTATTCTATTCTTTATTACTTGTGTTGTGATCTCCGATTCAGTAGCACCCCATGTCTCTATTGCTTCCGCTAAACCAGTTTTGGGGGTGTTACAGATTGGTATCAGAGCCAAGGTTATAGAGAACTAGGTACATATAAACCCTAAACTATAACCTCAAAAAATTTCAAACTGGGAACTGATTTTTGAAAAACCTCTATGACCATCACTTGCCTGCCAGCCTTGCTTAGCACGAACTGACTAGTTTTTATGCTATGATCATTTAAGTTCATACTTGATGTAGCTATATAATATATTGTATTATTATCTAGTTACGCTATAATACTATAAGTATTTCTTCATATTTACACACATATACCGTTATTGTCACAGACAATGTCTTCCCCTTACTCCAAAGCTGGATGCGATGACACGGCAGAAGGTTTGTCACTTGCTGAATGCATCCCAGCCTCTTCTCAGCTCACACCTGACACTGGAAACCCATACATGCTGGTGTATCAAGTTCACCAGGAGGGTACTACCTACACTCCACCTGCTCACTTCCAGATCACCGCTACTATCACCACTATACCTGCTAGTTCTGATACTCCTACACTTTCATCAAGGCATCAAAGAGATCCACTCCTCAGTTAGGAAATACCCGCTGGCAAGAGGATCTGTCTTTCTGCATCACCACCATCATCTTTTGATACACCACCTCCTAGCGTGTTCAAAGTTGGAGAAACTTCAGGAGCAGCCACTGCCAGGCCACCAACTCTTGATACAATTATGGCACGCATAATACATCATGAGGAACAAATAGAAGAGATGTCGAACCATTTGGAAGTATTGACATTAGGAAGAATTGAAGGAATTGAGGATGTAGTGGAAGAAATACAAACACTCGGTGAAAGACTCAAGGAATGCAACGACAACATCGGAAGAATATTGGTGGAAACTCGTGAGAAAATGAACGAGGTAATTGCCCGACTTGAAGACCACATTGAATGAAGTACTCTGCAGACTCCGGAAACCCATCATGATACTCAGGGACGTCTCACGGAGATTGAGAGCCATTTGACACGTTTGGAGTCCGCTACGACAGTAGCACTAACTCAGTCTGGGTACTTGGAGGGTGTCGTAGAATTCCTAAGGCGTACTGTGGAGAGTAGAGCAAATGAGGCCAGCAATAGATTTGCCATGATAGAGGCCCAGCTCAGAGAGTTTGAGGAATGGAAGGCGACTCAAAAGAATCAGCCCAGGGCAGCACCGGGAAATGCTTAGATTAAACTTTGTATTGTTGTAAACGTCGTGGTAGCCACGTGATGGATGGTCTTAATAATAATACTAGTAGTGGTTTTGTTGTACGACATACTAGAGCAAGTCAATGTATATACGCTATGTATTGGCCCTATGGGCTGAAAGTCTTCTTGGAATGTAATCGAAGGTGTGGTGATGAAAAGTTATGCATGTTTATGAACAATGTCGTTGTGATTTTTATCTTTATGTTAAACTCACTCCAATCAAACTCCTCCTTCCTAACGAAACTATATACGTAATAGACTGGGTCTACGCAATACCCAATTAATACAACTTAGATAATACCCCGACTGAGAAGTAGTGCATGTTGTAATTGTGATGACCTCCACAATGATCCTTGTGCTTATAGAAAACTCATTATCGTCGTTTCTTATGGTTGAAGGAAAATGTTTCCAGTAAAGCAGAGCGTGGAGACAACCACCATTGAGAAATTTGTTACTGAATGAGTTGCTGCAAGGATCGCTAACTATCAGGTCAATCACAACATCAACAACATCATCCAGGGGAACATGGGAAAAGTTGTCTGTAAGGAACCAACAGTGTAACACCCCGTGAACGACGTAACTTAAAATCATTGAAATTTAAACTTTTACGCGGAAACGACTTGACTTAAAACTGACCTGTTGTTACTCTTTTGACCATTAACAAAAATATATAAACATTCAGACCTAAAGACTATTTTTAAATGAAACAATACTCAATTACCTTCGAAACGCCAGGTGGCGGGACTCATGACGACTTACCATTTTAAAGATATGATTTTTCAAAAAACTGACTCTGACTAGTTCTCCATTAGTTCTCCAACTAGTTCTCCATTAGTTCTCCAACTAGTTCTTCACTAGTTCTCCAACTATTTAACCACTTTACAAACACTTAACCATATACATTGTTTTTCCAAACATTTTTGACCCGTTTGACCCAAAATGGATTAAAATAGACCTTGTCCCAAACACCCCTTTTTCTGCATATCCCTTTTATGTACTTTTGACCAATTTTCCGGAAAACGACTTCTATAACATGACATAACACTAAAACTTCCAGAAATCAATAGGTCATTATAAACATCAAATATATGCATAAACTTGGTCATAATGACCTACAAAAATGTGCTTTAGAAAGTGACGGGTATTATGCCAAAATACCCGTTTTGACCCGTTTGCATACACCACTTAAACATAACTCTTTAACATACATTATATAACAACCCGTAAAATTTCGGATTATTATAATAATATTTATCACGTCAGAAAATTCAAATCAATTATTTTCTGACAAAATGCCAATATCTAAAATTTAAAAACGATAGGTCATTTCGTTTCTTTAGAAATAAGACACCGCACATACAATACTTTCCCACAAAGTATCTGTGAAATTTATTATTGTCCAAGTTAATATGTAAGCATACATAAGCTTAATCTAATAGTTATTCCGCATACTGCAGCGTAGTAGCATACAAGACTAAAAATAAATACTGGGATAAGAGAAAAAAATACACTTTTTATCAATCACTAATAATTTACGAAAGAAAACGAGAAGTTATCTCGTGAATTCAGAAGGTCACGGCACCGCACGCGTACCGACACCAACTAAATGACGGCAAACAGTTACAATCAAATTTCAACATAATAAAAATGTCCATTTATTAAGTTTAAGAAATCGTCTCCGAAAATATAATTTTTTTATTTTTTGGGTATCGGGAAGGTACACTTACTCGAGGATTTGACAAAACACGGGGTACAATTTATACCATATTTTATAATAAAACAAAAGAGATAAGCTCCTCATTCACTCTCTCTCTCCCACGTTTTTTCTACCCTATTTGTCCCTGGTCACTCTTCCTTGTCGACATAACACCAAAACATGAATATGGATGTTCCTTCTCCTTTTGAAAGTCAAAACCTGAAAACACCTCTTCCATCCTCCCCAAATAGAAACCTACCTGGTTAGACATCACGTGATGTGTTGGAGAGCGGCTACAGGAGGGCGACAGGAGCCAAGAATAGCTCATCTTCATTCAAGATCAAGAAAGTGATAGTCCAAATGTCCCTTACTTTCATCTATTTATAGCCACGCTATTTATTTCAGCTTCATCTCTCATCAGACTCAATCAATCACAAATTAGGGTTTCGGGAAACAAAGGGCTTTTGAAAATTGATAGAGGGGTTTTTCTATCCAAGGTCTAAGGAGTCCAAATATGGTTTCAATTCGCTCAAATTCATCCTAGTTCATGCCCAGTTGGAGTTTTGGTGCTCGTTTTCTTCGTCCCCTCGACTCAACCGATTTCTATTGTAAGAATACTAATTTCTAAATTCAGGTTTTTGAATTAATTTGTTGTTTAATCTTGGTGCAAATTAAAGTCTATGTAATTCGGGTTAACTTTGATGTTTGTGTGTCGAACGAATTATGTGGCAAAAATTTATAATGTTATTGTTGTTGCTGTCGTGGACCAGAAAGGAACAACAAAATGAGTTAAAGTAATTATTAGTGTTCAATTGTGATATCCAACTTAAAATGAAAACCTGCTTAGCGACTTAAATGGTATTCGGCTTATGAATAACTTACCTACTTATTCTGATTTCGACTCATTTTGATTTACGGCTTATACTAGTTGTGGCATAAGTACTCTTCTTACCCACGTAATGCCGCAACTGAGAAAGTGAACACACGCCGAGGGCGTTGCTTTTGGTCACTCTTGTCTTGAGTAAGGGTTTAAGTACTTGTTGGCGTATATGGCCGGACGACCCAGTGTCCGGCGGGATCGTTGGCCGGACAAGAAGTTCCACCGTCCGGACTACAAGTGACAGTATCCAGATTTTAAGGGATTCTCACCACGTGGCCTATCAACTAGGGTGGCTATAGACCTACAGGCAGGTAATATAGGCCTGTGCAAATAGTGAATCTACAGTGATGCAGGTACATAGTTGGGGTAGTATAAATACCCCAACACATTTAATATTTTGCAATAAATACACACACATCTACATTAATCACCGCATTCATCACTATCTTTATTACCCTCTAGCTTACTTTCATGCCGGAGCTTGGTCCTGGTTATCATCAAGGGCGAGGCTAACGCGTGTCGTGCATTGTGCAGGAAGGAACGTTTATTTCCTCCGGCATCGTTGATTGAAGCCAACTCTCAAGTCAAACCGGACCGCGGGAATTTGCTTCAACAAATTGGCGCCATCCGTGGGACCCTAATTCATTCTACCAGAGAACCGAATGACAGGTCCGGAGTTACCGCCTCCCCCCGATCCTACCTCCCCGCCGGAACACATAGGCGGGAGCGGGGTCTTCAATACTCAAACCTCCGGAATGCCGGAACAAATACAAGCCTAGATGGCGTCCTTAGAGGCTCTCTTCAGAAAGTACAATGCAACGAGGGCCGGTGTTATCAAACCGGTTCGACTCACTTTCACAGACGAAGAGGAGCAGGAGGAAGACGCCACGCCAAACCCCAAAGATGATCTCAGCAAACCTCATAAGGAATTGGCCCGGTCACCTTTCACGAAGAGGATAGTAGAGTTCGCTGGCCCTAAGTGCATCATGCCTACTAACTTAAAGCTGTATGACGGTTCGGCTGATCCCGATGATCACGTCAACCGCTTTGTTGGAGCAGCAAATCAAGGAGAATGGCCGATGCCGGTGTGGTGCCGAATGTTCCAGCAGACCATGGATGGAGCGGCACAAGGGTGGTTCAGCAATTTGGAACCGGGGAGCATTAACAGTTGGGACGAGCTAAGAGATCAATTCACTACGAGGTTTGCTCTGCGACAAAAGAACCTGAAGGATCCCACAGAAATCACCCGGATTGTTAGGCAGGCAAATGAAACAGTACCGATATTCAAAGAGCGATGGACCGACGAGGCTAGCCGGATACCGGGAGTGCCGGAGCTCATGAAAATATCAGCGTTCATGGGTGCTCATCGGTGCCCTGACCTGTCTAAAAAGTTTTCCGATCAAGTCCCGAAATCCGTGAAAGAAATGATGACTAGGGTAGATGATTATATTCGAGCAAAAGAGGCTTATAAAAACACCGAGTTGCCGAAGGGAGAAACGGGCGAGCTATCCCGGAGAGGAAACCTCCAGTTCCCAAGGGATAGGAATCTCAGGGGACCGGACAGAAGAAGGAATGATAGGAGAGCCTGGGAAAGAGGCGATTCCAGACACAAAGAGGTATTCTCTCCATACGTTGCCCCGAAAGTGGACGCTCGGCCCCGCAACGATTTCCGGCGCAATGATTTTACCAAGCCTGATAGTCATAGAACCATGCTCTCTGTCCTATCTAAGTAGCCAAAGCAAATATTAGCTACCGAACACCATTTGCATCTACCACCACCACCACCATTGCAGGGAAAACCGAGCAAGGAGAATGAGGACAGATTCTGTGAGTACCATGGAAAAAAAGGCCACTTGACCAACGATTGTTATCACCTAAAAAAGAAATTAGAAACGGCCCTGGAATCGGGAAAGCTAGATCATCTAGTGAAAAACGTCCAGCAAAGGGGACGGGAAAGGCCGAGAGGCAACAACGGGAAAGGAAAAGTGATCAACATGGTTAACTGTTATCTCGAAGACCGCAAGAGGAAAGCCCGGTACTACGACGAGGATTGGATGAACGTCCCCATAACTTTCCCACGCATAGCCGCGGAGGACCTATCGGAAGAATCATTGATTCTGGAGGCGTAAATCGAAGGATATTTCGTTCGGAGGGTGTTTGTTGACGAGGGTGCATCAGTCCAGGTGATGTACGAGCATTGTTTTAATAACCTTAGCCCATCCATTCAATCCAGATTACAAGAAAGTAGTGCACCGCTAGTGGGATTCTCCGGAGAAGTCATCCAACCCTTGGGGAAGATTGAACTGGAAGTACGCTTCGGAGATTATGGTTTATTCAGGACGGTCATGATGAAATTCACAGTGGTACGATCGCCTTCACCTTACAATGTAATCCTAGGACGCACGGGTCTAAAGGAGTTAAGAGCCGTGCCCTCGACCATCCACGCCATGATGAAGTTTCCCACTCCCGGAGGCATCGCCACCTTGACCACCAAGAGGGCGGTAGTCATGGAGTGCAGGAGATTGGAGGAAAGGCAAGACCCCAGGAACAATTTCCCTCCAGAATATAAGGCAGAGACAACAGGCCAAGAAACCCAAGAAGACGAAAAGCAAACGGAAGATATCCTGGTTAATGCAGCCTATCCCGAGCAACGGGTAACCATAGGAACAAGGTTCTCGCGGGAATGCCGGAGACAACTCATCGAGATCTTAAGAAAGAACAAAGATATCTTTGCCTGGGAGCCGGCGGACATGACCGGGGTGCCAAGGCGCCTAATACAACACTCCCTCTGTGTAAACGTTTCCGACACGCCGGTGGCCCAAAAAAGGAGAACCTTTTCACGAGAAAAAAACCAAGTAATCAACGAAGAAGTGGAGGAATGGGTTAGAGCCGGCATAGTCCGTCCGGTACGATACCTGACATGGATATCCAACCCGGTGTTGGTTAAGAAATGTGACGGAAGCTGGAGGATGTGTATCGACTTTAAGCCTCTGAACTCTTCGTGTCCTAAGGATTATTACCCTCTGCCGGAGATTGACTGGAAGATTGAATCCATCAGGGGGTATAAATATAAGTGTTTCCTGGACGCTTACAAGGGCTACCACCAAATTCAGATGGATAAAGATGACGAGGAAAAGACGGCATTTTACACAGAACGGGGAACATACTGTTACACCAAAATGCCGTTCGGATTAAAGTATGTCGGAGCTACCTATCAACGATTGGTGGACTTCGCATTTCAATCTCAGATAGGAAGGAATCTGGAGGCATACGTGGATGATATGGTCATAAAAAGCTGAATGGAACGCGAATGATAGCTGACGTCGTGGAAACTTTTGACAACCTCAGGAAGATAAACATGAAGTTGAACCCGCGAAAGTGTTCTTTTGGAGTAGAAGAAAGGAAATTCCTCGGCTATATGGTGACGTCAGAAGGAATAAGGGCTAACCCAAGAAAGACGAGGGCTATAATGGAAATGAAATCTCCGGAAACCCTAAAGGAAATGCAAAGCCTAAGTGGGAAGCTGGCGGCCTTGAATAGGTTCCTATCAAAGTCAGCAGAAAGAGCTCTCCCTTTCTTCGATACACTTAAGAACATCACCAAAGAAAATAAGGATGAATACCGATGGACAAAGGAAGCTGAGATGGCTTTCCAGGAAATGAAGAGGTTGATACTCGAGCTACCTTCTTTGTCCACACCCAAGCCGAAAGAGCAATTGTTAATATATCTCTCGGCTTCAAAAGGAGCGGTAAGTGCAGTGCTCTTGGTAGAAAGAGAAGGGAGACAGGCGCCCCTGCATTATGTTAGCCGGACATTACATGACGCAGAGCAACACTATGCCCCTATAGAGAAATTAGCTTTGTGTTTGTTACATGCATCCCGAAGACTAAGGAGATATTTCGAGGCCCACCCCATCCGGGTGATAACTGATCAATCCATCAAGCAAATACTGAATAAACCGGAAGCTTCGGGAAAGTTAGCCAAATACGCCGTTGAGCTAGGAGCATACAATATCACCTATGCTCCTCGAAACGCAATCAAGGGACAAGTGCTAGCGGATTTCCTCACGGAAGTACCGGTGGAACCAGGAAGTGAGAAAAGTAAGGAAGTAATGGAAATGGGGGAAGGAGAGTGGTTGCTGTATACAGACGGAGCATCTAACAATAAAGGGGCCGGAGCATGATTAGTTCTCATCAGTCCAGAAAAAGTGGAAATGACCTACGCTCTACGGCTTAACTTCCCAAGCACAAACAACGAAGCAGAATATGAGGCCCTGCTGGCCGGCTTAAGGATCACGAGAAAACTCAAAATCAGGGTCTTAAGTGTGCGAGTAGATTCAAAACTAGTAGCCAGTCAAATCAATGGAGAATTCACAGCTACCAAGGAAAGCATGCACAAGTACTTGGCCCAAGCTAGAAAATACATATCTGATTTCCAAAGCTTTAAGATTCGCAATATTCCGAGGGCTCAAAATCAGAAGGCGGATATATTAAGCAAGCTAGCGTCGGTAGCCTTCGACCACCTGACCAAAAAAGTACTTGTGGAAGTCCTGGAAAAACCGTCAGGAGGTGAAGAAGTGGTTAACACCATAGTAGAAGAAGAAACGGACAACTGGATGACTCCAATCATCAAGTGTTTGGAAGAAGGGGTGTGGCCGGAGGATCCCAATGAGGCTAGGAATTTAAGGATGAAGATTCCGCAGTATGTCATGGAAGAAGGGGTCCTCTTTAAGAAAGGTTATATAGTCCCGATGATGAGATGTGTATGTCCGTTGCAGGCAAACTACATAATCCGGGAAGTGCACGAAGGGTGCTGTGGAATGCACGCCGGACCAAGGACCGTGGTGGCCAAGCTTATGAGGCAAGGGTACTACTGGCCTACCATGCACCGGGATACTCGAGAGCAGATCCGGAAGTGTGATTCTTGCCAAATACACTCTCCAGTACCCAAACTCCCCAAGACATCATTGACGTCCATCATGGCCCCATGGCCCTTCTACCAATGGGGAATGGACATGTTGGGCCCCTTTCCGGAAGCACCAGGCCGCTTCAAGTATGTGATTGTGGCAATCGATTATTTCACCAAGTGTATAGAGGCGAAACCGTTGGTCAAAACAACAGGGAAAGATGTCATAAAGTTTGTGTATGAGAACATCGTATGTAGGTACGGTTTACCGGGAGTCATAGTCACTTATAACGGAACCAATTTCGTCAATGACCCGTTCAAAAAATGGTGCGAAGGGTTGAAAATCAAACAAATAAATACAACCGTGGCACATCCGCAAGCCAACGGACTCGTAGAACGGGCTAACCGGAGTTTGATGGACGGGATAAAAACGAGACTAGGCCGAGAAAGAACAGGATGGTTGGATGAGTTACCTAATGTTTTATGGGCACACCGGACAACTCTCAAGACGAGCAACGGAGAAACCCCCTTCAGCTTGACATATGGTAGCGAGGCTGTAATTCCGGCGGAGATAGGGATGCCTACGCATTGAACAATGATGTTCCGGAAAGATCAGAACGAAGAAGAACAACGCCTGAATTTAGACCTCTTGCAAGAAAGAAGGGAAAATGCTGCCATTCAAGAAGCTAAATACAAAACGCAGGTTGAACAGTACTACAACCGTAGAGTCAAACCAATGAATTTCAAAGTAGGAGATTTTGTATACCGGAAGAATGAGGCAAGCCGGGTGGAGAATCAAGGAAAGTTAGGACCAAATTGGGAAGGGCCCTACCGTATAGTAGGAGCAAATCAGAATGGCTCTTATAAGTTGCAAACAATGGAAGAAAAGGAGGTCCCTCGGACCTGGCATGCTATAAAACTTAGAAATTGTTTCTTATAGTTGCTATTGTGATAAGAATCCTATTATCATTGTGTAATCTGAAATGATTGTGATTATTTCAATGACGAAAGTTTCCCCGCGGTGGGGAGGCAATTTTCAGTAACAATTGATGTGATAATATAACAATTCCGACGGTTGGCCCCCGTCGAGTATGAAAACGCAAGTATGCCCGAAAACCTGTCGGATGCCCTTTCAACTCCGAAAGGATGCCCGTAATACGGATGCCCAAGTGTAAAACACCTTCGGATGCCTGGTGGAATAACCACACAGATGCCTGAACAACTGTAACAGATGCCAAAGTAATGGATGCCCTCTTACTTCACGAGGATGCCCGGAAACCGGATGCATGGCTCACGCGGCCGGATGCCCTTAGAATAACGTAAGGAAGATATCAAGCACGAAACATAAAAATAAATAAATAAAAGGAACACATGTCGAACAAAAAAGACATTCATTCACAAAAATAAGCGTTGTTAAAGAAGCATTGTTAATTATTACAACCATATTGTCCAGATAATTGTTCACAAAAATACAAGTCCTAAGAAGGGCTGAACTCAAGCGTTCTTTTCCACAAGGTCTGCCGGAGTCTCGGTGGTAGGAGGAGCATTGGATGGACCGGGTGTCTCCTTTCTAACAGGAACCTCCGGTTCCATGTTGAGTAGATCCCCCAAGGGCAGACGATAGGAGTCTGCGAGCTTCTGAATGAAGGGATACTCAGCTTCAAAAAGCTTGTCATATTCCGCTCTCCACAAATTTGGAGCATCCCTGTTAACCTTCCGGATATTCTGTAAAGTAGCCTCCATCTCCTCTTCGGTTCTGTTCACTTTGGCCCCGGTCACAAACCCCGCTTGGTAGGTCAAACTGTACACTTTAGCCATATTCTTTTTATACTCAACACTTCCAAATAACCGATGAACCGCCGAAGGTAAAAGTGTCCGGACAGCATTCTGTTTGACCACCTCGCTCTGAGCAACCTCGGCCACCAGTTTACCCTTTTCCGCTTGCAGAGCGCCCAGAGACCGGTCTTTAGCAGCCAGCTCACTTTCTAATTTCCTGATTTTCTCGGCCTGAGCACCGGAGGTCTCCAACCACTCATTCCTGTCCTGAGTTACCCTCTCAACCTCCTCCTCCAGATTTCTCTCCCTGCTCGCACTGGCTTTCAAATCAGAGTTCAGCTTCTCCAGCTCCCCGACCAACCTTCCATTCTCACTCTCGACGGCAAAGAGCTTCTCAGCAAGCCCCTGGCAACCCTTATGACTCTCGTTCAGCTGCCAATATCCATTCGAGAGATCCTTGAATCTCCTCAACAATTCACCCTGGACAATCACGCTCTTCCCGAAGTCCTCATATGCCCGGCGAATGAGATCAATATTATTCACTTGCTCTAAGGCCCCCCTCTCAGCCGGTGTAGCAACATTGTCGATCATATCTCGGCAGGACCGGTATGAATTGATCCGGACTTCATCTCTGAGACCCCATTGGGGAATGAAAATGTTGGTGGCCTCATCTACGAGAAAAACCAAAAGGGATAGTAAGAAAATCTTTAACAAGCAGACAGGGACGGAGATAAGATTGAAACATACCTGAGTCTAATAAAACCCTTTCAACGTGATCGGGACCATGACTTCGAGGGGCAGATTGGGCTGAAATACAACCAAAAAACAAAGTTAGTAACTAAAAGCAATAAAACGAATGAAAGAGTTATGCGAGGTTTGGCGCATACCTGCGGAGTTATGAGGTAGGGAGGGAACCGGAGGAGTTTGGCCACCTCCTTGTTGGGACAACGGCATCTGTTGCAGATGTTCACCGCCTCCTCCCCCGTTATCACCCATCCCCTCATGGGGTACGCCCTCTTTATCACCCCCGGCAGCAACCACAGGAGTTTCTTGTCCGGCGTTAAGGTTCAGGTTCACTTCCTGATCGGCCGGATGGGCGTGATTCAACGGATCAGCATTCACCACGGGCGAACCCGAAGAAAAGTGTTCGACGAAACCTGTCCTCCTTTTCTTCTTTTTCTTGCTTTGGGCTTTAGATGTGCCCTCGTCACCCTTTCTCTTGGCCGCTTCCCTTTCTTTCCTCTCCCTGGCCTCTCTCTCTTTCTTCTCCCTGGCCGCCACGACATCCGGGTCAGCCTCCTCGGCTCTCCTAGTTATGGCGTCCTTTGCAGGAATAGTCATGCCTACCGGAAGGGGATCCGCCGTCCTTTTAGGAATTTCCCGGTTGGGATCCACAGCAGGGCCTTTGCTTACCACGGTATTGTCCCACTCGGGGAGTTCCAGATATTCAGACATGGTGACAACTGCAAAGAAAAGGGATTGTTAAAGAAAAACAAGGCAATGAACACAACGAAGCCCAGGGCACAAGACACATAATTACCATGGCCCCCGGCATCCTTTAGAAGAGGCTCGAACCCTGGATTCTTGAAGACCGAGGAAAGATGACACATCCATAGTAAGCTTATGGTAGGTTTCCTTAGCAAAATCAGGGTGCTACTCAACTTCTCCGCGTCCACCTCGGAATAACCGTCCGGATAAGGATCTGTAATCTTGGAATCCTTGTGTCTCCATGCCATGGCATACGGAATTGCCCTATGGTCAATCAAGAAGAACTTTTCTTTCCAATGTTTAAGACCAGTGAGCACCTCTTTGAAGCACTTGTATGCCTTCTTACCCGTCCTACTCTCGAAGGAAAACCAGTGCCCCTGCTTGCACAAGCGGTAAAACGCCCGGAACAACGATACCCTGGGGCGGATACCCAAACTATAGCACCTAGTCTCAAAAAGAGTCACCCGGTTCAAGCCTAGAGGAACCAGCTGGGAAAAGTGGACCCTAAAGTGTCTAATTACATTTAATAGGAAGGAAGAAAAAGGAATCCTAACACCTCCGGTATCCAACTGCTGGGGGTATATGCCAATGGTATCGGCTGGGAGTTGGTCCATGGTCATATCGTCCGGAGGAAGGCGAGGAAGGAGGTCATGGGGAATACCGTATTCTACGATTATGTTATCCAGTTCAAGTTGTGTTAGTTTAGATGTATATATATGCATATCGAACTTCGGAACTACCGGAGGTTGGATAGCTTCGGTTGAAGTAGGATGACTCTGTTCCTCGGTTACTTGTTCGGCCATTACTAAAAGGATGCCGAAGGGGATGTACAAATAATTACAGAGAAGAACGAGACAAACCTTATAAAAGCAAAGAAGAAATCCGACAAGCAAGAGCAATTCAGAATTTAAGAGAGATGTGTGAAAAAATAACTGTGGTAAAAAGCATATATATAGGCGGTGAAAAAACCCTAACAGACTGTCAAGCGTCCCATCAGTCAGTAAAAGGCGACGTGGCTCAATCTCACCCATCCACGTCTACCTTGGAAAACAACGAGACGCGGATAAAATCCCATTAGATAGCCAGGCCCAACAGAATAGCCCAATACCACGGATGTTACTAAGGCCTGTGGTAGGTCGGAACAAAATGCTCTCTTTCATAAATATTTAATAATCTCAAGTATTGCACCATCGGTCCTCACCCGATGATACAATACTGGGGGGGACATGTTGGCGTATATGGCCGGATGACCCAGTTTCCGGCGGGATCGTTGGCCGGACAAGAAGTTCCAACACATGTTGGCGTATGTTGGCGTATATGGCCGTACATAGTTGGGGTAGTATAAATACCCCAACACATTTAATGTTTTGCAATAAATACACACACATCTACATTAATCACCGCATTCATCACTATCTTTATTACCCTCTAGCTTACTTTCACGCCGGAGCTTGGTCCTGGATATCATCCAGGGCGAGGCTAACGCGTGTCGTGCATTGTGCAGGAAGGAACGTTTATTTCCTCCGGCATCGTTGATTGAAGCCAACTCTCAAGTCAAACCGGACCGCGGGAATTTGCTTCAACAGTACTCGAGGGGTTGTTTTGTTTAAGATAGCATCAACTTATGCAGCCCTGTATCCACGAGGGAGGCCAAGTTACGGGTTGTACCCGACTTGAGAACTGCTAGTCAAAATTTGCTCTTAATATTCATATTAATCATGGTCATAGAAAACTCGAATAAGCTTCGATAAGTGTTCATTTTATTTTTCCAAATTTCATAGCATTTTGATTCTTTGGCATTGAAACAATGTCAGTAACTCAGAATTTTTCCTCAAAACTGATTTTTACAAAAAGTAGTATTGGGCCTTAAGCATGGTTATGATCTAAGTGGGCTGTGAGGCCCATTTAGTTTCATTTAGGGTCCGTTTGGTTATCGCAAGGCCACCAGGGTGAATAGTTTTACTCCCCGAAGTCGCAACGCATCAACAGATCAAATCATTTCCGTCTCGTCACGACTTGCGCTCCAACTCCATTTACAACATAACAACTCGACAACCAATTAACATCTATTAATGCTAACAAATAACAAACGACATGTAGTATCAATTTCAAAACATAGGTATTAAAACAAGTAACCACCAACTGTCGTGACAACTTAAAAGACCAAGACACAAAGTTGCCTATAAAAGGTTAATAGGACATAGATTTTTAATCAATAGAAACTCAGGTTATAAGTCCAGTTTTACAACTCTTGACAATCTAGGCCAACGGGATAAATAGAAGACACATTCGGGTCATAAACATATTATTACTTTCAAATTCACAAACGAAATATATTTCATGAAAACTTATATTCTCTAATGTACATAAGATGAATTATATAAGACTTTTGAGGCATATTAATATTTGGAAAATGTTTATTAGGACTATACATGATATATTTCCAATACAAACCTACCCGAACCCCGACGTATATATTTTTATAACCCAAAAGCAACTAGAATAATTAGGATGACACTTACAAACTTGGTTTAATTTAAGTTAATATTTAAACATTCTTTTAAAATAAATACATTTAAACTAGTGTTAGAGACACATGAAATGGGTCACGAAACTTACTTTGGTAATCAGATTACAAAAGTATACTTAAACAATTTGCTAGATATATTTATTGTAAATTTCTGAAATAACATAAAAATATATCTCTCTATATATATAAATATATAGATATATCTTCCTTCATTCATGATATTCTCTTAGTCCGAAAATGTCCAAATACATGTACAAACTTTTCGTACATCACCTTTCGTTTACCATCAAACCTAAGTCTTGTCCATTCTTGATATCTTTTCTGCGTGTACCCTTCTATGTATTATCATTTGATCATCATTAGACCAAAGTCGTAATTCCTTCTTCGAGATTTCCTTCCATGTCATACCTTCATAAGCCGAAATCCACTCAATTCTTTGTAAATGGTTCTAAGTTAAATGATGCCACAATAGCAACAACAACAACATAAACATTTAAAATTTATAAAGTTAGTTAAACTTTATCGAGTCTTAAACATAAAGACTAAATATGCCGTACTTAATTAGGTTGCGTATCGGAGCCGTGCACTATCACTCCTTGATTTAATTCCCTTTAGACTTCATATTACACATTGCCAAGGTGAGTTTCATAGCCCCTACTTTTACTTGTTTTATAACTGTTTTGGGGGAAGATACATGCTCATTTTTACTTAAATGATTTAATTACTAAAATTCTGCATTCTATGCATACTATGCCCTTTGATTGATATGTTTAAGATACATCATACCTAGATGATTTAAGGACCACACCAAAACCTTTGACCTAGAATATTACGCAGCTTAGCCTAAGACTTTAGATCCCAAATTGCCCTCTTCATGAACCGTCAATTCCTGCTAGGAAGCGCGAATGTTATAAATAGATCTATTGGGGGTGACTCCCTTGTTAGGTTGGCCCCGCATGGGTCAAGGCGAACATATAGCATGTCGGGACCGAGTGTATTGGGATAAACACTCGCCATGGGCTCCTTATTTGTATGACTTCCTTGTGCATACATGAACTGTCGTAGCTTTGGTTGCATGAACTTAGTGCTAGCGTAATAGATTAAATATATGACATTATATTCGTTGTAATGTACATATACTTTACTTATGGTCCACTAATGAAAACTCTTTTATGAAAACCTTTTATGAATTGAAATCATAAACTTTATGACATTATGCAAGACGTAATGATCATCAAAAACCAAATTTGAAACAGTGTACTGAAATCCCTTTTAAATAAATCTATGAACTCGCCAGCGAAAGCTGACCCCTTTTAGCATGTATCTTCAGGTTTCGAGGTGATAGCTTATCTTTGGAGGCGCAAGGCAAAGGCATGGCATGGTCATAGACGACTCTGATTTATGTATTGGGACCACCTTTTTATAATGGGCCATTTTCCGCATCAAATCAAAATGTAAACATTGTTTTTAAGAAATGAATAAAAGTTATTTATAAAAATCCGTTGTTCTATGCTTATGTTGTGGTATCAATTTAGTAGCACCCCAAATACTTGTATGCTTCCGCTGTGTCATTTTTTGGGGTGTTACACATTAAAACCTGTAAAATGATTCTTAAAACATTTCAAAGACTTGACACTATAAACATTAAACCTTTTATGACTCTCAGGGAACAACCTTGTCATGAGCTCGGTATCTACCTAAGCTCTACCTTCTTATAAATCTTCTAAACTTTCGCATAATCCAACCTCAACCCTTAGTTCCAAGCATTTCCTTTCCTTCACGTTTAAACCTACAAAACATTAACATCTTAAACCGTAAGCATAAGCCTTAGTAAGTAAAGCGTTCATAACATGTTATCATAGACATTCATACATTATACATCATAACTCATTAACCATTTCAATTCATTAAACATTAACCAGTACCTTGATTCACTTAAGTAAAACATTTCCTATGGTTCAACATCAACATACCTTAGCCTAATCTACCTTGCCTAACCTTCATGACTAGTTATGCCAAACTAGTCTCAACCACACTTTACATAAACATATATTTAATTACCCCATTCCTTAGCATAACAAAATCACATAACATATAATGTGTAGAATCATATAACAACATATAATGACCAATTTACTTACCTGGATTCCAAGCTAGTGAAAGCAAATACATCATCATCATCCTCTAACATCATCATCACCTTCTACTCTTGTCATCTAAGCCACAATCACTAAAGGCACATATACATAATCAAAATACTAAACCATGATTATCCCAATCATAGATTTTCCTTAAACCCATCTAATTATCATATAATCATGCCATGATTACATGATAATTAGCCCCATCAATTTATTAACTTAATGTAATAATACTTACACTAATTTCATAATAACTTCTTAATTAAGCCTATGAACATCATTTACCCAATTCCCTTTAATTAGGGTACATGAACCCTAATCCCAATCTCATCAATTGATCATCAATTAAGGTTACTTACTTGTATATGGGCATGGCTAGGTACATTATACTTGTGCTAGTGCTTTAATCTTTCATCAATAATCACCAAAGCCACTTTGCCATTTCCCTCCCTTTTCTCTTCACGTCACACACACCCACACACTACACATTCTGGAAGTCTACTGATTATATTTGGAGAAATCCAGATATTAGTAGTTGGCAACTTTTCCTAAATGGTACACTAGGTCCCTCAAGTCCCATTTCATTCCATTTTAGCCACAAACACTTATTAACACATTTAACACTTGGCAACTTAGGTCCCTTAAGTACTTTTTCCTTATAAATGTGACACGTCATATTTTCTATAACCATTTACATAACATTAATACTTATATTTTGACTATCGGGTTTGACTAACCAATCACGTAAGTCCTTTGAACTTATAGAAGTCATGGTCAACCATTCAAATGGCATTCTTGTAATAAAATGCTTAGGCCCGATTTCAGGGTGTTATACACAGCACGTAGTTGCTCTTATCAAGAATTCATAAATTGTAAGCCCTCGGCATTTGAGGGAACTGAAGGAGCCACAGGTTTGGCACGATGGCTATAAAAGCTGGAAACAATCTTTCGCGAACAGTGTTGCGCGGACAATTGTAAGGTCAACTATGTTACTTGCACCTTTCAACATCAAGCCCTCGCATGGTGGGACACTTATGTCCATTCAGTGGGAATCGACGCTGCTTACTCACTTCAGTGGGACACACTTAAAAGGATGATGATTGTAGAATACTGCTCAAGAAACGAACTGCGAATGCTGGAACAAGAGCTCTGGGGGCTAACTATGATGGGGAATGACATTGAAGGATACACCAACCATTTCCGCAAACTAGCACAACTATGCCCTGACATGGTAGGACCTGAGGATAAGAAGCTCTAAGCATATGTTTGGGGACTTTCAACCAAAATTCGGAGGAATGTTGTTTCATTCGCGCCAAATGTTACTCAGGAGGCTATTTGTGTGGCTTCTGTGGTGACAGAACCGCTGTACCAAGACAAAACTGTGGGATACGGAGGTAGTAACAAGAGGAACTAGGAGTATGATAGTGAGGAGGATCAGGTGCAACAACCAAGCAAGCGTCAAAGAGCGGTCAGAGTTGGGACTGCTGAAACAAGAAAGGAAAAAGGGTATGCTAGGACAAAACCCAAGTGCAACATGTGACCATATCATCACTATGGAAATGCCCCACACCTTGTGGAATCTGTAAGGGGATTGAATATAAGATGGAAGATTTTAAGCAACTCTATTGGGAGACAGAGACGTGCCATGAGTGTGGAATGAAAGGTCACATCAAGAGTATGTGCCCGGGTAGAAGGAATCATCATGAAGGAAACAATTGTCAGAACATTTACCAGAATGAAGTGTGAAGACTTGGTCAGACTCCCAACGACCACCAAGGAAGGGACTAAGTTAGCTAGAGACGCTCTTGTTGTAATAAAGCTTAGTTTGAACTTCCAAGTTGTATTCTTAAGAATCCACTTTAAGTACTTTCCTATGTAACCTTAATGTACTAAGCATTTCATTATTAATGTATCCGTTGCTTCTACCGTATTACCTTAATATATGTCCTCTCCTTTTCCCTCTCATCACATCATAAAAGATTTCAATCACCATATCATGATTTAAAATTTTCTTGAGGTGAGAGGAAGTCATCCTAGGCACTTGACCAATCACCCTAACAAATTAGTGACACCCAATGAGATGTTTTAGAAAAATCCATACTTCAAAAATTTGCGAAGGTGTTTTATCATTACCATCAGAACCGACTCAATTTTTGCCTCACCAAAAATAACAAATTCAACGTTTCACCCTTAACCAAATTACTACTTACCCTACAAATTTTGGCCGACTGAGTCATAAACCATGTTGACAATATTATTTTATTTTAACGCAAACTACTATAAAAAAATTTCGACCACATCGATTTTATAAACTATCACACTAAAACTTCGCAAATCGATTTTTACAAAATTTTCGCTGACTAAAGAATAAGTACACCAAAACTAAAACTATACCAAACAATACGTCATCGGCCCCCAATTATACATAGCCTGATCACCTATGTATAATTCGGGAGAGGTTATGTATGTAGGAATAGTTGATTTTTCTTAAAAATCTTGTCGAGTCATGTTTCAAATAATGCATGGAAAGACAAAAACTAAGTACTTAAATCACAACCATGAAATGAAAATTTGTTTCAACACCTCACACCGACATATCATCTTAAGATGCCCAGACACTCCACCTACACAGGAATAGGTTAAACTGTGCCACCTAAAGGAACTGATCTAATACCAAGGAAAAAAATGTGAAAGATTTGGATCCTCGACAATGATTAGGAACCATGGAGAACATTAGACACAGAAACCGGCATCTCAGATATGCCTATTCATACTTAGTATCCTATCATTTACACTGGAAAAAGAAAGGAATAGATCATCCTACACCATAGGTCAACCCAACAAGTACCCACACACGCGACCTAAGGAAAAATCGTGTGGTACACCTGTCTTAGACATGCCTGAATATGGCAAAGACTTTACCATTTAAAGAAGACTATTTACACAAGATCTGAAAGCCATCCTGATATAAAGAGAGTAAATATTGGTATAGAATATTCGGCAACCAAAGACTTACGAGGAGCACTACGCAGTGCACAGACTGGAGTTACGACCTATCACGATCGCACTAAGAAAACTAGAAATGCTATCCTTGCTACATCAAGGGGTACAATGTACACCGACCATGAGGTCTTACAGGTTGTATTGAGCCAAAGGGAGTTGACCATGTGACGACACCAATAATTGGAGTCGCAACGTGGGTTCAATTATGACATTCATGCTCACAGGGGGCAAAGCGGTCATGGTTGCAGGTACTCTAAGCAACAGTGAGCAACCTAAACCTTTTAAAGTCAGATCTTTAGGGAAACAAAAAATCCAGTTCACCCCTTCCATTTAAAGTCTTGAGGCTCAAGTAGTAGCACTCAAAGGAAGAGCCGACCAAACAAAACCTTTACGATATACTTGAAGGTGAAATGGGATTCATAAAAGATCAGAGGGGATCTTATGTTCTAAGGAAAAAATTTGAGTCCCACACTATGAAGGGATTCGTAACCTCATTATGCATGTACATCATAAAGGCCGAGAGTTGTACTCATCTAGGGTCCGACAAGATGTACCCTGATCCGAGGAAAACTATGCTGGGTGCCGAACATGAAGGATGACATTGCAATCTAGGTTGGTCAATATTTAACGTGTTCACAGGCCAAAACCGAACAATAGAAACCATTAGGCCTACTCGTACAACCCGAAATTCCCAAATAGAATTGGGGACGCATAACAATGGGTTTTATTACCAAGTTACCAAAGAACTCTATCGATTACGACACTATTTTGGGTAATAGTTGATCGTCTCACCAAGTCCGCCCATTTCTACCAAATCAAGAAAACGACAGCATAGGCAAGCTTGCACGATTTTGCTTGAAGCAGATCATTGCTGTGCATAATGTTTCAAATTCCATCAATTCAAATAGAGATAGCCATTCACATCAAACTTTCAAGGATCACTCCAAAGTTTTTGGGGAACCATCTTAAATTGAGTACCATTTACCATCCTCAGACTGATAGAAGCTATACTTCGATGCATGGGTAATAGGTTTTGAAAAGTGGAGGGGACAGGCAATTGGCCTTAACCAAATTCCCCTACAATAACAAGCCATCACACTAACATCAAAACTGCATCACATAAGGCACTGTATGGTCAGAAGCACAAAAAGATAAGTTCTTACTCCTTAAGATTATCCAAAATCTCTCCATAATCGAGCTGGTAGATTACCGACACGGATTACCAGCGGAACTATGCGTTATGCACAAATATTCCGGTACATACACCTCGAAGAACCACCTTTTACAGTAAAAGATTGTAATGTCCCTAGAAGAGATTCAAACTAGAAACCCCACTAAGAAATCACTCGAGGTCCTTGACTACGAGTTCAAACATAAGGACAAAGGAAAACTACTATCATTAAGGTCTGTTGGAACTCTTGAGAGGGTTCCAACTACACTGTGATGGGGAAACCGAAACCAAGCATAGAAATTCTCACTTCTATAAACACTATCGGGAAGTTTTAAGTGAAATCCGAGGACAGTTTTCCTTTTAAGGTGGGGAGGCTATGACACACGGTAATTTTCCAACTATTATTGAATAATAAATGATAATTTATGAGTAAACTACACCATTCGTCCTTGTGGTATACGTTGACCATCAAGTTTCGTCCTTTGACCAAAAAAATTGCACCGTTGGTCCTTAACTGCGAAGCGTTACTCAACATTGGTCCTTCACTTTAACGACCATTGTTAACGGCTGTTAAGTCTACACAAGCAAGGGTATGTTGGTCTTTTTATTGTTTCTCTCTCTACTTCATCTTCTCCACTTAAGCTCACTAACACAACCTCCACCTTCATACCAATCCTAAAATCCAGAAAACACAAATAACAAATCCCAAAATCCAAAATCCGAAAATACCAAATCCTAAAATTAAAAGCTTTAAAAACCTTGAATTGAGAGGAAAAAAGCCATAGAATCAAAAAAACTTAAAATCACGAACCTTAAATTTTAACCCACTTGATTCATATAACCTTACCAAAAGAGTTTGCTACCAACATATACAACAAATGTCTTGTTGGCTTTTTGGTTTTCTTTCTCTCAAACCAAAATCCACACAACTCAAAACCACATATCTATGTCTTTCTTTTATAAACCGAATCACACAAAAACCACATAAAATCTTATCCAATACCCACAAAAACCACAACCAGAGATCTTGTTATGCACTTGTCTAGGGCCTGTTAAAACTAATTCAATAACAACAATGGTGACACCATCAATCAATTTACAATTGCTTCGAATTAATAGGTTTATAAATTGTGGATCTGTCACAATAGCTGCGACTACACCATCATTATCTTCTTCATCTGCTCTGGTGATATTTTCGATCTCGACGGCGAAGGTGGCAACGTCTTAGATCTTGACGGCGGCTGTGAAGGTGGTTCGGTGGAGTGGTGGCCGGATCTTGGTGGTTGCTGTTGTATGTTGGTTGGTGATAATTTCTTTGATAAGTTTTTTGATAAATTCTTGTGTGTTAGTTGGTGGTTGGATCTTAGTTACTGGCCGGATCTTACAAGTTAGTGTAGAATAAAATATTTTGAAGGGAAAAAAAAGTCAACAAATATTTCATTGAAAAGATGGAGATGTCAATCAATAGAGGTGTTTTGTAATGGGGTTTTTATGTTGAATGATATTTTTGGATTTGTTTGAGGTTGGTAATTAAAGAAAATTGGAGAATTTTTTTCATAGGTTTTAGTTTTACGCATATAGTGATTGGTTTTTTTGGAAATTTTTTTTATGAATATGATGATTAAGGATCGTGAAGGTGGTTGGAGGTGGTGAGAGTGGTGATGTTGGTAGTGGTTGTGGATGAATATAAAGATGATATGTGGTGATTGTTTGAAGTTGAAGATGATGAGATAATAAAGGAAGAAGATGAAGTTGAAGATGATAGGTGGGAAAAGACAAATATACCCTCCACTTAAGAAGGCTTAACGCCCGTTAGTCCAACCAGTTAGGGTGAGGGACCAACGCTGAGTAACGTTTCGCAGTTAAGGACCAACGGTGCAATTTTTTGGTCAAAGGACGAAACTTGATGGTCAACGTATACCACAAGGACGAATGGTGTAGTTTACTCATAATTTATTATTACTAAGCATATTAAATTAAGCATGCATTGGCTTACCTAACTATTTTGAGTGGATAACTCGCACACTATAGCATATTGTACAGATAGTTACAACAACTATTTTGAGTGTTCTAATCTGATCCAACAATTGTGAAATTATAGTTATGAAATTCTCCTAATGATTTAATTTTATAACGAGAAGTTATCTCGTTATGCCAAACACCATCGCGTACCGACACCATGATAGGGAAAAATAAGAACATGGTAAATCTCATAATAGAAAACATTATAAAAGTAAAACTATTTCAGACACGCGTTCATAAAGCGTTGCATTATAGAATTTAGCAAACCATAATTCTATGATCACAGTATAATTTTGCGGGACATGAAATACATAAGAGCACTCGGTGAGGCATGTATTCACACGCCATTCGCACCTTTGGAAACCAATAACGGCGCCAAAACCTTACCGAGTAACTAGCCATTCGCAAGCCATTCGCAAGCCATTCGAACTTTCGCCATTTGAATGGCTTACGCCAAATGTATTGTGTGTTATTTTTATTTTTTATTTTTTTTGTATTGTGAGTGAGGATGTATTTTTAGTGGGGTATTTTGTGGGACCCAATAACATGTTATTGGTGTGTTATGAGGGAGGGGTGTTTTAGTTATTGGTGTGTTATTGAGAGGAGATGATGTGGCGCTGATGTGACATACCAATAACGTGTTATTGGTTGTAACCTTACCTAGCACTCTAATACATTATTATTACTACCAATAATGCTTCAAGGATGCAACCTATTTAATAATAATAATGTTATAAATTAATTATTTCTCTCTTTTGGTAAACACACGCACGCCTCTTTCACATACCAAAAGATATCATCAACTGTTCCCCAAAAACTTTTCATTCTCTTTCTTTTGCTGCTACAAATTCGTCTAGGTCAAAGCATCAAAAAGAGGGATTGACAAATATGGCATCTGAAGAAATTTTCTTTCTTCCCCATCTCCCCTATTTAAGACCCATTTATATGAAGGTCTTTGTCTCTTCCTTTTCCTGCCATTGTTCACGCCGGCCCAAATCGAAAGTCAAGCCCACCCTCATTGATCTATGAAGCTATACTATCCTTCCCCTTATTCCCAGAGCTTTTTCGTTTCCCCTACATCATTTCCCAGATGTCAACGAGGAGGGAGAAGGCTAGAAAACAAGGATTGAGAGTGAGATTTACTGAAATTAGTTACTCCCCATCTCCCAATTTGAAAAGTTGAGTCAAAAACTACTTTTTCCTCCTCTTTTATTTACAGTCGAGGCAACTAGAAGAGCCAACACACTCCAAATCTCACCACAAAGAATAGAAAATCTTAAAGGACTCGCTTGGGGTTTGCTCAGGATCGATTGGGATTTTGGTGTTGGATTCTCGGGTTAGCCTTCGACTCCATCGTCATTACACACTCCATTGTAAGAGTTAATTCAATCTTGTACCTTGTTAGATTCATGAACTTGGTTGATTATGAGATTGATAAGTTGTTATTAAACTATGTTTTAATTTATGGATATTGCCATAAATTATTTCTTGTTGTTCCTGTCAAGTGAATGAACCCCAAAAGTGGGATAATTAGTTTATAAAAATTGTTGATATCCTTGGTTAAAAGTGTGATTAGCTTGATGTCATCTTGCTATTTAGTATTTTTAGTAAAATCGATTTGGTCGAAAAACCCACTGTGATTATCGTCATTGTGGTGAGAGTTTGATGTCTAAAGTGGGAAGATGGGTTATCGATAATGGATTCATGTCTTGTTTGAAACTCAAAAATTCTTTTAACGTTAGTATAAATCTATTGGTATCCTTACTCCGCGATATGAAACCGTTTGGAATAAGCTTCTAGTTAATGGTGGGTGTCTTGGTTTCGTTAGGAGTCAGGATCCACAACAAGGGTGAGTCATGGTCGTTTCTTCGGGTCACACATAGTTACCAAGCTCGACATAAAGGGCCTTACTAGTATCGGGTTGTTTGGCCATGAGTCGCAAGGGGAAGACACCCAAGTAGGGTGTTTACTACCTGTTGTTGACACATGATCACAAGGGTGGTCGTGTAAATCGAAGGTATATCCATGTTGTTTAATTTGCGACCCTAGAATTCATGTTAGGAAGCATGTTTGGCTGTAGAAATCTCGTTGTTGATACAACTTCAATTTCCATGTTTGCGTTGAGTTACGTCGCGGATAGGAACACCTGGTTTATAGTTCGTACATCTCAAAATGTTTCCACAGAAAATGCCGTTTACAAACTCCTTCCAAACTCTAGTCAATCCGAAATTCATCTAGGAGTGTCTTGTGGTCATGTTGCTAGTAGGCGGTCAGTGTTGCAAAACAAGGCCTACAAGGCCGATTAATCGCCGATTAGGTGCTGCAAGGCCACCAACCTTTCCGATTTATGTAAATCGGTCAAACAATTAGGTCAACCGTGGTCAATGGTGGTCAATGACGGTTAATGGTGATCAAACTTGTCGAAAACCTTCATATCTTGCCGAAAATACTTAAAACTACCCATAAAATTGTTTGAATAACTTATGGTCATTTTTTATATCTATTACAAGATGTTTTTCAAGAAAAATATTGCCGAAAATACATAAACTTGTCGAAAATACCTAAAACTTGTCGAAAATACCTAAAATTTGCCGAAAATACTAAAAACTTGTCGGAAATACCAATCCGATTAATCACCGATTAATCCCGCCTAGACCGATTACAAGCTACAGGGAGGTTGACCGCCCGACTACCGATTCACGATTTTTGCAACATTGTAGGCGGTTAATATGTTGGGCACGGGTATCATTCGTGGTGTAATAGTCAAGTTGGGTAGTCGAAATGTGTTTTGAGCACATCGGACGTGTCATTATTGGTTTGAGTTCAACTCCGAGTTGACGACATTGTGCTCGAAACTCCTCTACACCTCAAGTATGCACCTGACAGTAAGGTGTTAAAAATCAGCATTTGGACCTCACATGGGCCGCAGCCCATGGAAATTTTCCATAGGGGTGCGTTTGTTTAATCTTGGGCCGAAGCCCACAAGTGCAAATTTAACCCCACTGGGCCGCAGTCCACACTAAATTACACAGAGTAGTTTAGCACAACTTGATACCAAGTGTAAATGTATAAGAGATGAAAATGAATAAAATATTTTTTTTGGTAATCAAGCGATAATAGTTCTAGTCATTTTATTGACCCGTGCTCATTTTAGTTGAGTCGATACCCTATCAAGCGTCTAGTCGCCATTTTTCGTCGACTCCACATGAATCTAATTTACTCAAGCAACACTTCGAAAACTTATTGAAAACATTAAACTATGAAAATAATTTGTTCGCCACATAAACTATCATATGATGCCTAATTTAAAACATTTCAATTCACTCATATTTTCTAACTTATGTCGTTAGTTTAACCGGTTTAATTTAACGTCGACATGTAAAGATTTTTGCAAGTACTATATCTAATGTCGACATATATACATCAACTACCGATATAACTACTTCAAGATGGAAGCGTTATACGCTAAATCAACTTGAGTTACTTTTGATAATATAAATCAATGTTAACATGGACAATATTAAACACATATATACACTTACTAGTAATCTAATAAAAGTCAAGTCCATTGTATAAATTATACTCATCAATAACTCTTCGTCATTTTTACTTGTCCAATTTTGATACATTCCGATTTCTTATTCATATACTTTCAAATAGTAAAACCTTGTGAATTTTGAAAACAAATTTCGGTCTTAGCACCAATACTCAAGCGATATCAAATTAACTAATTTAAACCCTTGAAAGTAAGTATACTTTACCAAGTCTTAACTAAAATAATGAACTAAATTTTGCCCTGCTTACTTAGGTCGCGTGTCGGTGCGGTTCCACAACACACATTGATTTCCACCTTCGGACTACTAATTGCTAAGGTGAGTTTATAGCCTCACTTTTATTTCAATTTGTTGTTTACTAATCTTTGGGGTGAGAAAACATGCAAAACTTTTAAGGACCTAAATTATTACTTGAATATTATTACGCAGATTAGCCTAAGCCCTTAAATCCCAAATGCCCATTTCCCCCCGTTCGGTTGGCCCCACATGAGTCAAGGCGAAATGTATAGCATGTCGGAATCGAGTGTCTTGGGTTAAACACTCGCTTTGGGCCCTATTAGTATGACAACATTTTGCATACAAAAACTGTCGTAGCTTCGGTTGCATGAACTTAGTGCTAGCGTAATATGTTTACAACTGCTTTAAATGATTTTATTATCTGGATTGGTCCTACACTGTTTAAATATTGAAACCTATGAACTCACCAGCTTTTTGCTGACTTTTAGCATGTTTTTCTCAGGTTTTCTTTCTGTAGGCAAGGTGGTGGCAAGGCAAGGGTCACAGGCTAATCTCTGAGGCTTTTAAAATAAAACCATGACTCAATAGATATGGGTCAACTTAAATTTATGGACCAATATTTTCAAATATGTAATTTAACGAAAATAATTATACATTTTAATGAAATGTGTATTCTATTCTTTATTACATGTGTTGTGATCTCCGACTCAGTAGCACCCCATGTCCCTATTGCTTCCGCTAAACCAGTTTTGGGGGTGTTACATTTTGTGTGTGAAATTGATTTTTTTAATGTGTGTGAGGTTGTTTGGGAGGATCAGCCAAATAAAGGAGAAAAGGGGTGGGGGGGGGGGAGCCGAAATTTTGGATGACCAGAAATACTAAATCTTCAAATGAATCTAGACCTCTGTTTAGCTTCTTATATTGTGTAAAACATTTTATTATCTTTGGCCTATGAGAGACTTATGTTAGGAGTATTATTTTATTTTCTTTTATTTACTTAAGTATTTAGTTTAAAAGTTTATGTATTTTGGTTAATTCACAAGCTTCTTAAACCTTAAGCACATGTCTATATATTTAACTTGCGTCTTCACAATTCAAGACTTAGGCAACTTCCGAATATTTTCATATTTAGTGAATTAAAATTCTTAGGGTATTATAATTCTTCCCCTCTAAAATAAAATTTCGTCCGCGAAATTGGAAATAGGAGGGTTAACAAAACATACCGAATCACGAAAAGAAATGAGGATAACACTCTCGCATTGATTCCTCGGTTTCTCAAGTAGCCTCGCTCTCAGGATGGTTCTTCCAAAGAATCTTTACGAATAGAATAGACTTAGTTCTCATGACCCGATCCTGACGCTCCAAAATAGTGTCAGGTTCCTTAACGTAGGACAAATCTTCCCGAATCTGATCAAAAGGGTAGGAAACAATGTGGAGCGGATGATAGCTGTATCCCCTTAGCAGAGATACATGAAAGACGTTATGCACGTGTGAAAGCTGCGGAGGTAACGCCAGACGATACGAAACCTCACCAACACGATCCAAAATCTCAAACGGTCCAATGAAATGCGGACTAAGTTTCCCCTTCATACCAAAACGCTTAAGCCCACAGAATGGAGAAAACTTAAGAAACACACGATCACTGGAACTAAACTCCAAGGTATGACGATGCCTGTCAGCATAACTCTTCTGGCGAGCTCGAGCTTCCTTGAGCTTTTCCTTAGCCACCGCCACTTTCTCATTGGTAACCTCAATCAACTCGGGTCCCTCAATAATCCATTTACCGACCTCATTCCAACAAATAGGAGCTCTACACTTCCTCCCATACAACATCTCAAACGGAGCTCTCTCAATACTGGTGTGCCAACTGTTGTTGTAGGCGAACTCAACCAAACACGAATGATCATCCCAAAGTCTAGTCCACTCAAGAGCACATGCCCTCAACATATCCTCTAATGTATGTATCGTACGATCTGACTGCCTGTCGGTCCGCGGATGAAAATCCATGCTAAACTGAAGATGAGTACCCTACGCCTTTTGCAAACTCTTTCAAAATCATGAAGTAAAACGAGGATCATGATCAAAAATAATAGTCGAAGGAGTACTGTGAAGACGAACAATCTCCTGCTGAAAAATCCTCGCCAAATGTCCCACCGAGTAATGCTTCCGAATAGGTATAAAGTGGGCAGATTTAGTCAGACGATCAACAACAACCCAAATAGTATCATGCCTCCTCAAGGTGTGGGGTAAACCGGTGACAAAATCCATGGTAATCTGGTCCCACTTCCACAAAGGAATCTCTAACGGCTGTAATAAACCACTTGCCCTCTGGTGCTCGATCTTGACTTGCTGACAATTTAGCCACATAAGTTGCCACATCCTGCTTCATCCCATTCCACCAAAAATGTTGTTTCAAGTCCCTGTACATCTTGGTAGATTCTGGATGGATAGTAAACGGAGAACTATGCGCTTCAGAAAATACCGCCTCCCGAAGAGAAGAATCATCCGGAACACATAACCGGTCGCCAAACCAAACAATCCCATCGTCGTCCAACCGAAACTCTGTCTCCTCACCTCGTTCCATCCTCTAAATCATAGCCCATTGATAACATCAAATAGTCCTGAATATTAAGTGTCAATTTTCCCCTATAATACTTGTAATTTATATCATATATATGGATTTATGCTTGTTTTCCATTGTTTTCCACTTTCAGGTAAATTACGAGCATTGGAGCTAAAGAGACGCGAAACTGGAGAAATATCTAAAGATTTATCACAGTATGCTATTTTGAAGAAGTTACGGCGTAACTCGTCTCTCACATTACGCCGTAACTATTGCGTGACTCAGAAAACCAACTTATCATAAGGTTACGGCGTAACTCATCTCAAAGATTACGACGTAACTACATTAGGTCAAATGAGGTTCCACGCCGCTGTTACTTATGCCGTAACTACTGCATCTCTTATGACGTAACCGAGTTTATTGAAGACTACGGCGTAACCACTCATAAGGTTACGCCGTGACCAGCAGATCTAGTGCATTATACGAGGAAATAGAAGGTTACGACGTAACTCCTATATTGGTTACGCCGTAACCCAGATCTGGCCTATAAATACCCTACGAATTCCAGCATTTCTAATCATTCCATTCCACACACAATACTCAGAGAACGTGGGAAAAAGCTCAAGGCAGGTCTAGAGGAGCATACAGAGCTGTCTTCAAGGGAGAAATCACTCCCCTATGATAAGCATTAGCGTTTTATATTTCTTTTACTTTCAATTCATGTATTTCGTACCTTTGAATATTGAATTCGTTTGCATGATTAATATGAGCGGCTAAGAACCTTTTGGTGCTGGCCTAGTTATGATTCCTTAATTATTTTGTTTGCGTTTACTTTACTTCCGTACAATTATTTCTAAGTGTATGCATGCATAGTTTATTGGTAGCCACCCTTGGTTCGGTAGTTTTGAATGGCGATAGAGGCCAATTGCCTAGGAGATATGACCAACTGACCCTAGGTGAGCGGACTGAGACGGGAAGGGTAAGATATGACCAACTGACGGCCCTTTCTACTTGTGCGATTTGACCAACTAATCACCTATCGTTTGGATGAACTTAAGAATTAGGGGGTGCGTGTATAAGTTCCTAACGACTGGGCAATCACTATTATAAGTCTAGCATGTAGCGGTACTTAATGACTTGGCTTAGGGGACCAGGAACAACAGGTCTTATGAGGGGACACCTGACTTCTCCTGTGGTGGTATCTTTGCTGATAGGTTAGGGCGAATTGACCAAATGCTGCCCTCTCGACTTTGAAGCCACCTGAAGTAATTGGAAGTAAGTAGACGTAGACATAACTAGCTAGGAGGATTAACTAGGTTAGCACCATTCTCCTCTATTGATTTCCCTTTATCCTTTATTTGCTTTTATTTACTTTATTCTGCTTTAGTAATTTAATTAATTAAATCCCTATCGAAACCATTATTAATCTGTGACACCTAGACTTAGTAATAATCCAACACACATAGCTCTTGGGATGACCTCGGCTTTACCGTTTAATACACTATACACGACCGGGTACACTGCCCGTTAGTGCACTAGGGTAGACCATAGGTATAACGAGACACTATAAATATTAAGACCTTGTCAGTAAAACCTGCATCAAGTTTTTGGCGCCACTGCCGGGGAGTTATATTAGGATTGATATTAAGTCTTTAATTTCATTTTAAACTTTTCTCACGATCATATTTCAAGTTTTCAGGTACCATGGAAGTTTTTAACATTGATGACCTCACTTTTGAGGAATACTTGGCGTTGACAAGAGCGGAACAAGGGCCGGGTCTTGTAAGACCGACAATTGGAGCGGATGTCCGTTTCGAAATCAAAGACCAATTTATGAGGGAGCTTCGTGCTAACCCTTTTTCAGGAAACAGGGACGAAGATGCATATGAGCACGTTGAAAATGTCCTATACATTGCAAGCCTTTTCAACATTCAGGGCGTGTCTCATGATGCTGTTATGCTAAGGGTATTCCCAATGACTCTTACTGGAGCTGCCAGAAGATAGATCGAAAGATTTCCCACCGGGGCAATTAATACTTGGGCGTTACTTAAGAAGCACTTTATTCAAAGATATTGTCCGCCATCAAAGATTTCTAACCAGCTTTTGGAGATCCATAATTTCAAACAAGAAGACGACGAAACGTTGTATCAAGCTTGGGATAGATACAACGATCTTCTTTACAAGTGTCCTACACATGATCTAAACAACCAGCAGAAGGTCAATATTTTCTATAAAGGAATTAACATAACTATAAGGCAAATGCTGGACTATCAAGGACCTATCCCTAACATGACTCCTACTCTTGCAATTGAAGCCATTCAAAAAATGGCAGATCACTCTCAAAAATGGCACGACGGAGGAAGTAAAAGAAACCAAGGTGGAAGTTTTGACGGAATTGCAGCAATCGCTAGTAAAATTGAAAATCTCAGTCGAGATATGCTGAAGGTCAGAGAAACCGTTCATGCCATCCAAGTGGGTTGTGAAAGCTGTGGAGGAGGACATCTAACGAAAAATTGTCCTCATGTCGACGAAGAAAATATTGAAGAAGCTAAGTATGGAGAAAATCGACCATTTTACGGAGATAATCGAAATAATAACGGGTATCGTGGAAATTACAACCGTGGGCCTTATGGAGAAAGAAAGCCCAGTCTTGAAGAAACAATCAATAAGTTCCTGGAAACTTCAGCCCAGAAACAAAAAGAACAAGATACATGGTTAAAGGGGTTTCTAGGAAAACACAAATAAAAATCTTTCCAGGCACGACGAAACCCTACAAAATCTTGGAGCAATGATTGAAAAACTCAGTGCTGAGATAGATGGAATTGAACTTTATGAATACTACTTAACATAAAATAACTACGACTACGAGCTTTCTAACGACCCGTCCGTCCTCCACGGTGTTACATAACTAAATACTACTTAACATAAAATAACTACGACTACGAGCTTTCTAACGATTACATATACTTGAGGTGACCGACTCTTTAATACATGGAATTTCTAATTCCTAACAGTCTCCCCCTAAGGGAGGTCACCTCAAACACACATTAAAATTACATTGAATACAAACAGATATAACATTGAGATTGTTCTTGGATTCTTGTCCATGTTCTTTGTTCTGTAGCTCGTAGTCTTTGATTCTTCATTATTGCATGTTTGGATAATCTGAGTGGAGGTCTTTAACTGATCCACGTGATACTGAGTTTTGAGCCGGCTTTGAGATCATCAGCCACATTTAAATCTCTGACTCAACCTTTTTGGTGTTGGTAATTAGTGATGTTGTGACTTTTGGACCGACATGCTCACATTCTGGATCATGATTTATTCTTATCAGAGTAGCGGAAGCTTTCGTTGATTCATGATATTGGCAGCAGCGTTGCAGAAGCATGGAGTGAAAATATCAGAGTCATTGATGCACCAATCATGATTTCTTTAGATATGAATGTGTTGTGTGAGCATGCGGCTATTGATTGACCACTCCATTCTGATCAGCTGCAAACGTCGGGGTGTACCTGCATAAGACAGTTAGCAATAAAGCGCATGAAAGTGTCTTTGATCACTTTCGATGAATTGAGGTACACGGCCCACGGTTCCCCGTTGATCAGTACAAGTACTGCCTGTGATAGGTATAATTCCGAAGAATTTCCTTGACAGGGTTTCGCAGCTACTCTAGCCGTTCTCAAACCGGAGCGTCTCAAAGAAGACAACACGGAGTGAGTGAACCAGCGAATAGAGATTCACTGATTGATGAAAAAAGATTTGAAAAACAATCGTGTATAGCTCAATAGAAATTATTTTTGCAATACAACGAAGTTTTAGTGAAAAATCATTTATCAATTATAAACACCTTTTGATTTGAAATAATTGTACACAGTCGATGTGCTAGAGAAAAGAGTTTTTAAGCACAACAACCGGTTTTTCAAAGGCATCCGTCAATCCATTTTCTTGGACCTGGATTGATTCAATTTTGAATCGCTCCACTGATGAGGTCCATATGACACAATCAAGTCTTGGCAATACCACAAGGATAGTGCGTAGTACTCGTAAGATATAATCTCACATTCCACATTGTGTGAAATAGTGAGTCTTCAAGAAATAAGTGTCCTAAAGAGATTAATTGATGATCTCGTGGCTCTAGACTCAATTTTTGCATATTTTGGTTTCCTGTGCCGGAGACTAGGGAGAGGGTCTCCTTCTTCAATATCAACAATCTCTAAGAGAGAGTCGATAGATTATGTAGGTTCCCTATGAGAATGAACAAGCCCTTTTAAGAGGAACTTGAGTAGCTTGGGAAGTTAGTGCAGTGCGTCACTGGGTCCATGACGTCTTGTCTTCAATACCAGTGTTACCTTAGTAACCACCAGTAGCATATGAATTGAACCCGGTTTCTGCCCTAAGGTTGAATTATTGGAGGGCTATTTCTTTTCACCCTTTTTCTCATTCAATTCTTTTTCATTCTTCAACCCCTTCAGTGCTTACCGAGACTTCATAACTAGAACCTTGTTGGGTTTGTTCCAGTACTAGCTCAATCTCAGTCCGCACTCTTCCCATATCTCACTTTTCTCCTTTTTTCATCATACCTAAGGACTTCTACACTATCTAGTGGATTGTCCCTGGGTAGATCCCTCCGGTTCTGGCGGATCATGGGACCTCAACCTAACCTTATCAACCTTATATCACCATACATAAAGTAAAGTTGGTCGGTCTTTTTGGTATCGTTCATCAGCCATTGGAACCAATTGAAAACCATTTGAAAATCAATCAAGATACTTGTGATACATAATCAAAGCATTTTGTATCTTAATTGTTTTGATATTTTAGAAATGCTCCCCCTCAACATATGCATAATAATTTAGAATTTGTTTAGCACATGGAGGCAAGAGATCTTTGAAATCGTTATGATTGAGAATGAAAGGTCC
This sequence comes from Chrysanthemum seticuspe, assembly GCA_019973895.1. Lineage (NCBI taxonomy): Eukaryota > Viridiplantae > Streptophyta > Magnoliopsida > Asterales > Asteraceae > Chrysanthemum > Chrysanthemum seticuspe. The sequence continues at coordinate 208,060,416 of BPTQ01000008.1, read as the reverse complement.
AATCTTTTGATTAACATTTTCTAAAATGATCATCATCACTTCCTAATCAATTTGAGTAGATAAAACATTTTAAAGAAGGGTGAGGTTTTCACAAGTTTGCTCCCCCTCAATATGTGCATAGATGTTTGAGAATATTTTTCACATATTAGGAAAAGACTGCACATTGAGATAAATTGATCACGTTTCAAATATTTGTGGTTTAAGATAGATGCTCCCCCTCAACGTGTGCATGGAAAATTTGAAATCGTTTGTCACTTGCGGGGAGGCAAACATACTAATCACTTATGAAACCATCTATCGAATTATCAGTTTAAATCCAATTTAAATCGCAAATTCTCCCCCGATCACAATTATCAAATCATTTGAGAATCGTGATCTCAGTAGATTTAAATTGTTTTTGAAAGCTTTTTAAGGAGAATTGTGACTTGATTTTGAAAACGTTTTAACTGATAAGGATCGAATTTTGAGACTTTAGACTCCAAAGATTTAAACATGCTTGAATAACTTTTGAAAAACAAACCATTGTTTGAAAAAAAATACACTTTTTAATTAAAAATAATTCTCCCCCTCAATCAATGACATAAGTTGTTGATTGAGATAGATAGTTTTAACAACCGTTTAGTACAAATGATTTTTAAAAAAAATTGAGCCCGAGTAATTTTTCAAAGTAATTCGTTTTCCTTGGATAGTGAGAATTTTATATTTAATAGAATCAGAGCATGAGATTTGAAAAACAAGATAAAGTATGGCTCTGTTCTTTATTTTTAACACGGGTTACTTCCTGAAATGACAATAAACCACTATTTTTCTTCGCCTCATTTTTTTTTTTTTTTTTTTTTTTTTTTTTTTTTTTTTTTTTTTTTTTATGAAAAACTATGTACATTCGATGAACATCTAAAGACCCGTGACATTCTTTGAATATCAACACAAAGTCCGTAGATGATATCGAATCGAGAAAAACATGACAAAATGACATAATTTTTTGAGAAATTTTCGATTTTTTTTTTTTTTTTTTGAAAAAAAAATATATATACAAAGAGATAGATGAAGAAAGACCTTTACTCATCGTCTTCCTCTTGAAGACGTTTGAGTGTTTCTGGTTGAAGGCTTTTCAAGCCAAGTCGTGGAAGAATAAACTCAAAACGTTCTCTTGGAAGAGCTTTGGTGAAGATGTCTGCTAACTGGTATTCAGTCCTCACAAAATAGAGTTCCACCACACCTTTTTCCACTTGTTCCCTGATGAAATGATGTCGAATGTCGATATGCTCTGCTCTTGAGTGTTGAACGTTGTTGCATGAGAGAGCAATAGCACTTTTATTATCACAGTACAGAGGGATTTTATTGAATACAAAGCCATAGTCAGTTAATTGAGATCTCATCCATAGGATTTGAGCACAACAAGATGACATGGCTATGTATTCAGCCTCTGTAGAGGAAATAGATGTACTAATTTGCTTCTTTGAAGACCAGCTCGCAAGCTTATCACCCAAAAACTGAGCACCTCCAGACGTACTCTGACGAGTATCTTGACACCATGCATGATCTGCATCTGCATATACTGTTAGTGACATACCGGTGTCGTTCGGGTACCAAAGTCCCATGTTGATGGTTCCTTGGAGATACCGAAAGACCCGTTTAACCGCTTCAAGGTGCTTTTTAGTAGGCTTAGCCTGGTATCTAGCACACATGCACACATCGAACAAGATGTCTGGTCTACTAGCTGTGAGGTACATCAGGGATCCAATCATACTACGATATTTCGTTTGGTCTACCATGATCCCTGAGTGGTCCTCATCAAGCTTGGTTCGTTCAATCATGGGAGTGTCAACAGGGTCACTAGAATCGAATCCAAATTTCTTTAAAATCTCATTTGCATATTTAGATTGATTTATGAAAATGCCTCCGGGACTTTGTGAAATTTGTAATCCCAAGAAAAATGACATTTGTCCCATCATTGACATTTGAAATTTAGAACCCATTTCTTTTGAAAAACGGTCACACTCATTGGGGTTAGTCGAGGCAAATATGATATCATCAACATAAATTTGAACGTGAATTAAATGTTTGCCTGACTTTCTGGTGAACAACGTTGGATCAACTGCTCCTTTGCTGAACCCGGTAGATAGAAGAAACTTTGATAGCGTATCATACCATGCCCTCGAAGCTTACTTTAAACCATAAAGAGCCTTCTTCAAACGATAAACATGAGTAGGATGCTCTGGATTCACAAAGCCTTCAGGTTGGCTGACGTAGACGACCTCTTTAAGATCTCCGTTAAGAAATGCGGTTTTAACGTCCATTTGATAAACAACCATGTTCTTGCTAGCAGCATTAGCCAAGAAGATTCTGATCACCTCGATACGTGCAACTGGAGCAAAAGATTCCTCAAAGTCTATCCCTTCTTCTTGACGATACCCTTTAGCCACTAACCTAGCCTTATTTTTCAAAACATCACCATGCTCATCAAGCTTCACTTTGAAGATCCACTTAAGTGCAATGATCATAGCACAATCTGGAGCTGGTACTAATTCCCATACATCTAATCGATCAAACTCATGAATTTCATCTTGCATGGCATTGAACCAACTGTCTTCATTCATAGCAGTTTTAACATCTTTAGGTTTGATCTTTGAGAGTACTGAGTTAAAGAAGCACCATAAGGCATCAGTAGCAAGCTGTTTACGAGTGGATACCGGACGAGAAGGGTTTCCAATGATGTTATCCAATGGGTGATCATGTGTCCATTTTCTAAGATGTTCATGTGGTTGTGGTTGTGGAACCGAAGTAGCAGAGTCGATGTCTCCTGATGAAGATGGTTCAGATGATGATTCAGGAGCAAATATATTTTCAAATAGAGCATCTTCGAGAGTAGCAAAGGGATTGACTTCATCCTGTGAATCAGAAGCATTTCCATGATGTACACTTGATGATTGAAGATTTGTTGATGAAACAGATTGGTCAGCAGCAGGAGCTTCTTGGCTTAATGACATAGAAGTTAAAGGGTTAATTTCATTGACCGGGATAGAAGCAGCCTCTGGTGATTGAATTGTCATATCATTGTTACTTGGCTCAAATTGTTCATCAAACATTGGATCAAATAGTTTCTTTAAATCATCTTTTGATGGAGGTACATATGGAGTTGCTGGAGAAGAATTTGGTACAAGGGATGAACCAATGGGACTGTTTTGAAGTGCGGGTCCTGAACTGGATTGTCCAGGAGCCATTTGACCGGTCATCTCATCAAACGTGACGTGAATTGTTTCCATAATATTTCGGGTTCTCTTGTTGTAGATTCGGTAACCTTTTGTGTTAGGTGCATATCCTACAAAAACTCCAATGTCCGCTTTAGCTCTCAGTTTTCCTAAATCTTGACCATCATTAGTTGGATAACATAAAGCACCGAACACACGAAGGAATGAAAGATCAGGTTTTCTGTTGTGGACAAGTTCATATGGAGTTTTTCCATGAGCAGTGTGAATCAGGGATCGATTTTGGGTGTAGCATGCAGTGGCGAAAGCTTCACCCCAGAGAAACATTGGAACTTTTGAGTAAATCAGCATAGTCCTTGCGGCTTCCACAAGAGTTCGATTTTGTCTTTCAACTACACCGTTCTGTTGAGGAGTTCGAGGAACACTTCTTTGATGACTGATTCCAATACTTTCATAAAACTCACTAAGTTGTTTGTTAACAAACTCAGTTCCATTGTCTGTTCGGATGATTCTGACCGTTTTGTTAAGACGAACCTGCAGCTGTTTGATATGTTTGATGATGATATCTGGAGTTTCATCCTTTGTCTTTAAGAACTTTACCCAGGTGAATCTAGAGAAATCATCAACCAAAACTAATACATATTTCTTCCCAAAGATATTCTGCACTCTCATGGGTCCACATAAGTCCATGTGAATTGTATGAAGAACTTCTGTGACTGAGTTTGTAGGTTTGGATTTATGGGCATACTTCTTGCTTTTTCCCAACTGGCATGCTGAACAAAGATGATCCTTTTCATACTTAAGTCTAGGTAGACCTACAACTAAGTCCTTTCTGGAGAGATCATTGATGGTGCCGAAGTTCAAGTGATTGAGACGACGATGCCATAACCATGACTTTGTTTTAGAAGCCTTTGACAACAAGCAAATTGGAGAAGACTTCATCATATCTTCAATAGAGATGGTGTATAGATTTGAGCCACTTGAACCTCTTAAAAGTTCCTTACCATCAAGTTCTCTAACGAAACAAGTATGTTTTCTGAAGGCAACTTCTAGATCAGAATCGCATAATTGACCAACATAGAACAGATTATGACCAAGACCTTCCACATAATATACCCTGGAGATAACACTTTTTCCAACAACATAATCTCCATAACCCTTAATAGCACCGAAATGATCATTCCCGAATCTAACTGTCCCGATGAATTTGCTCACGAAGTTCATGAGCCGCGACCGGTCTCCAGTAATATGCTTGGAACAGCCTGAGTCCAGGTACCACATAACGATTTGAACGATCTGCAGTTGAACACAGACAAGAATGGATAACTGGATATTTGGGATCCCCATGCAAGAATGGGTTCCATTTGGTTAGTAACAGTAATTGGAACACCCACATCAGAAATAGAAACATCCATATCAGAAGTAGAAGCAATGGAATCATTGGGAATAGATGCAGTGCTGGTGTCTGTATTTGACCTATTCAAAGTATGTTCACTTCTTAAGGGAATAGTTCTACCAGTAGGCATCCATTTTCTAGTGGGCATAGTCTTAGTAGTTTGAGGACAAAACTGATTATTCTTATGACCAAAAGGTATCCAATAATAACCTATCTTTATAAATGTTCTTCCTGTGGGTTTCCACTATTTTCTAACAATCTTTCGTCTTTGCCTTTTAGCCTTCTTTGCACGATTATTAGCATTAACAATTTTAACTGGGCATTTGACAGCATTAGACAAAGCATTCACACCACATTCATGATTAGCAACAGAATTCAAGCAGACATCATTACAAGGTTTGCAAATAGTATCAGAATTCGAATTAATTACAGTACGCCTATGGCTAATACTAGAATCAACACGATTCGTTTTATTTAACTCAAACTTAGTGTTCCTAGGGTGATCTTCTACTTTCTTCCAATGCACATTCTTAGCTTGCGAGGTCCTATCATTCCTTGTATTGTCTTGAGACTTTGACCTGCTCGCTTTAATGTCACTGTTTACTCCTGTAGAGGGAATGGGAACATTAGTTGGTTTTGCTAATTTATGCATTTCCTGTTTAGATGTGCTGGGATCTGAACTATTTGAAGGCACAATAAAGTTCATTCTCTTAACAGTAGAAGTGCTGGGAGTTGAACTCCTAGAGGGCACACTCGAGTTCACATTCTTAGCACTAACAGATTTGGAATCTGAACTACTTGAAGGCACACTAAGGTTCACGTTCATAACATTTGGCATTGAATGACTTGCATGCTTGGCACTAGGCATTGAACAAGGTATCAAGGGATTGACTTGCTCACCTAAGGTTTTAGGGCATATTGTAATTAAGCATTCTAGAATTTCTTGAGATCGTTTGGCATATAAGCATGCATGGCCAATTGCATTATCAAGTGGTTTCTCTAACTTATCCTCTTCTACAATCTCACGGAGACATTCTAGGCTGTCCTTAAGATATGAGAAATATGTTTGAATTGCCAGTTTGTTATTCCTAAGATGAGGAGGAACATATTTCACAGTCAAAGCATATTTATTACAAACATGCACCTTTGAAGCACCATTCTCCCCATTGGTCATTGGCATTTTCCCTTTTACCTGACTCTTTAGACTCTCAATTTCCTTTTGCAACGAGGTTATTTTTTTATTATTTTTGTTCCGAGTGACTTTAATTGACTCAAATAACTCATTGAAATGACGTTTAACCTTTTCATTTTCTTCTAGAAAACTCTCATTTTCCTTTTGTAAGGCATTAACCAAGTTTTGAAGATGAAAATTTTGAGAATTCCGAGAATCTAAAGGAGGAGGCATTTGGGAGCCCGTCATATTGTTCTTTTCACCCTTTAATTGAGAGATTTGGGCTTTCAACTTTCTGATCGTGTTACAGTGAGCTTGAATCTGTTCGTCACGTTTGTTTAGTTCAAAAACTGCATCAAACTCTGGAACATCCGAGGATATCTTGATGTTTGAGGTTTTAACATTTTCTTTAAGATGTTGATATTTTAGTTGCAAGTCAAAATGTTCAACTTCTAGCTTAGAAAAATGTTTTACCAAATTATCGTGATCATCATGTTCAATTTTATCACTTAGTTTAGAGTTTTTGATTTCAAGCTCAATGACATGATCATGGGAAACTTTCAACGCAACAGATAATTCATGAAATTGAGAAGCAGTAATAGAGCAATTAGTAGCAGTATAAAACACATCTTGAGAGATACATTCAGAAATCAGATTCTCATTTAAATTATGCAAGTTCTTCCTCTCAATTTCATTATATTTTAATGCCCGCTCATAGTCACTAACCTCAACTATCATTGCATCAAATTCCTTTTCCATTTCTTTAATGTCTAAATTCATTCCCTTTTTAAGACTTTCAAAATGATCTTTTAGTTGTTTAAAGAAAGGCATGACTTCAGTTAAATAACATTCTTTTGTTTGCTCAAAACCCCTTTCCTCTTCAGTTATACCAGTGGGTATGATCCTTTTCTTACAAGTTTTCTCAAAATCAACAAATAGTTGAAAAATAACATATTGACTGATTAAGGTCTTGCTTTTAGTGGCAATAGTCCTAGGAACTAAATGCATTGGTGTATTGGGAGGATACACAATCGCTGAAGGCATTTTCCTAAAGGGAGGGTTTGTTACAACAAGATTCTCTGCTTTTTGCTTATCTAAATCCTTTTTCCAGAACACTTGTTCGGGTGTTAACAACGTCTGAGGCTTAAACATGTTCAAGGAAATCCAGTTCTCCTTCTTGTAATCATGGGGTGCGATATTTATTTTTTTCTCTTTACAATTAGGATCATCTAATTTCTTGTTCATCTTTTCCCTAGTGACTTCATCTGATTTCTTATCTTCCTCAGTGCACTCAACGCAACTAGGTTTCTGTCTAGGTTTAAGGATTTCATTGCCATCATAAAGAACCTTATGAGCATTTCTAGCTTTTTTAATGACCTTTGGATTTGGTTCCTCAACAAGGGGAATGCTATGCTTATCGCTTAAGACTCTATGTTTAGTGATTAAGTGAGCAGTCTGAATGGTATTTCCTTGTACGTACAACTTATTTTCAAGCTTGTTTTTCAAGGTTTTTAGATTAGAAAAATCATTCAAAAGTTTTGATTCCATAGCACTGAATTCTTGCTTAAGCATTTTAACATTTTCTTGAAGTTCTTGATTTTGCTTAGCAGTTTTAGAAAGCTTTTCTTGTAAGGAGTTTAACTCTTGTTTTAATACTTCTTCTCTAAACCTACTTTTTCTAATAGTTGTACGCATTTGGTCATCCATCTCCTGCTCACGGGTGGTCAACTCAAACTTAGCACGTTGTTCATAAATAGCAACACGTTCTTTATAAGCATTTAGCTCAGAGATAACAGAATCATCAGTGGCACATGCAGTGTATTCATCAAAATCATAGTCATTGTTGACTGCAGAAGATGCATCACTTGGTACAACTTCACTTTCACTTTGTTTCACATATTGATCATATGGGACAACATTGATATTCCCCATATTTTCAATATTTGATTCAATAGTTTCAGTTGTTTGTACTTTGTCATGCATCTTTTGCACATCAGCATCATCGTATAGTTTTAATACCTCTGAGATGAGTTTGTCTTTGGATGGGCCAGCTTTTGGTGAAGATGAGACCTTAGGAGAAACCATTGGAGAAATGCTAGCCATAAAAATTGTGTGTGCAGTAGGTCCATCATCCACATCAGAGTCGTATGCATCACAATCAGCGACTTGAAAGACATTATGATGATTGTGACCTATCTCCTGAATTGGCTGCTCATCCATATCTGCATCATAGGTCTTGGCATTGCCCTCAGCGAGAAACAACAACTCTTCTTCATCCAAAGCTGCACCATTATCCTGAGCTTGCACAAGCAACATCTTATCTCTGAAGTATTCTACATTCTGTGGAAGTTTTGGAGATGTGCAGTTCCTAGCAATGTGTCCTTCACCACCACAGTTGTAGCATTTGATTGGCTTTGCTTGACCCTGGTTTCCATTCCTTCCCCTATTCTGATTTGCAGCATAACCTCTACCAGCTCCACCTCTTGCTTGTTCGTACTGCCTTTCTTGAACTGGCTGCACCATAACCTTCCCATCTCTGACAGTGGCTTGATTGTGTGGATTGGATGCAGTTCTGAGATTGTTGTTGGTGTGTGGAAGAGAGTTCATGTTTTGACTAATCAGAAGAGCCAGTTGATTAATGAAGTTTCCCACGTGTGCATCAACATCAGCTTGTTTGAACATAGGATCAGGAATGAGTTTGTGATTACCATTACCCATAGGTATTACTTGTGAGGCTTTGGTTGTGATTCCGATGTTTGAGTAGAAAGCAGTTGAATCATTCGATGAGCTTGTCTCTCCCTGGTTGGTTTTGAACTGATTAAGAATCATTTTTTCAAACATAGCATGTCTCTCATTCTGAAGGAGGAAGGCATAGAGTTGCTCATAGTTTGTATTCTTCAATCCTTTGGTTAGCTTTACAGAAGTAACAAACTTGTGCCATTCGGGATTCATGTTGTTCACAAACTTTGAGTTCAGCTGAATGTTTGGCATGGTCATTCTGATGTTCCTCATGTCATTAACAAGCTTGTGGGTTTCATCTTGAAGTTCTCAAATTCATCATAGAGTTGTGATTCTCTGTCTTCCATAGTTAATTCAGAACCTGAGAGAAGCATCTTGACATTATCCCACACTGCCTTTGCTTCAGTGTTGTGATTGATCAGCTTGTAGATATCTTTTGGAAGACCTTGAAGTAAGATGTTAGAAGCCCTGATATCAGCATCGAATCTCTTTTTCTCCTTATCATCGAGCTCATCATACGTCTTTGGTCTGTCTATTCCATAGATCATTGTAACATCTTCAGCCGTATCAATTAAGTCTCTAGTAGTCTCAACCCGATACGGTCCTTCATCAATCGATTTGAGAATGTTGACTCCATTTTCCTTTCCAAGACAGTACAATCTGATTCTTTGAGCCCAAGAGTCGTAGTCAGTTCTGTCAAGCATAGGTGGACGAGTATCTGACCCTGCTGCTTGAACGTCCTCAGCTATGGAAGAAACAATAGTAGGAACGACGTTTGCCATGATTACAAGTTCTATGGGATTTTACAATTCTTTGATTAAACCGGGAAATTGATTCTTTCACGGGATTTTACTAAACCAAAAGAACAACCGTAAGAATGTATCACGAAGAAGTGACAAGTCTAAAATTAGACAAGTAGTAAAACACACAACTCGCTTAGTTATCAACTCGCTAAACACCCAACTCGCTCAAGGAGACAACTCGCTTAAGGGATCAACTCGCTAAATAGCCAAGTCGCTTTAGCATCAACTCGCAACACTGTCAACAAGCTTAATGAATCAAGTCGCTAAATAGCCAACTCGCTTTAGTATCAATTCGCAACACAATCAACTCGCTTGAACACCAAGTCGCTTAAATTAACTCGCTAGCTTTACAACTCTCTTAATAGCTAAGTCGCTTTAGATCTCAAGTCGCTTAAAGAAACAACTCGCTTAGAACCCAAGTCGCATAAAAATAAACTCGCTAAACAGCTAAGTCGCATGTACCAACTCGCATCCAATAACAAAGCAACACGCTTTGAAGAAAAAGCTATCCGAGACACAACTCGCTTCGTACAAACTTCAAAAATAACCACTTTATCAATCAAAAACAACCAAACCACAATGATTTAAGCCTTCCAATTCAAAATATAAACACATATGATGATCCTAAACACAAAAGTACAAGCAAAATTCAAACTTTAACACTAGAATTTGTCCAAATGAATCAAACTCTCCTAAACCTTTAATACCCCAAAAACCTTATGAAATCCACCAAAACAAGAAGCATGAACGATGAGTGATCAAACCATGGCTCTTGATACCTATTGTTAGATATAAGATTTCACAAACACATTAAACCATAACCATGTGGGGCGTTAACAATGTTTAGAGAGAGAAAGTTCTAGTGAGAGAAAGGAAGAGAGTTGGGAACTATGTGAAACAAAGAAAAATAGTATTGAAGCTCCAACCCTCTACCTTGGGAGGTAGAGGGTATTTATATTTTCTTACAAACAAACGCCACCTACGGGCTGTGGATCAGGCATACAGTGGGTAAAGACCCGTCCGTCCTCCACGGTGTTACATAACTAAATACTACTTAACATAAAATAACTACGACTATGAGCTTTCTAACGATTACATATACTTGAGGTGACTGACTCTTTAATACATGGAATTTCTAATTCCTAACACGAATGCTTTGCTATTTGACTGGAATGGAACCTTACTACATAAAATGTATTAATGAAGGTCCGTTCGTCCCAAAAATAGCTGAAGGTTTGCGTAAACCTGAAGCTCAGTGGACTCAGGATGAAAGAAGAGTGGTCAACCAGGACCAAAGACTCAAGAGTATCATCATATCTTGTCTTCCTGATGATACCATGGAGTCGGTTATTAACTGTAGTACAACTAAGCAAACCTGGAAAGACCTGGTCCATAGTCATGAAGGTCCATCTGATACCAAGGAAAACAGGATAATGGACCTGAAACTTGAGTATAATACCTTCAGGGCTAAGGACTCAGAAACTCTGTCTCAAACTTACACCCGGTACAAAACTTTGTTAAATGAACTTTCAAGTGATGGTGTAAAACTGTCCAAACATGAAATCAATGTTGGTTTTGTAAACAGTCTCCCTGAGAAATGGTTGAATTTCTCTCAGGGACTAAGGAATGCTAACCACATTCAGAATCTTGAGCTTCCTGAAATTTATGAGAAATTTGTCTATGAGGAAAACCTCATCAACAGACGATACCCTGACATGAAAAAGTCTCAGGAAGTCAAGAAGTCCCTGACAACTATTTCCAATCCAGTGTCAACTGCTTTTTATTCTAACAATGTAATTCAAGATTTTCAGGAAAACTCAGATGATGAGGAAGATGAGAGGACAAGCGAGGAGTACCTGAACGATTTAAATATTGAGTTTCAAGAAAGAGCACTCCTCGCTAACTCTAAAAGATTTATTCGAAGAAACAAAAGTTTTTCAAACGCTAAACCTAATGAAGACACTAAATGTTTTAAGTATCATAAAAAGGGTCATTTTGCAAAAGACTGCTTTTCAAAAACAATTTCTGAACCCTCTTACAAACCATCAGGGTCAAACCAGTCTTCAAGCTTTAGCAAATTTCAACCAAAAATCTTTCAGTCTCATCAAAATTTTCAAAGCAAATCTGATCATAATAAAGCTGTTGATTATGAAACCAAGTATAAGAAAGCAAAAGCTAAGCTCGCATTGCTTGAGGCCAGTCCCTCAGAAACAACAACCAGTGTTAAATCTGTGCAGGGTAAAAACAAAGGCCTCGTTGCTGAAACCTTCGACTGGGATGAAGAGCCAGTATCATCTGATGATGAAATGGTGCATGTCAGTGCACTGATGGCCCTCTCAAAAGAGGACAAGCTAGCTGTTAGGAAGAATCATGCCAGAAACGGAGAATGGGTCAACATCACAATGAAGAAGGTAAACATCTTACTTTCTATGGATGATGACTCTGATTGGAAGTCTTATATGAATTATCTTAATATTGAGCTTAAGTTTGTAGAAGAGCAACGATTAAATCTTTTTTCAAAATACAACAAGCTAAGCTTTGAATTAAACAAGTGTAGAGATGAACTGCTTATTTTAAAACAAGCCAAGCTTGAGGCTGTCACTTTGCAAATTCAAAACACTGAACTAGTTAAGAGAAATCAAGCTCTTCAAGATGAACTTAAAAAGGTACAAGATATTCTTGATAGGACTGCTAAGAATCCCAGGGTCTTTGATACTGTGGGTGCCCCCAGTAGTAAAAAGAGAGTCATAGGTGAAGATCAGCTCCCTGACTCTCACAAAAAAGACCAAAGTTCTAAACCTTTTATGTCTCGTGGCATGATTACCAATATGCTAACAACTCCAAATTCCAGTGATTGGATTGAACGGGTTAATCCTGAGAGTAAGCTTCCAAATTTTGATTCTGGAAGGATTCTTGAGCCTGAGAGCCAAGCTCTTAAGCGCATGCTAGGACTCCCTGATGTGCCTAGTAGTACTAAACACATCTCTGAGTTTGAAGCAGAATCTCAAACACCGCTTCCACCCCTGAAACCTCTTCAGGGTGCTGATCCAAGCTCTGAGCTTACTCCTCTAAAATTCAATCCTCACTCACCAAAAGAAAGGTCTGGACTTAGTAGAACCATCCTGCAAAGACCAACAAAACAAATCCAACAAGAATCTACTCCTACTGAGACTTCAACATCCTCTGTCCCCACTGAAGCTGACCAAATTCAGGAACTTACTGAGCTTGTAAGAAAGCTGACCAAAAAGATGGAATCCATTGAAAAAGCCCCTGATTCAATCAAGGAAACTAAGTCAGCCTCATCTAGCTCATCAAAATCAAAATCTACCAACAAACCCAAGCAGAAGTGTGAGCTGTGTCATTACACCAGTCATACCACTGGCAATTGCTATAGAATCCTTTATTGTATGATTTGCAAAAAGGATGATCACAGAACTGCAGACCACTTACAGTATGTAAGCTCTGTCAGTGAAGCAAACTATACCAAAGTTGGTCATCAGTATGCTTCATCCTCCAAAACAGCTCTCAAGAATAGAGCAAAACCTTTTCCTCTTTGCCCTCACTGTAAGTTTAATGATCATCATCAGGATGACTGTCTCATGAACACATGCTGTGATATATGTGGAAATCCAGCTCATGAGACATCCCAACATGACAGTGTCATTCATGCAAGGAGAAGTGCAAAACAACCCAAAATCACTGAGTCTTCCTCAGTCTCTAAATGCAAAACCTGTGGTAGCACAATGCACTCTGTGGAAAACTAGAAGGGGGGGGGGGGTTCAATAGTTTTACCAATTTAAAACTTCCTTTTAAATATTTAGATCAACCTATGTCAATCTATTAGGTTGTTTATGTTGGACGTTGATAGATAGATATATAAACGTGTAATGAAAGATAAAGAGTAAGAAGCACATCACCACGACACAAGTTATTTATAGTGGTTCGGCTACAAGGACACCTTCCTTGCCCTACTCCACTCCTTGAGTCACCTACTCGAGAATTCGTAAACACTACACCAATCTCCTTATGGCGGAGAAGCCTTCACAAAGTCGCTTAACCTTTTTCCGGTACAAAGCTAAATACCGAGTTCCTTCACACCAAGGCGAACCACACCTAACACAACGTCGCCTACCCTTTATACGGTGCTAGGCTAACCACCGAGTTCTTTCACACCAAGGAGAACTAATCCTATCACAACGTCGCCTACCCTTTATTAGGTACTAGGCTAAGAACCTAGTTCCATTACAATGAAGGAACTACTACCCTTCACGATACAACACCTAATCTCAAGGAGATCTACTCCTTGTTACAACACCATCAAGGATATCACCATCCTTGTAAATAAACAAATACTTATATGTATAACGATGCACCTCATCGATTATACGACCTAGGTATTCTTCCCAAATGCTACTTGATTTGACTCTTCGGATCCTTCAGTAATGCCTTTGATACAACGCTTGGCACCCTTCACTAATGCCTTCGTTTTGACACCTTTAGCATTCTTCAATAATGCTTAGACACGGATGATGAACATCTTTCACTAATGCTTTCATCTTGATACTTTTGGCATTCTTCAGTAATGCCTTCAACCCAACATCTATAGAGAAAGGAAGAACTATCAACAAGAGAACCTTAGTTGTCTTGATGATGACGAAGCATGGCAACTCATGGACTTGAGCTTGCACGTCTTCACGAAGTGGTGATCTCTCCTTAAAGAGGAACCTAGGAGATCACACAAAAACAAAAGATAAACTACATAGATCACTTGGATCTGAGGTTAGAGGGTTAGAATACTTGGGGAAAGTATGTGTGTAAAGTCATAAATAGAAAGGAAGAAATGGCTCTCTATTTATAGCGAAAATTCTCTATTGTTCCCCGGATCCCACGGATCCCTTCCACTTGGGATCCGGCTAGCACAAAGCCAGGGATCCGTGGAACGCTCCTCTTTGCCTATGGGTATTTTTGGTTATGGGTCATGGGTCATGGGTTATGGGTTGATCCATGGTTTTCTTTCTAGATACAATGAACTTGGTTAAGTGGTATATGTAAAACCATGGGTTATGGGTCAATACCATTTGCTAGTTTTTACCCATTTTAGTATTAACATGTTTTTTTACCCATTTTAGTATATACATGTTTTTACCCATTTTAGTATACTTAGTTTAAGTATGTGCTAACCCAATATGTAAACATTAGTTGTTGTACATATGTATTTAAATCATAAAATCACTTATACTTGTTTTAGTGTATTATGTGAAAACGTAAGTGTGTTAGGAAACTATTAACTCAAACTATTTACGTATTCTATTTGTTTCGTTAAAATGATTTTACGTTTGTTATCGACAAAACATTAGAAGATCGTAAAATATAAATAAAAGTTTTTACGGCTTATTTGTATTAACAATCTAATGAAAAAACATAAATCTATTTTAAGGAAAAGCTAAAATTCGTAAAAGTTTGAATTTGTAGTTTTTACTTTCTTCTCCCCATTTTTGTCGAAACAAAAAGTGTTAAAAGAAGCTAACACAATTTTTATAAGAAAAGGTATGTAAAAATGTAAAGAGAGCAAGTGACGGGAATGGTACTCGTCTTAACTCCCCCTTGACGAGTCCATCCCCTTGAAAGGGCGTCAAGGACATGACGTAAAATAAACTAATTGTGTTTGCAATTAAGTTTGCAAATGGTTCGTCTAAGTGACGAAAACGTGCTCCCCCTTGAAGATTGCAAAGATGCAATGGGGTATCATGAAGTATAATCCAAAAACGGTTTAATGTTGCAAATGTTTTTGCAATATTGTTTGACACAAAGCTCCTCCTAGCTTTATGGTGTCAAAATCTTCATATGCTAATTTGAAAATCTACAAAGTAAAGGTTAGAAAACAAGAGTATAATGCATAATTTCCTGCAAGTAAAACTCAAGTTAGTAGAAATTTGTGCTTCTGATCCACGGATCCCACGGTTCCCTTCTTGGAGGGATCCGTCTAGGCATTTTGGAGGGATCCGGCTATCTGGTGATATTTTCTTCAGCAGTGAAGATGTGTTAAACAATGCTAGTATGGAGACAATATATATGCAATAAAGAGCACAACGCACAAAATAAGTAAAGCCTATAAATGTTCATTCAATAAAACAAGAGATAACCAAACAAATCTCTAAAACTAAGAGAATGAACTAGGACATACAAGTACCACTAAATACTAACTAGTTACTAGATTTAAAATGCTAAAATGTGCATGAGTCTAGGGATGAGTGGACTTGTTGATTTGATCCAACTTTGCAAGAAGATGATTAAACATGAAATGTATCTCATTTCGTACTTCTTGAACAAGTCCTTGAGTGTTTAGACAATTTGGACAATTATTGTCTTGGTTTGAGCCCGGAGGGAAATGGATATTTTGAGGAGGCTCAATGTGTGTTTGCGGGTCTTCATTTTTAGAGGTAGAAAGTGGTTCTAAAAATGAGGGTGGTAATGGAACTTCTTCCATATCATCAAGGTTGTTCCTTGTCTCCCATGATGGGCTAGTTGGTGTTGTAGGTGGTTCCCTATTTAACGAAAAGGTTGGTGAATGGGAGTTTCTTTGTGGTGAGTGAAATAATGAATAGATGTTTGGGTGAGGGAGAGGCTCATTCGACGAATGTAGACCATGCTCAATGAATGATGGTTTTGATGGCTTGCTAGAACTAGCCATGTTTGGTTTTAAACCAGATGATCCTTTTTCTAGTCCGAAAGGTTTGATGCTAATCCTTGCGGTTCTCTTAGCTTTTGGTTGAGTTTGATGAGGTGAAATTCTAGCATCATTATCTCTAATGGGAGATGTTTTGGTGGATGAGATTTCATGGATCATTTGACCTTTTCTTTTGGATGATCCTTTGGTTGACGAGTTGTTGCTAAGAGCCTTAGTCATAGTGATGATAATGCTTGCAAGAACTTCTTAGTTGCTTATTTTTGATATGTGAGTGAGAGTGGTGACTTAATCCTAAGGTTGTTTGGTTTATAAAGAATAATTTGAATTAAGAAATTAAATTCTTGGCCACTTAGAAGACTAGGCATGCTCTTAAAGTTTTGATCAGCTCTAGGAGAATAATAAATGAATGCTAAAAGTGGTTAGAGAACCAAAAGGTGACTTGAATCTGAATATGGAAGCTGACTGAGGCTCTCTGCAGCTACGGATCCTGCGGATCCCTCTCAGCAGGGATCCACCTGGTTAAAGACCAGGGATCCGGCTATCAGACAGGTTTTAGGTGAAATGATTATGCTTTTGTAAGGTTTATTATCAATGGATTTCGAGGTTTTGACTTAATTTTGAATTCTTTAGCAGTTGGATATCTCAAATCCTCAACCATAACAAGTAATGGTGCTTAATGATGGTTTTGGCCAAGAAAATTGACCTTGGGTAGTCTAACTATATGTTTGACAAGGATTCCATTTAATTTGATGTGGAGAAATGGTGATAACAAGTCCTAGAAGTCAGATGATGTCCTAAGAGGAATTTACTAAAATCTTTAAAATAAAGAGAAATGAAAAACTAATTTTTGAGCCTAATTTTGAGTCAAAGGTGATTGAGATCAATTTGATAAAATTAAAAGATATACCTAACTAAGTGCTATCAAACGTGATAGATGATGTGTGAGTGTTGGAGCGGAATTATGGTGAGTTTTGACTAGTTGATAAATCAAAATCATTTCAAAAATATATCCTAGATAAGCCATGAATGAGGGTGAGGTTTTCAATTATTTGAGGAAGACTTAGTTGGCTCTAGTATCTTATGTTTGACTTGGTTGAGGTGATCTAGTAGACTATTTTGATGTAGCCAAATCTGTATTGTATATCAGATTCCACGGATTCCGCGGTTCCCTTATGGGAGGGATCCGGCTAATTCAAAAGCTGGGATCCGCCAACTATAGATCATAGAGCTTTCAGGAAATGTGCAACTTTGCACTTTATAGTAAATGCATTTCCTAGTTGTTTCTATGAGGACTAAATGCAAGTTCACAACTAATATAATGTACATCAAAGTAGGAAGAGCCAAAATTCCTAGAATGAGTGACGACGACCACTAAAGGAGTCGTAAAATCTCATTTTCCAAATACCTAAGTTAGGATTGTTTAGTGCCAAGATATGGCAATACCTACATACTACGAGCATAGTTTAAAGTGTTTACAAACCATTGTTTGAAATTGTTCATCATACATTTGAGTACTAAGACCTTACCTTTCTTCTCCTCCTTCAATTCTTCACCCGTCCTCCACTCTTTATCGAACTATGTTCACTTCTTCTTCCTTAAGAAATTGGCGAAGCATTTGAAGATTCCCTTGGTTTGTTGCCATTCGGGTGATTCATTAGGGATGTTTGGCAATTGGTTAATGTAGTCCAAGGGGTCAAGATCGATATTTTCAAGTGGGTTGCTACTACTCCCTTTACCTTCACGTTCTCCTTGCCTTTCCCTCTCGTCCGAGAAATCCGTGGGTAGGTGTGGCCTCTTGCCTTCCACCATAAACCTTGTTGTTCTATTCTCGGTTAATGGTACCATAACCTTATTGCAAAAGCTATGATCCAAGGATTGTGGAGAAGGGTCTAATGCAAAGATGAATTTGGCAAGCCGGGTTAGAAGCATTGCATATGGAAGCACCATTTTGTCCATGCTTCTCACACTTGCCATTCTCTTGGTCATGTAGTAGGCAATGTTGAAGCGGGTCTCGGTCACAAGACAATAGATCATGAAGCTTAGACATGCGTTGGGGTGATCCTTGTTTCCTACTAGACACACCACATTCTCCCTTATCACAACTTCCCATTTTCTATATAATGCATACATCTCCGAAAGCTCCATTTGAAAAGGATCCCTATAGATCACTTTCGACTTTCTAGTCACCCTTGATGGGATGCTCTTGGCATAAACACGGTGTCCCTTACCGTGGTTGCTTCCAGGATTATTGTGTGATAAATGTCGTGATGATCAACCATAGAGTGTAATTCCTCTAACGACCACTCATTAGAGTACATGCAAACACCATCATGTGGCACCGCTACTATTCTTCCAAACTCCTCAAGTGAAAGGGTGAACTCGTGTCCATTTTTAGTGAATTCAATTGAAATGGACCCATCATCATTTCTAATTATACCCATAGTCTTGTAGAACTCAAGCACAAAGACCGGGCAAATTTGCTCGTTTATATCCAATAAACAATCAAACCAATAGTTCCAAATACTTCCCTTATGTTGGTATTTGCAAGGAATGATGGATCAACAACTCTACCTTCATGAAAGAGTCTCCTTTCAAGCAACTTAAAGGCTTTCCTATCGTCCGGACTTAATCCATTTTTCCTATGGTACATGGGAATGTAGTGAGTGGTGTCTTGGTAATCTTGTTGCTTGTTGCTTGGCATGATGTTCCTAAACAACACAACCACAATGTGGTGTTAATGGTGAATAGTAACCTAGAGGGTTTGATCACAATTTTGCTCTCATCATCTTTGTTGAGTTCAAGAAATGTGTTTAATTTGTATTAACAATGTTAATTCTTTGATTTAGATTATCTTAGAAAACAATGTGGTGATAAATTATGATAAACCCATTTGAACCTAACTCTTAAAGATGAAGGAATTGTAATTCTAAGAATCAAGGAATTAAATTAACAATGTAGTGAAGATTATACTTACACAAGTGATTGTTAAGCTTGAGAAGAATGATCAATTTGCTCCTATGAACAGTACCTGAGTTTTTGTTCGTGAGTCTTTGGAGTGAGTATGATTGTGGAACATCCACAGTGATCATTTTTTAGCTTATACTGTCTTTTGTTGCACGGATCCCGCGGATCCCTCTCATATGGGATCCGGCTAGTATAAACTTAGGGATCCGACATGACAGCAAAAATCAGCTTAAAAATTCCTTGATAACTTTGGTTTGGGAGTTCTAAAACGCCTAGTGTTTTGGTGTTAAGGTTCTAAAACTTGTGGTTTGAGGTTTTGACGATTTAATACTATTCCTATTAGACGAGGTTCCCTTTTTAAGAATTAGTCATAATTCTTGGGAATCTTTTCAAATATTATAATAAAATCCCATTTTATCATAATATAAGAAGTTTCACATGGATATTTATTGACATAGATGAAGTGTCAATAAATGTTTTGTGATGAATAATGATTGAGGTTATCGAATAACCAAGATATCATTATTACAAGTTGATAATGAAGTCTATACAAATAAGTCAGAGAAAACTAATTTGATGAAGACTAAAATATGAATAACTACTAGAACAATTACTAATAAATCATGCAACTAAGATTTTAATAATAATAATAAGGTATGTAATAAAAGATCATACCTTTTCCAAATATTCTTTTAAAGAAAAGAAGAATTTAGATGTTTTGTGATCTTCTTGGAATCTCCAGATTTATGTTGTAAGAATACTTAAACATTCTTTTTGCGAAAAGAAATATTTAGATAAATTCTTTATGATTTTCTTGGTAACTCCAAATCCAATTATGGATAATGCTTTAAGAGAGAAAAAAATATATTAGAGCATTCTATCATTGTCCAACAATAAACAATATATTGATTTTTTTTTAAAATATGACAAAAATAATCCTTCTTTGTAGTTTTCAAACATACATGGATCGTATCAAGTTTTTAAAGTACAACATACTCTAAGAAACTTGGTAACGAAGCTCTGATGCCAATTGTGGAAAACGAGAAGGGGGGGGGGTTGAATAGTTTTACCAATTTAAAACTTCCTTTTAAATATTTAGATCAACTTATGTCAATCTATTTGGTTGTTTATGTTGGACGTTGATAGATAGATATATAAACATGTAATGAAAGATAAAGAGTAAGAAGCACATCACCACGACACAAGTTATTTATAGTGGTTCGGCTACAAGGACACCTTCCTTGCCCTACTCCACTCCCCGAGTCACCTACTCGAGAGTTCGTAAACACTACACCAATCTCCTTATGGCGGAGAAGCCTTCACAACGTCGCTTAACCTTTTTCCGGTACAAAGCTAAATACCGAGTTCCTTCACACCAAGGCGAACCACACCTAACACAACGTCGCCTACCCTTTATACGGTGCTAGGCTAACCATCGAGTTCTTTCACACCAAGGAGAACTAATCCTATCACAACGTCGCCTACCCTTTATTAGGTACTAGGCTAAGTACCTAGTACCATTACTATGGAAGAACTACTACCCTTCACGACACAACACCTAATCTCAAGGAGATCTACTCCTTGTTACAACACCATCAAGGATATCACCATCCTTGTAAATAAACAAATACTTATATGTATAACGATGCACCTCATCGATTATACGACCTAGGTATTCTTCCCAAATGCTACTTGATTTGACTCTTCGGCATCCTTCACTAATGCCTTTGACACAACGCTTGGCACCCTTCACTAATGCCTTCGTTTTGACACCTTTAGCATTATTCAATAATGCTTAGACACGGATGATGAACATCTTTCACTAATGCTTTCATCTTGATACTTTCGGCATTCTTCACTAATGCCTTCAACCCAACATCTATGGAGAAAGGAAGAACTATCAACAAGAGAACCTTAGTTGTCTTGATGATGACGAAGCATGGCAACTCATGGACTTGAGCTTGCACGTCTTCAAGAAGTGGTGATCTCTCCTTAAAGAGGAACCTAGAAGATCACACAAAAACAAAAGACAAACTACATAGATCACTTGGATCTGAGGTTAGAGGGTTAGAATACTTGGGGAAAGTATGTGTGTAAAGTCATAAATAGAAAGGAAGAAATGGCTCTCTATTTATAGAGAAAATTCTCTACTGTTCCCCGGATCCCATGGATCCCTTCCACTTGGGATCCGGCTAGCACAAAGCCAGGGATCCGTGGAACGCTCCTCTTTGCCCATGGGTATTTTTGGTTATGGGTCATGGGTTATGGGTTGATTCATGGTTTTCTTTCTAGATACAATGAACTTGGTTAAGTGGTATATATAAAACCATGGGTTATGGGTCAATACCATTTGCTAGTTTTTACCCATTTTAGTATTAACATGTTTTTTACCCATTTTAGTATATACATGTTTTTACCCATTTTAGTATACTTAGTTTAAGTATGTGCTAACCCAATATGAAAACATTAGTTGTTGTACATATGTATTTAAATCATAAAATCACTTATACTTGTTTTAGTGTTTTATGTGAAAACGTAAGTGTGTTAGGAAACTATTAACTAAAACTATTTACGTATTCTATTTGTTTCGTTAAAATGATTTTACGTTTGTTATCGACAAAACATTAGAAGATCGTAAAATATAATAAAAGTTTTTACGGCTTATTTGTATTAACAATCTCCCCCTTTTTGTTGATGACAAAATATAAAATTATTTTAAGGAAAAGCTAAAATTCGTAAAAGTTTGAATTTGTAGTTTTTACTTTCTTCTCCCCCTTTTTGTCGAAACAAAAAGTGTGTTAAAAGAAGCTAACACAATTTTTATAAGAAAAGGTATGTAAAAATGTAAAGAGAGCAAGTGACGGGAATGGTACTCGTCTTAACTCCCCCTTGACGAGTTCATCCCCTTGAAAGGGCGTCAAGGACATGACGTAAAATAAACTAATTGTGTTTTCAATTAAGTTTGCAAATGGTTCGTCTAAGGGACGAAAACGTGCTCCCCCTTGAAGATTGCAAAGATGCAATGGGGTATCATGAAGTATAATCCAAAAACGGTTTAATGTTGCAAATGTTTTTGCAATATCGTTTGACACAAAGCTGCTCCTAGCTTTATGGTGTCAAAATCTTCATATGCTAATTTGAAAATCTACAAAGTAAAGGTTAGAAAACAAGAGTATAATGCATAATTTCCTGCAAGTAAAACTCAAGTTAGTAGAAATTTGTGCTTCTGATCCACGGATTCCACGGTTCCCTTCTTGGAGGGATCCGTCTAGGCATTTTGGAGGGATCCGGCTATCTGGTGATATTTTCTTCAACAGTGAAGATGTGTCAAACAATGCTAGTATGGAGACAATATATGTGCAATAAAGAGCACAACGCACAAAATAAGTAAAGCCTATAAATGTTCATTCAATAAAACAAGAGATAACCAAACAAATCTCTAAAACTAAGAGAATGAACTAGGACATACAAGTACCACTAAATACTAACTAGTTACTAGACTTAAAATGCTAAAATGTGCAGGAGTCTAGGGATGAGTGGACTTGTTGATTTGATCCAACTTTGCAAGAAGATGATTAAACATGAAATGTATCTCATTTCGTACTTCTTGAACAAGTCCTTGAGTGTTTAGATAATTTGGACAATTATTGTCTTGGTTTGAGCCCGGAGGGAAATGGATATTTTGAGGAGGCTCAATGTGTGTTTGCGGGTCTTCATTTTGAGAGGTAGAAAGTGGTTCTAAAAATGAGGGTGGTAATGGAACTTCTTCCATATGATCAAGGTTGTTCCTTGTCTCCCATGATGGGCTAGTTGGTGTTGTAGGTGGTTCCCTATTTCGAAAAGGTTGGTGAATGGGAGTATCTTTGTGGTGAGTGAAATAATGAATAGATGTTTGGGTGAGGGAGAGGCTCATTCGACGAATGTAGACCATGCTCAATGAATGATGGTTTTGATGGCTTGCTAGAACTAGCCATGTTTGGTTTTGAACTAGATGATCCTTTTTCTAGTCCGAAAGGTTTGATGTTATTCCTTGCGGTTCTCTTAGCTTTTGGATGAGTTTGATGAGGTGAAATTCTAGCATCATTATCTCTAATGGGAGATGTTTCGGTGGATGAGATTTCATGGATCATTTGACCTTTTCTTTTGGATGATCCTATGGTTGAAGAGTTGTTGCTAAGAGCCTTAGTCATAGTGATGATAATGCTTGCAAGAACTTCTTAGTTGCTGATTTTTGATATGTGAGTGTCCTAAGGTTGTTTGGTTTATAAAGAATAATTTGAATTAAGAAATTAAATTCTTGGCCACTTAGAAGACTAGGCATGCTCTTAAGGTTTTGATCAGCTCTAGGAGAATAATAAATGAATGCTAAAAGTGGTTAGAGAACCAAAAGGTGACTTGAATCTGAATATGGAAGCTGATTGAGGCTCTCTGCAGCTACGGATCCCGCGGATCCCTCTCAGCAGGGATCCGCCTGGTTAAAGACCAGGGATCCGGCTATCAGACATGTTTTAGGTGAAATGATTATGCTTTTGTAAGGTTTATTATCAATGGATTTCGAGGTTTTGACTTAATTTTGAATTCTTTAGCAGTTGGATATCTCAAATCCTCAACCATAACAAGTAATGGTGCTTAATGATTGTTTTGGCCAAGAAAATTGACCTTGGGTAGTCTAACTATATGTTTGACAAGGATTCCATTTAATTTGATGTGGATAAATGGTGATAACAAGTCCTAGAACTCAGATGATGTCCTAAGAGGAATTTACTAAAATCTTTAAAAATAAAGAGAAATGAAAAACTAATTTTTGAGCCTAATTTTGAGTCAAAGGTGATTGAGATCAATTTACTAAAATTAAAAGATATACCTAACTAAGTGCTATCAAACGTGATAGATGATGTGTGAGTGTTGGAGCGGAATTATGGTAAGTTTTGAATAGTTGATAAATCAAAAACATTTCAAAAATATATCCTAGATAAGCCATGAATGAGGGTGAGGTTTTCAATTATTTGAGGAAGACTTAGTTGGCTCTAGTATCTTATGTTTGACTTGGTTGAGGTGATCTAGTAAACTATTTTGATGTAGCCAAATCTGTATTGTATATCGGATTCCACGGATCCCGCGGTTCCCTTATGGGAGGGATCCGGCTAGTTCAAAAGCTGGGATCCGCCAACTACAAATCAGAGAGCTTTCAGGAAATGTGCAAATTTGCACTTTATAGTAAATGCATTTCCTAGTTGTTTCTATGAGGACTAAATGCAAGTTCACAACTAATATAATGTACATCAAAGTAGGAAGAGCCAAAATTCCTAGAATGAGTGACGACGACCACTAAAGGAGTCGTAAAATCTCATTTTCCAAATACCTAAGTTAGGATTGTTTAGTGTCAAGATATGGCAATACCTACATACTACGAGCATAGTTTAAAGTGTTTACAAACCATTGTTTGAAATTGTTCATCATACATTTGAGTACTAAGACCTTACCTTTCTTCTCCTCCTTCAATTCTTCACCCATCCTCCACTCTTTATCGAACTATCTTCACTTCTTCTTCCTCAAGAAATTGGCGAAGCATTTGAAGATTCCCTTGGTTTGTTGCCATTCGGGTGATTCATTAGGGATGTTTGGCAACTGGTTAATGTAGTCCAAGGGGTCAAGATCGATATTTTCAAGTGGGTTGCTACTACTCCCTTCACCTTCACCTTCTCCTTGCCTTTCCCTCTCGTCCTAGGAATCCGTGGGTGGGTGTGGCCTCTTGCCTTCCACCATAAACCTTGCTGTTCTACCCTCGGTTAATGGTACCATAACCTTATTGCAAAAGCTATGATCCAAGGATTATGGAGAAGGGTCTAATGCAAAGATTAATTTGGCAAGCCGGGTTAGAAGCATTGCATATGGAAGCACCATTTTTTCCATGCTTCTCACACTTGCCATTCTCTTGATCATGTAGTAGGCAATGTTGAAGCGGGTCTCGGTCACAAGACAATAGATCATGAAGCTTAGACATGCGTTGGGGTGATCCTTGTTTCCTACTAGACACACCACATTCTCCCTTATCACAACTTCCCATTTTCTATATAATGCATACATCTCCGAAAGCTCCATTTGAAAAGGATCCCTATAGATCACTTTCGACTTTCTAGTCACCCTTGATGGGATGCTCTTGGCATAAACACGGTGTCCCTTACCGTGGTTGCTTCCGGGATTATTGTGTGATAAATGTCGTGATGATCAACCATAGAGTGTAATTCCTCTAACGACCACTCATTAGAGTACATGCAAACACCATCATGTGGCACCCCTACTATTCTTCCAAACTCCTCAAGTGAAAGGGTGAGCTCGTGTCCATTTATAGTGAATTCAATTGAAATGGACCCATCATCATTTCTAATTATACCCATAGTCTTGTAGAACTCAAGCACAAAGACCAGGAAAATTTGCTCGTTTATATCCAATAAACAATCAAACCCAATAGTTCCAAATACTTCCCTCATGTTGGTATTTGCAAGGAATGATGGATCAACAACTCTACCTTCATGAAAGAGTCTCCTTTCAAGCAACTTAAAGGCTTTCCTATCGTCCGGACTTAATCCATTTTTCCTATGGTACATGGGAATGTAGTGAGTGGTGTCTTGGTAATCTTGTTGCTTGTTGCTTGGCATGATGTTCCTAAACAACACAACCACAATGTGGTGTTAATGGTGAATAGTAACCTAGAGGGTTTGATCACAATTTTGCTCTCATCATCTTTGTTGAGTTCAAGAAATGTGTTTAATTTGTATTAACAATGTTAATTCTTTGATTTAGATTATCTTAGAAAACAATGTGGTGACAAATTATGATAAACCCATTTGAACCCAACTCTTAAAGATGAAGGAATTATAATTCTAAGAATCAAGGAATTAAATTAACAATGTAGTGAAGATTATACTTACACAAGTGATTGTTAAGCTTAAGAAGAATGATCAATTTGCTCCTATGAACAATACATGAGTTTTTGTTCGTGAGTCTTTGGAGTGAGTATGATTGTGGAACATCCACAGTGATCATTTTTTAGCTTATACTGTCTTTTGTTGCACGGATCCCGCGGATCCCTCCCATATGGGATCCGGCTAGTATAAACTTAGGGATCCGGCATGACCGCAAAAATCAGCTTAAAAATTCCTTGATAACTTTGGTTTGGGAGTTCTAAAACGCCTAGTGTTTTGGTGTTAAGGTTCTAAAACTTGTGGTTTGAGGTTTTGACGATTTAATACTATTCCTACTAGACGAGATTCCCTTTTTAAGAATTAGTCATAATTCTTGGGAAGTTTTTCAAATATTATAATAAAATCCCATTTTATCATAATATAAGAAGTTTCACATGGATATTTATTGACATAGATGAAGTGTCAATAAATATTTTATGATGAATAATGATTGAGGTTATCGAATAACCAAGATATCATTATTACAAGTTGATAATGAAGTCTATATAAATAAGTCGGAGAAAACTAATTTGATGAAGACTAAAATATGAATAACTACTAGAACAATTACTAATAAATCATGCAACTAAGATTTTAATAATAATAATATGGTATGTAATAAAAGATCATACCTTTGCCAAATATTCTTTTAAAGAAAAGAAGTATTTAGATGTTTTGTGATCTTCTTGGAATCTCCAGATTTATGTTGTAAGAATACTTAAACATTCTTTTTGCGAAAAGAAATATTTAGATAAATTCTTTATGATTTTCTTGGTAACTCCAAATCCTATTATGGATAATGCTTTAAGAGAGAAAAAAAATATTAGAGCATTCTATCATTGTCCAACAATAAACAATATACTGATTTTTTTTTTTAAATATGACAAAAATAATCCTTCTTTGTAGTTTTCAAACATACATGGATCGTATCAAGTTTTTAAAGTACAACATACCCTAAGAAACTTGGTAACGAAGCTCTGATGCCAATTATGGAAAA
Organism: Chrysanthemum seticuspe; assembly: GCA_019973895.1. NCBI lineage: Eukaryota > Viridiplantae > Streptophyta > Magnoliopsida > Asterales > Asteraceae > Chrysanthemum > Chrysanthemum seticuspe. Next base: position 208,033,484 of record BPTQ01000008.1, on the reverse strand, counting down.
CTAGAAGGGGGGTTGAATAGTTTTACCAATTTAAACTTCCTTTTAAGTATTTAGATCAACTTATGTCAATATATTTGGTTGTTTATGTTGGACGTTGATAGATAGATATATAAACGTGTAATGAAAGATAAAGAGTAAGAAGCACATCACCACGACACAAGTTATTTATAGTGGTTCGGCTACAAGGACACCTTCCTTGCCCTACTCCACTCCCCGAGTCACCTACTCGAGAGTTCGTAAACACTACACCAATATCCTTATGGCGGAGAAGCCTTCACAACGTCGCTTAACCTTTTTCCGATACAAAGCTAAATACCGAGTTCCTTCACACCAAGGAGAACCACACCTAACACAACGTCGCCTACCCTTTATACGGTGCTAGGCTAACCACCGAGTTCTTTCACACCAAGGAGAACTAATCATATCACAACATCGCCTACCCTTTATTAGGTACTAGGCTAAGCACCTAGTTTCATTACTATGGAGGAACTACTAGCCTTCACGACACAACACCTAATCTCAAGGAGATCTACTCCTTGTTACAACACCATCAAGGATATCACCATCCTTGTAAATAAACAAATACTTATATGTATAACGATACACCTCATCGATTATAAGACCTAGGTATTCTTCCCAAATGCTACTTGATTTGACTCTTCGGCATCCTTCACTAATGCGTTTGACACAACGCTTGGCACCCTTCACTAATGCCTTCGTTTTGACACCTTTAGCATTCTTCAATAATGCTTAGACATGGATGATGAACATCTTTCACTAATGCTTTCATCTTGATACTTTCGGAATTCTTCACTAATGCCTTCAACCCAACATCTATGGAGAAAGGAAGAACTATCAACAAGAGAACCTTAGTTGTCTTGATGATGACGAAGCATGGCAACTCATGGACTTGAGCTTGCATGTCTTCAAGAAGTGGTGATCTCTCCTTAAAGAGGAACCTAGAAGATCACACAAAAACAAAAGACAAACTACATAGATCACTTGGATCTGAGGTTAGAGTGTTAGAATACTTGGGGAAAGTATGTGTGTAAAGTCATAAATAGAAAGGAAGAAATGGTTCTCTATTTATAGAGAAAATTCTCTACTGTTCCCCGGATCCCATGGATCCTTTCCACTTGGGATCCGGCTAGCACAAAGCCAGGGATCCGTGGAACGCTCCTCTTTGCCCATGGGTATTTTTGGTTATGGGTCATGGGTTATGGGTTGATCCATGGTTTTCTTTCTAGATACAATGAACTTGGTTAAGTGGTATATATAAAACCATGGGTTATGGGTCAGTACCATTTGCTAGTTTTTACCCATTTTAGTATTAACATGTTTTTTTACCCATTTTAGTATATACATGTTTTTACCCATTTTAGTATACTTAGTTTAAGTATGTGCTAACCCAATATGTAAAAATTAGTTGTTGTACATATGTATTTAAATCATAAAATCACTTATACTTGTTTTAGTGTTTTATGTGAAAACGTAAGTGTGTTAGGAAACTATTAACTCAAACTATTTACGTATTCTATTTGTTTCGTTAAAATGATTTTACGTTTGTTATCGACAAAACATTAGAAGATCGTAAAATATAAATAAACGTTTTTACGGCTTATTTGTATTAACAATCTCCCCCTTTTTGTTGATGACAAAACATAAAATTATTTTAAGGAAAAGCTAAAATTCGTAAAAGTTTGAATTTGTAGTTTTTACTTTCTTCTCCCCCTTTTTGTCGAAACAAAAAGTGTTAAAAGAAGCTAACACAATTTTTATAAGAAAAGGTATGTAAAAATGTAAAGAGAGCAAGTGACGGGAATGGTACTCGTCTTAACTCCCCCTTGACGAGTCCGTCCCCTTGAAAGGGCATCAAGGACATGACGTAAAATAAACTAATTGTGTTTGCAATTAAGTTTGCAAATGGTTCGTCTAAGTGATGAAAACGTGCTCCCCCTTGAAGATTGCAAAGATGCAATGGGGTATCATGAAGTATAATCCAAAAACGGTTAAATGTTGCAAATGTTTTTGCAATATCGTTTGACACAAAGCTCCTCCTAGCTTTATGGTGTCAAAATTTTCATATGCTAATTTGAAAATCTACAAAGTAAAGGTTAGAAAACAAGAGTATAATGCATAATTTCCTGCAAGTAAAACTCAAGTTAGTAGAAATTTGTGCTTCTGATCCACGGATCCCTTCTTGGAGGGATCCGTCTAGGCATTTTGGAGGGATCTGGCTATCTGGTGATATTTTCTTCAGCAGTGAAGATGTGTCAAACAATGCTAGTATGGAGACAATATATGTGCAATAAAGAGCACAACGCACAAAATAAGTAAAGCCTATAAATGTTCATTCAATAAAACAAGAGATAACCAAACAAATCTCTAAAACTAAGAGAATGAACTAGGACATACAAGTACCACTAAATACTAACTAGTTACTAGACTTAAAATGCTAAAATGTGCAGGAGTCTAGGGATGAGTGGACTTGTTGATTTGATCCAACTTTGCAAGAAGATGATTAAACATGAAATGTATCTCATTTCGTACTTCTTGAACAAGTCCTTGAGTGTTTAGATAATTTGGACAATTATTGTCTTGGTTTGAGCCCGGAGGGAAATGGATATTTTGAGGAGGCTCAATGTGTGTTTGCGGGTCTTCATTTTGAGAGGTAGAAAGTGGTTCTAAAAATGAGGGTGGTAATGGAACTTCTTCCATATGATCAAGGTTGTTCCTTGTCTCCCATGATGGGCTAGTTGATGTTGTAGGTGGTTCCCTATTTAACGAAAAGGTTGGTGAGTGGGAGTTTCTTTGTGGTGAGTGAAATAATGAATAGATGTTTAGGTGAGGGAGGGGCTCATTCGACGAATGTAGACCATGCTCAATGAATGATGGTTTTGATGGCTTGCTAGAACTAGCCATGTTTGGTTTTGAACTAGATGATCCTTTTTCTAGTCCGAAAGGTTTGATGCTAATCCTTGCGGTTCTCTTAGCTTTTGGATGAGTTTGATGAGCTGAAATTCTAGCATCATTATCTCTAATGGGAGATGTTTCGGTGGATGAGATTTCATGGATCATTTGACCTTTTCTTTTGGATGATCCTATGGTTGAAGAGTTGTTGCTAAGAGCCTTAGTCATAGTGATGATAATGCTTGCAAGAACTTCTTAGTTGCTAATTTTTGATATGAGAGTGAGAGTGGTGACTTAATCCTAAGGTTGTTTGGTTTATAAAGAATAATTTGAATTAAGAAATTAAATTCTTGGCCACTTAGAAGACTAGGCATGCTCTTAAGGTTTTGATCAGCTCTAGGAGAATAATAAATGAATGCTAAAATTGGTTAGAGAACCAAAAGGTAACTTGAATCTGAATATGGAAGCTGATTGAGGCTCTCTGCAGCTACGGATCCTGTGGATCCCTCTCAGCAGGGATCCGCCTGGTTAAAGACCAGGGATCCGGCTATCAGACAGGTTTTAGGTGAAATGATTATGCTTTTGTAAGGTTTATTATCAATGGATTTCGAGGTTTTGACTTAATTTTGAATTCTTTAGCAGTTGGATATCTCAAATCCTCAACCATAACAAGTAATGGTGCTTAATGATGGTTTTGGCCAATAAAATTGACCTTGGCTAGTCTAACTATATGTTTGACAAGGATTCCATTTAATTTGATGTGGAGAAATGGTGATAACAAGTCCTAGAAGCCAGATGATGTCCTAAGAGGAATTTACTAAAATCTTTAAAAATAAAGAGAAATGAAAAACTAATTTTTGAGCCTAATTTTGAGTCAAAGGTGATTGAGATCAATTTGCTAAAATTAAAAGATATACCTAACTAAGTGCTATCAAATGTGATAGATGATGTGTGAGTGTTGGAGTGGAATTATGGTGAGTTTTGACTAGTTGATAAATCAAAAACATTTCAAAAATATATCCTAGATAAGCCATGAATGAGGGTGAGGTTTTCAATTATTTGAGGAAGACTTAGTTGGCTCTAGTATCTTATGTTTGACTTGGTTGAGGTGATCTAGTAGACTATTTTGATGTAGCCAAATATGTATTGTATATCAGATTCCACGGATCCCGCGGTTCCCTTATGGGAGGGATCCGGCTAGTTCAAAAGCTGGGATCCGCCAACTACAGATCAGAGAGCTTTCAGGAAATGAGCAACTTTGCACTTTATAGTAAATGCATTTCCTAGTTGTTTCTATGAGGACTAAATGAAAGTTCATAACTAATATAATGTACATCAAAGTAGGAAGAGCCAAAATTCCTAGAATGAGTGACGACGACCACTAAAGGAGTCGTAAAATCTCATTTTCCAAATACCTAAGTTAGGATTGTTTAGTGCCAAGATATGGCAATACCTACATACTAGGAGAATAGTTTAAAGTGTTTACAAACCATTGTTTGAAATTGTTCATCATACATTTGAGTACTAAGACCTTACCTTTCTTCTCCTCCTTCAATTCTTCACCCGTCCTCCACTCTTTATCGAACTATCTTCTCTTCTTCTTCCTCAAGAAATTGGCGAAGCATTTGAAGATTCCCTTGGTTTGTTGTCATTCGGGTGATTCATTAGGGATGTTTGGCAATTGGTTAATGTAGTCCAAGGGGTCAAGATCGATATTTTCAAGTGGGTTGCTACTACTCCTTTCAGCTTCACCTTCTCCTTGCCTTTCCCTCTCGTCCTAGGAATCCGTGGGTGGGTGTGGCCTCTTGCCTTCCACCATAAACCTTGTTGTTCTACCCTCGGTTAATGGTACCATAACCTTATTGCAAAAGCTATGATCCAAGGATTGTAGAGAAGGGTCTAATGCAAAGATGAATTTGGCAAGCCGGGTTAGAAGCATTGCATATGGAAGCACCATTTTGTCCATGCTTCTCACACTTGCCATTCTCTTGATCATGTAGTAGGCAATGTTGAAGCGGGTCTCGGTCACAAGACAATAGATCATGAAGCTTAGACATGCGTTGGGGTGATCCTTGTTTCCTACTAGACACACCACATTCTCCCTTATCACAACTTCCCATTTTCTATATAATGCATACATCTCCGAAAGCTCCATTTGAAAAGGATCCCTATAGATCACTTTCGACTTTCTAGTCACCCTTGATGGGATGCTCTTGGCATAAACACGGTGTCCCTTACCGTGGTTGCTTCCGGGATTATTGTGTGATAAATGTCGTGATGATCAACCATAGAGTGTAATTCCTCTAACGACCACTCATTAGAGTACATGCAAACACCATCATGTGGCACCCCTACTATTCTTCCAAACTCCTCAAGTGAAAGGGTGAACTCGTGTCCATTTATAGTGAATTCAATTGAATGGACCCATCATCATTTCTAATTATACCCATAGTCTTGTAGAACTCAAGCACAAAGACAGGGCAAATTTGCTCGTTTATATCCAATAAACAATCAAACCCAATAGTTCCAAATACTTCCCTCATGTTGGTATTTGCAAGGAATGATGGATCAACAACTCTACCTTCATGAAAGAGTCTCCTTTCAAGCAACTTAAAGGCTTTCCTATCGTCCGGACTTAATCCATTTTTCCTATGGTACATGGGAATGTAGTGAGTGGTGTCTTGGTAATCTTGTTGCTTGTTGCTTGGCATGATGTTCCTAAACAACACAACCACAATGTGGTGTTAATGGTGAATAGTAACCTAGAGGGTTTGATCACAATTTTGCTCTCATCATCTTTGTTGAGTTCAAGAAATGTGTTTAATTTGTATTAACAATGTTAATTCATTGATTTAGATTATCTTAGAAAACAATGTGGTGACAAATTATGATAAACCCATTTGAACCCAACTCTTAAAGATGAAGGAATTGTAATTCTAAGAATCAAGGAATTAAATTAACAATGTAGTGAAGATTATACTTACACAAGTGATTGTTAAGATTGAGAAGAATGATCAATTTGCTCCTATGAACAGTACTTGAGTTTTTGTTCGTGAGTCTTTGGAGTGCGTATGATTGTGGAACATCCACAGTGATCATTTTTTAGCTTATACTGTCTTTTGTTGCACGGATCCCGCGGATCCCTCCCATATGGGATCCGGCTAGTATAAACTTAGGGATCCGGCATGACAGCAAAAATCAGCTTAAAAATTCCTTGATAACTTTGGTTTGGGAGTTCTAAAACGCCTAGTGTTTTGGTGTTAAGGTTCTAAAACTTGTGGTTTGAGGTTTTGACGATTTAATACTATTCCTATTAGACGAGGTTCCCTTTTTAAGAATTAGTCATAATTCTTGGGAAGCTTTTCAAATATTATAATAAAATCCCATTTTATCATAATATAAGAAGTTTCACATGGATATTTATTGACATAGATGAAGTGTCAATAAATCTTTTGTGATGAATAATGATTGAGGTTATCGAATAACCAAGATATCATTATTACAAGTTGATAATGAAGTCTATACAAATAAGTTGGAGAAAACTAATTTGATGAAGAATAAAATATGAATAACTACTAGAACAATTACTAATAAATCATGCAACTAAGATTTTAATAATAATAATAAGGTATGTAATAAAAGATCATACCTTTGCCAAATATTCTTTTAAAGAAAATAAGTATTTAGATGTTTTGTGATCTTCTTGTAATCTCTAGATTTATGTTGTAAGAATACTTAAACATTCTTTTTTGCGAAAAGAAATATTTAGATAAATTCTTTATGATTTTCTTGGTAACTCCAAATCCAATTATGGATAATGCTTTAAGAGAGAAAAAAATATTAGAGCATTCTATCATTGTCCAACAATAAACAATATACTGATTTTTTTTTAAAATATGACAAAAATAATCCTTCTTTGTAGTTTTCAAACATACATGGATCGTATCAAGTTTTTAAAGTACAACATACTCTAAGAAACTTGGTAACGAAGCTCTGATGCCAATTGTGGAAAACTAGAAGGGGGGTTGAATAGTTTTACCAATTTAAAACTTCCTTTTAAATATTTAGATCAACTTATGTCAATCTATTTGGTTGTTTATGTTGGACGTTGATAGATAGATATATAAACGTGTAATGAAAGATAAAGAGTAAGAAGCACATCACCACGACACAAGTTATTTATAGTGGTTCGGCACAAGGACACCTTCCTTGCCCTAATCCACTCCCCGAGTCACCTACTCGAGAGTTCGTAAACACTACACCAATCTCCTTATGACGGAGAAGCCTTCACAACGTCGCTTAACCTTTTCCCGGTACAAAGCTAAATACCGAGTTCCTTCACACCAAGGCAAACCACACCTAACACAACGTCGCCTACCCTTTCTACGGTGCTAGGCTAACCACCGAGTTCTTTCACACCAAGGAGAACTAATCCTATCACAATGCCGCCTACCCTTTATTAGGTACTAGGCTAAGCACCTAGTTCCATTACTATGGAGGAACTACTACCCTTCACGACACAACACCTAATCTCAAGGAGATCTACTCCTTGTTACAACACCATCAAGGATATCACCATCCTTGTAAATAAACAAATACTTATATGTATAACGATGCACCTCATCGATTATACGACCTAGGTATTCTTCCCAAATGCTACTTGATTTGACTCTTCGACATCCTTCACTAATGCCTTTGACACAACGCTTGGCACCCTTCACTAATGCCTTCGTTTTGACACCTTTAGCATTCTTCAATAATGCTTAGACACGGATGATGAACATCTTTCACTAATGCTTTCATCTTGATACTTTCGGCATTCTTCACTAATGCCTTCAACCCAACATCTATGGAGAAAGGAAGAACTATCAACAAGAGAACCTTAGTTGTCTTGATGATGACGAAGCATGGCAACTCATGGACTTGAGCTTGCACGTCTTCAAGAATTGGTGATCTCTCCTTAAAGAGGAACCTAGAAGATCACACAAAAACAAAAGATAAACTACATAGATCACTTGGATCTGAGGTTAGAGGGTTAGAATACTTGGGGAAAGTATGTGTGTAAAGTCATAAATAGAAAGGAAGAAATGGCTCTCTATTTATAGAGAAAATTCTCTACTGTTCCCCGGATCCCACGGATCCCTTCCACTTGGGATCCGGCTAGCACAAAGCCAGGGATCTGTGGAACGCTCCTCTTTGCCCATGGGTATTTTTGGTTATGGGACATGGGTCATGGGTTATGGGTTGATCCATGGTTTTCTTTCTAGATACAATGAACTTGGTTAAGTGGTATATATAAAACCATGGGTTATGGGTCAATACCATTTGCTAGTTTTTACCCATTTTAGTATTAACATGTTTTTTTTACCCATTTTAGTATATACATGTTTTTACCCATTTTAGTATACTTAGTTTAAGTATGTGCTAACCCAATATGTAAACATTAGTTGTTGTACATATGTATTTAAATCATAAAATCACTTATACTTGTTTTAGTGTTTTATGTGAAAACGTAAGTGTGTTAGGAAACTATTAACTCAAACTATTTACGTATTCTATTTGTTTTGTTAAAATGATTTTACGTTTGTTATCGACAAAACATTAGAAGATCGTAAAATATAAATAAACGTTTTTACGGCTTATTTGTATTAACACACTCAACCACTGACCATGAGTCGATTGCAAAATTTAAAGAGACCTTGAGACCCAAGCCCACTAGCAAGTGGGTCACTAAGAGAAACTAATTCAGTTTACTACTTGTGCAGAGACACGCTAGGGAGCCTATTTGGCATCTAGACAGTGGATGCTCAAGAAGCATGACTGGTGTGAAGGAGTATCTGCACAAGTATGTAAAGGAACTAGGACCCAAGGTAGTATTTGGTGATAACTCATCATGTCCCACTGAAGGTTATGGTTCAGTAAACTGTAATGGAATAGTTTTCTCTAGAATTGCTTATGTCAATGGTCTCAAATACAATCTCATCAGTGTTAGTCAACTATGTGATGCTAAGTACATTGTGCAATTCAATGACAAACAAGGTACCATTTTCAATGTCAATAAAGAAGTTGTTTTGATAGATCCTAGAAGAGATGATGTTTATGTCTTAGACATGTCTACTCTTTCTCAAGATGGAACCTGTCTCTTTGCCAAAGCCACTGAATCTATCAACTGGCTGTGGCACAAGAGACTCTCACACTTAAACTTCAAAAATATTAACAACCTGGGAAAACAAAACAAGGTCCCTGGCTTACCATCACTGGTTTTTGCAAAAGACAAACCATGCTCTGCCTGTGAAAAAGGTAAACACCACAGAGCATCTTTCAAAACCAAACAAAATTTCTCCATCAAAAGCTGCCTTCACCTCCTGCATATGGATCTCTTTGGACCTGTCAGTCCCAGATCAATCCAGCATGAGAAGTATACACTTGTCATTGTTAATGAGTTTTCAAGATACACTTGGGTATACTTTCTTTCCAAAAAGAGTCAGGCAGTTGATACAATAATGTCATTCATCAGAAAAATTGAAAACCAGAATGACATTACTGTTAAACAAATCAGAACTGACAATGGTACTGAGTTCATAAATCAAGAGCTTGAAAGCTTCTGTGATGAAAAAGGAATTTCTAAAAATTTCTCATCTGCTTATACCCCTGAACAAAATGGGGTTGCTGAGAGGAAAAACAGAACTCTCATTGAGGCTGCAAGAACCATGTTAAATGGCTCAGCCCTCTCAAAGTATTTCTGGACTGAAGCAGTCAAAACTGCCTGTTACACTCAAAACTGGTCAATCATTGTCAAAAGACATTATAAAACCCCATATGAGATATTCAAAGGTAGACTTCCTGACATCAGCTACTTTCATGTGTTTGGATGTCCTGTGTTTATCCATAATCACAAGGATCATCTAGGCAAATTTGATGCTAAAGCTGATGATGGATACTTTTTAGGTTACTCACTGATCTCCAAAGCCTTCAGGGTATTTAACACAAGGAGACAACAAGTTGAGGAAACCTTTCATGTCACCTTTGATGAGAGTTCAGAAAGCATCAGGTTCACTAACACCTCAGTGGAGGAAATAGGAATTGATAACTCATCAAGATATCCTCCTGATGAGTATAACACTGAAATAAATTCCTCATACCAAGCTGATGCTGACATCTCATATTATGTCTTGCCTCACAACCTGTCACAACCAACTGTCAGTGAATTCATTGATAATCAATCAATCCCTGCAGGGATAGGCAACACTGATCCAAATGATCAGGAACCAGTGATTCATGAAACCCAACCTGAACAAGACATCTCAACAAATGTTCTTAATGATTCTGTGGCTAATGCACCAGAACTCACTCCTGAGTCTCCAGTGACCTCAAGTTCATGTCCTAGACCACAAAGTAAGTGAACAAAATCTCAGGACATTGAACTTGTAAACATCATTGGTGAACCCACTGAGGGCATGCTCACTAGAAGCATGGATGCTAAGTTAACTGCAGCTTTAGCCAATGAATGTCTATATGCTGATTACCTATCAGATATAGAACCCAAAAGTGTCACTGAGGCTCTAAAACACCCAAGCTGGGTTTAGGCTATGCAAGAAGAACTGCAACAGTTTGATAAAAACAAGGTCATGACCTTGATCAAATGTCCTCAGGATGTAATAGTCATAGGAATGAAGTGGGTTTTCAGAAACAAAACTGATGAAAACGACACTGTCATTAAAAACAAAGCCAGACTTGTAGCCAAAGGTTACAGTCAACAAGAAGGCATTGACTATGATGAGACATTTGCTCCTGTTGTAAGAATGGAAGCCATCAGGATCTTCCTTGCATATGCAACATACATGAACTTCAGGGTCTACCAAATGGATGTTAAAAGTGCATTCTTAAATGGTGATCTCAAGGAAGATGTGTATGTTCAGCAACCTCCAGGCTTTGAGAGTAGTGAATTTCCTGACTATGTCTGCAAGCTTGACAAAGCCCTCTATGGACTTAAACAAGCTCCCAGGGCATGGTATGAAACTCTCTCAACCTTCCTGATCCAAAACAAGTTTGTCCGAGGAAAGATAGACAACACACTGTTTGTCTACAGAACAAAACAAGATGTGATACTGGTTCAAGAGTATGTTGATGACATCATCTTTGTCTCAACAAACTATACTCTTTGCAAACAGTTTGAAAAACTGATGACAAAGAAGTTTGAAATAAGCATGATGGGTGAACTCACATACATCCTTGGACTGCAAATCAGGCAAACTGATAAAGGAATATCCATCAGTCAAGAGAAATACACCAGAAATCTCTTGAAGAAATATGAGATATCTGACTGTGCCTCAGTAAAGACACCAATGGTCCCTCCAAACAACCTTGGACCTGACCTCACTGGCAAATCAGTCAATCAAACTCATTTCAGAGGGATTGTAGGCTCACTGATGTATCTAACTGCTTCTAGACCAGACATCCAATTCTCAGTCTGTCTAATAGCAAGATATCAGTCTAATCCTAAAGAATCCCATCTCACTGCAGCTAAGAGAATTCTCAGATACCTGAAGGGAACTTCAAGCCTTGGACTTTACTACCCAAAGTGCTCAGGGTTTGACCTCAAAGGGTATTCTGACTCTGATTATGCTGGCTGCAATATGGACAGGAAAAGTACCTCAGGGTCCTGTCAATTTCTTGGAGGAAAGCTGGTTTGTTGGAGTGCTAAAAAGCCACAATCAGTGGCTATGTCTTCAGCAGAAGCTGAGTATGTAGCTGCAGCAGGATGTTGTGCCAATGTATTATGGATGAAAAGTCAACTCAGTGACTATGACATCCATTACAAAATGGTACCCATCTTCTGTGATAACACCAGTGCTATTGCAATCTCCAACAACCCTGTCCTCTACCAAAGAACCAAACATATTGATATCAGATATCACTTCATCAGGGATCACATAATGAAAGGAGACATAGAACTTCATTTCATCCCTACTGAATATCAACTTGCTGATATCTTCACCAAACCCTTGGATGAACCTACCTTCAGGAGACTGAAAGCTGAATTGGGAATGCTTGACATTGGAAGTCAGGCATCTGAAAACCCATCTCAGTAAGTTCTCTGAAATGGTTCCTCCTCCCTGAACGAAACCCACAAAAAATCCTCTCACTGAATGAGTAAGACTCATTCAGGGACCCTGACAGTTGATATTGAGCATTGAATGAGTAACTAAATGATCCAAGTATCAGTTACTTAAATGTCCCAGGTTGGTAACTATGCCAATTTAATATAGGAATATATGTCTCTTTGTCTTACTGTCATGGGTCCCTCAAAAACTTACCTCATCCCACTTGGCTTTAAATGCCCTCTCACATAAAATATCCTGTGGATATTTTATTACTGCAGAAAGTGCACTTTTACTGTACACTCAACTGCTGCCTTGAAAAATGGGATTTTACTGCGGGTAGTGGTGGGTGACATTAAATGTGGAAATTCAAAACGTTTTCAAAAACTGACTTTACAAATCCACAAGTTTGCACAAACAACCCCTCTCAACACCCTATAAATACCCCTCATAAAATCCGTATAACACACACAAAAGATTTCTGCTATCAAAACTCTGTCAAAATCTCTTTACAAACCCAGAAATCTTTGGGTTCTTCAAATCCTTTCTGAAAAATCTTCTTTGTAAACCTTTACGAAAGTTTTTCATCACAACTTAAGAGATACAAAAACTTTTGATTGTTCTTGTCAACTTATTCTTTTCAAAACCCTAAAACCCTTTTTAATGGAAATGGCAAGAACACAATCTCTTCAGTTTGCTTCACAGTGGGTAGGCGATCTTAGCAACGTTGAATTTAAAACAAATAATGTCATAGGCAATTTTGAATATCCTCCAACTGTCCCAGCCTATAAAGACATTATGAAATTTTTGTATAACTGCCCACTGAAAACGGCCTTTATTCAGTGTCCCTCTGTACTGTACCAAAACCTCCTCAGGGAGTTTTGGGCAACAGCTAAGGCCTTTGACCCGACACCCTTTACTGATGAGAACAACCTTAGACCTCTCAGGGAATATCTCATCAGGTTCTGTCTTAACGGGGGCAACAATTCACCCTGGATTATAAAACATTATGCACCTCAACAGGGTTAGATTACAACAAAGGTGTTTATGTCGCCCATCCTGAACCCTCCACAGTGAAGGATGGGTTAAAACAAATTGTTTTAGATCCAAAGTTTTTGGACAAGACCCCAGTCACCAAGAGTTCATTTCCCATGGCTTGGAGGATCCTATTCACATTTGGGATTCAGGTCCTCGGCGGGAACCACTCATCCACTGAACAAGTTAACTCTATTCAGTTGATGATGGCATACTTCTTGATGAATGGGGTCACTGTCGACATAGGGGAGATCATTTACAGTGATCTCGTAACCAAGCTACAAAGCAAAACTAGGACGAAATACGTTTCGTATCCTAGGTTTGTCTCTTGTGCTTTACAAGTGTTACTGGGTACAAATTATCCTTACGAAGAAACATTTGGTGCTTTACCTGGCATCCTGAGCCAATCAAATTTTCAAAAGGACCCATCCCTTGTCACAAATATTGAATTGACGACCCGTATGGTTGCTGTAAACAGCCAGAGGGAATTAGTGTCTCCAAAACCTGCTCCTACAAAGAGAAAAGGGAAGTCTCAGACTCGGACTAAGACCAAACCTAAGTCTCAGGGCCCTGAGGCTTCTGGAGCACTGGCCAAAAGGCAAAGAAGGCCTAAGACTGGTTTGACACCCGCTGGAGGCCAATCAACATCTACCCCGGTGACAACGAAGGACACTGATAAATCACAGTCAGTGCCCTTGGTCCCAACCACTACTCCCCAAGATCCAGAGGGAAACAAACAACCCGCTGGTAGGGGAGCGCCTTCCACAACGCCCAATGATGACATTAGAAAATCACAGCCTTTGTCTGAGGGCACACTGATCGATCCCAAAGACTCAGAGGGAACCAAACAACCCGCTGATAGGGATATCACTGTCACTAACTCTGATAAAGGCACTGGGAAAAACCCATCAGTGTCTCAGGGGTCTAAGGGGGACAAAGACACGGAGGGAAAGGAACAACCCGCTGATATGGAACCTAAAACCAATCCTGACTCCAGAGAAGGCACTGGGAAACTCCCACCAATGTCTGAGGGGTCAAAGGGGGACAAAGACTCAGAGGGATTAATACCACCCGCTGATATGGAACCCATCACCAACCCCTTGTTGACTGTTGCTGATGTTATTGGGATACTATTTTCTGAAGATGAGCTTGCTGACACTGATGATGAAATTTTATAAGCAGGGGAAGAAGTGGACGCTGAGGTTCAATCTGAACAAGAACCTCAGCCTGATCCAAAGGAGCATACTGAATCCCTATTTCAACCTGAAGACAATGCTTCTGCCTCCTCATCCAACTCTGATGAATTCAAGCAGTTTGACAATGTTCTTCCACTAACTGAGAGACAACTGGTTCAGTGGATCACCAAAGCTTCAAGGAAATTATACTCTGGGGTCACTGAAACATTGTGGGAACAACATACTGAGGCTGGTGCAAGTTATGCAGATCTGAAGGCTGAGATCCAAGCCTTTAATGAAAATGTTCATGAGCACAGGGACTTGATGTATGACACCATTCACAGACTGGATGAAAATTTGGCTAAATTCTTCAGACACCTTCAGGGTGTTGACACAACGGTAGATGAAATCAGGGAATCTGTCAAAGAAGACCCATCGCTCAACTCTAAAGTGCTGGAGGCTACTGAGGCGTACCTGAAACAATCATCCAGCCTCACTGAACTGATCGAAACCCTAAAATCTGCAAATGTTCAGGGTATTCAATCTTCAGTCCAGTCTCTTCAGGCTACATTGGGCTCTTTGAATACTCAGGTGGCTACTTTGACTCAGGCCTCGTCTTCTATGGCCTGGAATCTTGGACCCAGAATGACTGCTTTGGAGGAATCTCAGGCTAACTTGGAAGCCAAAGTCACTGGTGTTCAAGCAGATACTTCAGACATCAAGGCCATGATTACTGAAATTTATCAGGCCTTCAAAGGTCAAGCAGCTCCGTCCCCCTCAGCACCAACACCAACTCTTGCCCTCACTGACGCTCCGGCAACAGTTGAGGGGGAGAATACTGCTGAAGAAACTCCTCTTCACAATGAGGGGGAGCCAACACCACCAGTCTCAGCAATACCCATCTCATCACTTCCACCACAAACATCAACAACAACAACAACACTGACAGTCACAACACCTATCATGACAACAACACCACCCTTGGTTGCATCATCTTCCTCAAGCCAGGACAAAGGAAAAGGCATAATGACAACTACTGAGCCTGAGAAGATTCCCTACAAAATCGGTGACATTGAATACCTTCTCACACCTCAACAGCTAACTAAATATCTTGCTAAAGAAGAAAGGAGATTGAAACAAGCTGAGGACGATAAGAAGAGTAAGGAAGCACTGGTTCAAGTGATTGCCGAAGAAGCTGAGAATGTGGGAATTAATCCAAAGAAGCTTGAAAAGGGTCAGGCAGGACAGAGGTTCAAGGATGCTCAGGCAGCAAAAATGGCTGAAATGAAAAAGCAGTTGGAAGAAAAGAACAAAAGAACTGCAGCCATCAAGAAAGCAAGAATTGACCATTATAATTGGACAATGATAAGCAGAAGACTGCCTGAGAAGATCACTGATGTCAAAATCATCCCCAGGTCTAAACCACTGGCAATGAACGTATACAGGGGGATAATAAAAGGCATTTCGAGGTTCATGATCCCCTAAAATTCACCGACTTTGGGATCACTAAACTCGATGAACTCGGTCCAATAATAGAAAAGAAGCAAAATGCGGCGGTTAAGGAGCTGATGAAGATGCTCAGTAAGAGGTATGAAAGACTGAGAGATACACCAGCACAACTGGACATTCAGGCTGCCTTAACTGCACCACAAGGATCTCAACCACAGTCATCACAGGGTAAAAGAAAGAGGGTTGAGTTCCAGCCTGAGATAAAAGTGGCTGGACTCGAATGCAACAGGGAACTGCCTGAAGGTGTTAAGTTCGTAAACTGTCTGGTGATAGAAAAGCCTGAAAGAGGGCTATTCTTTATTGAAGTCTATGGAAACCCAGCATTCCAAAGGTGGAGTGATATCAATCAGGCAGGAGTGGCTACAATGCTCAGCTATATTCCAGTGGCCACTCAAATTCAGACCTCTGCAAATGCCAGGTTATGTGCTGACTTAAATGCTAAGATAAGAGACCATCCTGACAGGGAAACACTCATCACCAAGAAAGTCAAGCTTGAAGCACTGGGAATCCATCTGGACTGACATCATTTTGATTTATCTTTTGTACTAGTGATCGAAACCTTGTAATTTGATTAATAAACGATGTATGTTTTGTTAAAATATTCAGTGTTCCTTATTGTATTCATTAGTACATTCAGTGTAAGAAGAAGCCATTTGCTCACTTACACTGATCAAACACTTAGGCTATTTGTATATCCAAATAGGGGGAGACTGTTGGGTTCAGTAAATACCCAAACCCCTTAATCTAGGATTTGAATAGAAAATAGCCCAAGTGTTTAGTCCGATAAACACTAACAGGTCACTGAGTGCACAGTCTCTCAGTGAGTCATCTTTAGGATACTCAGTACGAGGTGAAGAAGAAGTCTCTCCACTCAGTAAGGCGGAACTTAAAGGGTGAAGACTGAGTCAAGAAGAAGATGATGGATTCAGTGAGTGATGACAATAACTCACTGAATCCCTAAGACTCCTCTCCAACTACATACACTGAAGACAAACTGAAGTAGAAGACTGAAGGATGTAAAGACTGAAGAATGAGCGGGACATGGCGGGATAAGTTTGAATAAGATAAGACGAAGTACTTATCAACCAAAGTCAACTTTCCCTGAATGGCAAAAGATTAGGCTCAGTGTCATCACTAAACTTAGGAAAGTAGTCTTGTCTCTTACCTAGAATAGTCTTTGTAAACAGAGACAAAATACATCAGTATTTTTTCTTCTGTAGGATGTCAGTTTGTCACTTAGGAAAGAGTCAAAAATCATACATGTATAAATAGTATAAGAGATGGAGTGAAAAGATTAAGCTTGTGAATTGTAAAAACACACATACACGCACGCCATCTTTTCACTCCTCCAAATACAACTTTATCCCTGAGATAGCTCAAAGGGTTCTAAGAGTTGTGCTCAGACTTAGCCTGAGCTTAGAGAGGAGTCACCAACCTTTGTCATTTCAATCCCAAGTGCTATTCTGCAAGTACTTGGGTAACGTATTCTTTGCGATTCATTTCTAATAAGAATATGATGTTGAAAATTATCTAGTGTGTTTTACTTACGTTAATTTCAGTCATTGTTCACTATTAACTTGTTTTATATTTCTAAACTGTTTTAAACGATAGTTAACGGGGAACAACACGGGAGACAACCCGAATTATCCCTTTCTTTTGTTTTATTTCCATTTCTATAGGGTTTTGTGTTTTCTAACTATTTTTGCAGGAAACGAGGAAGTAATTGCTGCTGGAGTTTGCTGATCTGAACAGAGTTACAGCGTAACTCATCTTGGTGATTACGCCGTAACCAACCTTTTAGCAGCAGGATTCTTGACGCATTTCCAAATACGGCGTAATACCATCTCTGTGGTTACGCCGTAACCACTCGCTTTGCAGCTTATACTAGGTTTTGCCAGTTACGGCATAACTCCCTCAAAAGAGTTACGACGTAACCTTCCTCTGCTTTAATTCTTTCATTTTAAAACACAATAACCTTGTATTAGTATTTTAAATGAACTTTGTGGGTGTGTTCCCTGTAAGCCCTCACGAGACTTCACTCGTCCACTTGGGACACCAAGTGGTTCAAAAGGCTTGTTGCATTCGCTAAATGCAACCGTGATTCCTACGAAAGTGAGTTAGGTTTGTTTTTCATTTTTCATTTTTTCTTTTTAGAATTATGCTTGTCGGTAGTGTGATTTCAGGGGTTGAAGTTTGTTCATTGATAAGGTTTTAAAATGTACCTTTTTGAGGGGTCATTTAATCCCTTATATGATCACTTTTGTATCCGTTATTACTTAATATCGTTCCTTTTCACTTTTTAGGTATCTTGAAGGCAAAATGCTGGAATGACACTTATTCGGACGAAAAGGCGCGAATATACGAAGAAAATGGCCAAAGTCAAGAATCGAGACACTCAGGCTGCTAAAACTGAAGGGGACGGCGTCAGGTGTTATTTGCGACGCCGTCGCATCACTTTTGGCTCAGTAGCCAAATTGCTTATTTACAAGTGACGGTGTCAGGCTTTAAAAGAGTAGGTCATCGCAACTCAGACGGCCTAGATTTGATCCAGACGGCGTCAGAGACTGAAGGGGACGGCGTCACAAGCATAAGGTGACGCCGTCGCAAGACTAACGTGGCCAATACGAAACCCTAATAACGGCGACCCGACGGCGTCACAAATCAAAGGGTGACACCGTCGCATATGTAATCTTATATATAGAATCCGATTTTTTTAGTTTTCAGAGAGTAGTCTTTTGGAGTAAAAACCTAAACCGAACCGAGGCTGTCTTGTACAGTATTTTAGGGTTCTAAACCCTATCTTACATCAAGATAAGTGTTTTACTTCATTAATTTAATTATGTCTTCAATTACTTGTGTGTATGCTTGCATGTTCTCCATGTCCGGCTAATTTACTTGTGTGTTTGCTTAGGGAATATGAAACTTAATTATTGAATATTGATTGGTTGTCTCTTATCTTAATTGTTAATGATCTAGTAATGCGATAGGTCATCCGTTGTGTAGTTAATGCTTGATTAATCTTTGTGAACCTTAGTTTATAACACCAAGAGTTGTTGTAGGCTAAACCATCCGAAGAGTACCTTAGAGTTAAATTTTATAAATCCTAGAGACTTTGTAGGCGATAACCTTTGGTAGTTTCAAAGAGTTAGGGATAAACGCATACCCTACGACCTTAGATACACAACGCGATCAAGAATAAGGACGTGACAATTCAACCATCAATAGGAGATAATTAAGGAGTAATAAAACCTAAGTAAACACATCTTTAAACCATCATACGAGCACACAATAATTAGACATAGACTACCCTCACCTTAGTTAATTAGATAATTAGATAAGTAGAGTAATCGGTAGAAATACCAACCCCCCAAATCCAAACCCCGAGATTCGTACCTTTCCATTTCCTAAAAAACATAAAAATATAAAAAAATAATCTTCCTCAACCCCAACCTTAGCGTAGTAACTTCTCACTAGCATTTCTATTCCCCTAGAGAACGATATCAATTCCTGTGGCTTACCCTAATACTACACTACAACGATTAGGTTCACTGCCTAGGGTGTTGAAAAACTTGCTCGACGAAAAGGAAGTTCCTTTGACCCCGAACGCGCTGCGTAAGCGTTATCAAGTTTTTAGCGCCGCTGCCGGGGAATAGAATAGCTAGTTAGGAGTCCACCTCATTTAGGTTTCCTTGCTTGATTCCTATCAAGTAAGATTTTTTTTATCATTTTTTAACTTCCTCGTAGTCTATCCCCCTTCTTCGTGACCTTTGTTCGTAACCCCATCACTTTTCATCATGGAAGGTGATAACCAACCACCATTCATCAACCTACCACCAAATGACCCGCCAAGAGGCCGTACTCTTGGTGAATACTCGAGACCAAGCCACCTAGGCTATAGGAACACCATTGAGCTTCCCGACCAAGCCCAAACTACGGCCCTGCGATCCGACACCATCCGGTTGGTGCAAAATGGATGTGCATTCCATGGACTTCGTTTCGAAGATCCTAATCAGCATCTTAAGGATTTCCTTAAAATGGTCGACTCCATTGACCTCAATGCTACTACTCGGGAGACCACGCGTCTGCGTCTCTTCCAATTCTCTCTACGGGACCAAGCTAGTAATTGGCTTGAGCGACTTCCCGCCGGCTCCATCTCAAGTTGGGATGATCTCACCTCTCGCTTCCTTGCTCAATTTTTCCCACCGGGGAGAACCACTAAGCTTAGGAATGATATCTTGATGTTCCAACAACGTCAAGGTGAATCTCTCTACGAAGCATGGACTCGATTCAAGGACTTACTTCATAAATTCCCTCATCACGGCATTGATCTTTGGCTCCAAGTCCAACTCTTCTATGATCATGTCAACTTCTCCACCAAGCGATCCATTGACCAAGCGGCCTGTGGAAAACTCAGTGATCTCACCGCGGAAGAATCATGGGGTATAATAGAGGACCTTGCTCTCTATGACAACGAAAGTTGGAATGACCCCCGTGAGTTGCCCAAAACCGTTAAGGCAATCTCCTTACCTCCCATTGACTCACATCCTTCCGACCGTAGGATGCTCGAACTTGAAGATCAAGTTCAATTCCTAATGAGCTCCTACAAAAATCCTAAGTCTTCACATCAAGTGAATAAAATCACTCTACCTTGTGAGTTATGTAGTGGTCCCCATGACACTCGTGATTGCACAAGACTCCCCGAACAAGCTTTTGCGGACTACGCCTCCACGCGTACCGACGAAGCGGGAGAGAAGTGGTACACTTTCAAGCCCGAACAAAACAACTTAGGAAACTCTTACAACCCCTCATGGAGAAATCACCCTAACCTTAAGTGGAACCAAAACTCAAGCACACCCCAAAGCTCATCTAGTCCACCTAATAGGTTCAATCCTCCAAGCACCGGGAACCCCACTAATCTCGAGGCAATTGCATCTAGATTCATGTCATCTCAAGAAACTTGATTGACTAAGCTTGAAGCCGATTTTAAGCGAAGATAAGGCGAGATGACAAACAAGCTTGATGCCCTCTTAAAAGCCTTTAATGACCGGGAAATTGGAGCACTCCCAAGTGATACTATAAAGAACCCAAAAGTGAGTTCGATTTCATCGACTTCATGTTCTTGTTCACCATGGGAGAGTGCACATCCATGCCCCTCACACCCAGCGGTTCACTCGGTAAATGCTATCAACAAGGGTTCCAAGCAATCCAAAATGAGGTACCAAGGCCCCGCACCATTGGTAGAACCCACTCTTGAGAAACCCGTCAACCTAGAACCCAAACCTAATCTAGAGGAGGAGTACAAGGAACTCCATCAAGAAAAACCAGTTCTTGAAGTCTTAGCTCATGCACCTTATTATAATGCTTTAAAAGAAAAATATGAGTTAGAACTTAAACTTGGAAAACATGGGTCCGCTTTTGTGCAAAATAATCTACCTAAGAAGTTAGACGATCCCGGGCTATTTACTCTTCCGTGTAGGCTTGGAACTTCCAAACCTCTCGATGCTCTAGCCGACTTAGGATCATGCATCAATCTTGTTCCGTTGTCCCTCCATAGAAGCCTTAACTTAGGTAAGATAGAACCAACGGAAACCATCTTAGGTCTAGCGGACGGTAGTGTTGCATATCCGGTAGGGATAATAAAAGACATGGTAGTACACGTAGGAGAATTGACTCTTTTGACCGACTTCCATGTGCTTGACATGAATAAGGACCCGACATGCCCATTGCTAGTAAGAAGAGGATTCTTAGCTACCGCTAGTGCCATCATTGATTGTAAGATGTCCAAAATAGTGGTAGGAGAAGAGAGTGCTAGGTCAATTTACGATGTCAAAAAGCATACGTACTACAAAGAAGAGGAAATCCCACATGATATTAGGTTGGATAGAACGCCATCTAGATATGGACCTTGGTTAGATAAGAAGTTCATAGGTCCCCAACGACCTTTCTACCTAGATGAATGATGAGTGTCTAAATACTCATCATTTTTGTACCATTTAAACTGCAAAAACATCTGAAAACACTCAGAAATGCATCAAAATGATAAAAATATCACAAATAAGTGTTTTATGTGTTTTAAATGCAAAAATATCAAAATCTGGTGAAAAACGTATCAAGTTTGCATAATTGGCAGTTTTAGTCCCCCAAGTTTCAAAAGTTGTCAAAAACAGTCCCTGGTAAATCTAAATAAAGAAAAATATCATTTTAAGTCCCTAGGGATTCTTAAGTTGTCAAAATTGGTCCTTGAGATTCAAAATTGCAAAATTACAATTTAGGTCCCTAAACTTTGAAAATTGTCACAAATGGTCCTTTGAAAATTTGAAAATGTCAAAAAAAGTCCTTGCACTATTGAAACTTGTCAAAAGTGACCCTTGTGAGAACTTTGGAGAAATTACAGGTTTGGTCCCTCTAGTTTGGCAGAATTGCAAAACAAGTCCTTGATATTAAAAACTATCCTTTGACCCTTTTGCATTTTAGACCCCTGCCATTTATAACCTTTGAACCCTGCCAACCAAACTGACCCCCTGTCATTACCCATTTTGAACCCCTGGTCAAATAAAGTCAAACCCCGCCACTTTTACTGTCCACCTTCTTCCCCACTTGCCTGCAAACTCAGGCACCTCTCCCATCCACCTCTCACCTTATCCCTTATCCCCTCACCTCCATAATCATCATATCTACACTCCACCCCCCCTAGTTGCAAATTCAGAAACACAGAGGTCAAAACACTTTTCCCGCCAAAACTCATCCAATGGCCATTATGCACTCAAGTGATCCAGTGGACAAGGTATCAAGTAGGAATCATTCAGAAGACTAGTGGGAAGCTTTTTGGATATAAAAAAGAGAAGAGAGGCAAGAGAAGAAGCAGGTAGTTAGTTTTTAAAATTTAATGTATGTCGTTTTTATTAAACTGTCTTAATTAGTTTATGATTTTGTAACTTTAAGCTCTATTGTACTAAAACTAAGTGGTTTGATCATTGTAACTCAGTTTCAAGTCTTAATTCAAGGGTTCATTTATATTTCAAGTTTGCAGTTT
This sequence comes from Chrysanthemum seticuspe, assembly GCA_019973895.1. Classification (NCBI taxonomy): domain Eukaryota; kingdom Viridiplantae; phylum Streptophyta; class Magnoliopsida; order Asterales; family Asteraceae; genus Chrysanthemum; species Chrysanthemum seticuspe. The sequence goes on along the minus strand of BPTQ01000008.1, from coordinate 208,010,721 downwards.
ACTGTTTCAAATTTTAGATTCAAGTTCTTAAATTCAAGCTTCCAACAGCTTATTTTTAAGTTCAGAAAAGCTTACTTAAGCTTACTATAGCTTTTTGTAAGCTTGAAACTCAGTTTCAAGCAAAATAGTCATATGGTTAACAAAAGTCAACTGTAAAGCAAGATGGGCATGGAAATGGTTTATGGTGTTGCAGAGCTTGGATTTGGGTTGGAATTAGATTAGGATAGTGTAGTTATGGGTTCTGTATAAGCTACATCACTGCTGGACACTTGTGAGCTTGTTATCTCATTTTCATTTTTTATGCAGTTTTCATATTATGCTCATATTTAAATCTGTGGTCGTTAAATAGTTTAGACATGTTTAAGTATTGGTAATTAGGGTACTAGAGTTAGTTTAAATGGTTAAATGAGTTAAATCAGTAACTGGTTTAGTTTAAAATTTGCAAAACAGTTTCTAAAAGTGTGTTTGGATTAGTGGTTATTTGGAGCTTGAGCACTTGTGTGTGTTTGAAATCTGTCTAATCAGTTTCAACTAAGACCATTTGAATCCTTTTGGTCTTAATATTGCACCTGCATATCTCAGAAGTCAAAATTACCATTTAACAGTCCTAATCTCTTTACTGTTGGAATTTTATAAAATCAAAAGTCAGTTTTGTGCTTAGATATCATAGAAATAGGTTGCATTAGTTTCATTTCACCATAACTCATCATAATCAGTCCTTAAATCAGTTGCAAAGTTCATAAAAGTCAAACCTTTCATAAGTATCAAAAGTCAAAACTTGCAATTCTCAGTTTGCACTCAACTAGAGAGATTTTTCACAGGTTCATTTCTGGGTCAAATCAAGTAAGACTTTTGGTTTTTAAAATTTCAACTGGTCTATTTTCTTATTGTCATTTTTGTAGATTTTTAGAAATTTTCTATAAGCCTCAAAAGAGCTTGTCAAAAAGGCTTATATGCCCTGTTCACAAAACTCAGTGAACACTGAGTTTTCTCAAGCTCTTGCAGAGCTTGTCCAGAGCTCAACAGAGCTTCTCTTGGTCTTGTTTTTAGTTTACAAGTTCTTGGCCAGGTCATCTTTAGATTCCAACTTCTGTTTTTCAGTCTCAGCTTATTGTGTAGCTTATTCTTAAGCTATAAAGTAGGCCTCAAAATCTGTTTTTGCTCATTTAGCCAAATCATCAAATCTCAACAGTTTGGATCTCAGAGGTTTAGGATAGTTGTTTTTAGTTCATTTTAAGTACTTTTAGCTTATTAGAGCTTCTGTGAAGGTTTGGTGCCCAGTTTGAACCTTGTGCTTATTCAAAGTGCTTATTACATAAGCACTTGCATGGCAGTTTCATATTCTACCACATAGGCCACTGTTTTTCTATTTTTCTTAAATTCAGCATATTAAATTAGACTTTTCCTGAATTTTTCACATTTTTCTAGGTCAGTTTGCTATTTTTCTTAATTTAAAACAGTTTTTAGGCCATTTTAATTAGCTTTTAATACAATTAATTCAGAAAAGTTTCCAAAAAATAAGTTTTCATTTTTCCTAGGTTTACATAAATATAAAAAGTCAAAAAAATATTTTTCTAGATTTTTCTTAGTTAAATTTGTATTTTTAAGCAATTTAAGTAGTTTTAAATAGTTTTTAATTCATAAAAAATAGAAAAATAATCAGAAAAATATAAAAATAGTTTTTAAAATTCTTTTTAGTTATTTTAGATTTTTCCAAGTCATAATTTCATTTTTCTAGCTTTATTTCATATTTTCTTGTATTTTAGGCTATTATTAAATAGTTAAAAATAGTTTTTAATTAATAATAATTAGATAATTAGTTATAAAAATAATTTTCTTTTTCTAATAATTTTCTCTCATCATTAGGTTTGTAAAAATGTCAATTTCATATTTTTAGGATTAATATTGTTCAAGTTTCACATTTTCTTGTGTACGTCACGTAGTTTTTAAGTTAAGTTTTATTAAAGAAAAATCAAAAACATCATTTTCAATATAGTGATAGCGTTTATTTAATATAGTTTATCTTTTTAATTTCCTTTAATTTGCATTTAAGCCCCTGTAATTTGTAAACTCTTTCTTAGGGTATAATCAATCAAACCCTTTTCTCATTCAAATTCTCTCGATCACTACACGTTTGATTATTCTCGCACGGCTCGTTGGGACTTAACGACATGGGGAAACACTATACTCTCCTGGACTTCATTGCATTTGTTTCCAGACTGTTTTAAGTTTGTTACAGTTAGCCATTCACAAGTGGCTAGCTTGCGTGATAAAACTTGACTGTTCGGGAGCCAATCAAATTTTGGCGCCGCTGCCGGGGAGCTGTGCTAATTATCTCACGTTTAGCAGATTAGTGATTTGGATATTCACTCCTTGTTCATACCATCTATCTATATCTATATATATTCTTATAAAAAATCCAAAAACCCAAAAACAGCCAAAAACGTATAAAACACAAAAATATTTTCCTTTTGTTTCTATATATGTATCAAAGATAAAAATACAAAAAGATTTGTCGTTTTTCTTTAATAATAACAACATAAAAGATTACCACCGCAAACCAAGGCAGTGTACTACCTAACTGGGGGTACGACCATAATAAGTTCCCGAACCAAAGATTAAAACTTGCCTTTGTGTCCTTGATATTGGTGTACCTTTTTCAAAGAAGCCATTCATCTTGTGATTATTGGTTTAAGTTCACTGTTGTTTTGCCTCGATATTGTTTTAATTGGATTTGTTGTTATATCTATTTGTCAGAACCAGAAAACCCAAAAAGATTCTTCTTACCCCATTTTCACCATTTTCATAATTCCCTTCCTTAACTCTGAGATTTCTTAGAGTTAACTCTAGTGCATGCGCACTCGTTCTTCTAGATCATTGAGTCCTTTTCGTGATCTAGCAGAAATTCCTAGACGACGTTCTCGTAGACGTGCTGCCCAAATAGTCGAACCCGAGATTCGTACTATTTCAAACAACAATATGGCAGACGAACGAACTATGGCGGAAATGCTCCAGGCACCCACCAAGGGTTATGGAGATGCCATCATTTTACCAGCAATCAATTCTGATCACTTTGAATTGAAGACACATTTGATCCAACTTGTGTCTACAAATCAATTCCACGGGTTTGACCGAGAAGACCCGTATGCACACATCCGTTGGTTTAACAAGTTGACTTCAACTATCAATTTCAAGGATGTGCCACAAAAAGTAATCAAGTTGATGCTATTTCCATTCTCACTTGAGGGGATAGCCCGGATTTGGCTGGAAAAAGAACCCCCTCGATCCATCGAAACTTGGGAGGATCTTGTTCAAAAATTTGTCAATTATTTCTTTCCTCCATCAAAGACGACTAATCTTAAAAATGAAATTTCTGGATTTCGTCAAAATTTTGATGAAAAATTTGGAGAGGCATGGGAGAGATTCAAAGATCTCCTCAGGAAATGCCCCCATCATGAATTCACGGAGCTTCAACAAGTTAATATCTTTTATAATGGGTTGAACGGTAACGATCAAGATTCTTTGAATGCAGCCGCCGGTGGCAATATCTTGAATCGTAAGCCTAAAGATGTGATTGAGATTTGCGAGCAAAAATCAAAAGTTCCTATTTCTCGCAACAAAGTCAATACTCCAAACACTCCTGCTTCTTCATCCAGTAACTCTTCTGAGTTAGCCGCTCCGATAGCCGCTCTAACGGACGTCATCCGTTGTATGATGAAAGATGTAAAGGAAATCAAAAGCGAAATTCATAAGCCGGAACCAATCGAAGCCGTAAACAAGGTGTGTGAAACTTGTAGTGGTCCACATGCGTATTATGATTGTCAAGCAACCGATGCTTCCTTTTACCAAGCTCTCGTAGCTTCTGTAAACCACAATCAATACCGACCACAAGCTGATCCTCACTACCGTGCACCTAGCGGTATGACACCACCTGGTTTTCCTCCTGTGCAAAACCATAGCAATCAAAATCGCTTTGTTCCGAATCAAGGACAAAACTTCAATAACTCTCAAAATTTCAATCAAAACCGGAACAATTTCAACCAACCATATCAAGCTCCAAATCAGCAAAGTTATCAACAACCTTCTCAAGCTCCCCCACCAAATGACTTCATGAAAATTACTGAGTCAAGCATACGTTCAATGCAAACTCAGATCAATAACATGAGGGTTGAGCTAAAAAAGGAAATTGATACCACAATGTCTCGGCAGACAAATGAGTTGAAGAATATGATGAGTAGTTTCATGAACATGAATATGAACCAAGCTTCATCATCTTCTGGAGGACTCCCAAGCAATACAATTCCTAATCCCAATGCCGAGTTAAAAGCCGTCACCACTCGTAGTGGTAAAACGCACAATGGACCTTCGACTCCAATGCCTCCTCCACCAGGAGCAGTGAGTCAAGTTACCAAGGATACAACGGACAAGGTGCATTTCTCAAGCCCACGAAGTACCGCACACGTCCCACCTTCGGTAGTCCAAGCTTTAAGTCCGGAACCCGAAGTTCCGAAGACTAATTCTGAGCCCGAAATGACTTCCGTCCCGGCTCAAAAGTCTAGTCAGCTTCCTTACCCGTCAAGAATGAATGATGAGAAGCTCAAAGACAAAACCAAAGAGCAAATGGAAAAATTTTTCCAAATTTTCAATGAACTGCACTTTGATATAAGCTTCGTTGATGCTCTCGTTCTAATGCCTAAATTTGCATCCACGCTTAAAGGCTTACTAAACAACAAAGATAAGCTATCTGAGATGGCTAAAACCCCTCTCAATGAGCAATGCTCAGCGGTCCTTCTCAAGAAGCTTCCTAAAAAGCTTGAAGACCCCGGTAGATTTTTAATCCCGTGTGATTTCTTGGGGATGGTTCAATGCTCCGCCTTGGCCAATCTTGGCGCTAGCATTAACCTCATGCCACTCTCAGTATGGAAGAAACTGTCTCTTCCTAAACTTTCATCCACTTATATGACACTCGAGCTAGCGGACCGTTCCATAACGCGTCCACTTGGGATAGCTGAGGATGTCGTGATGAAAGTAGGAAAGTTTCACTTTCCTACTGACTTTGTTGTAGTAGACTTTGATGCAGATCCTAGAGTTCCCCTCATCTTAGGGAGAGCTTTCTTGAGAACGAGTCGTGCTCTGATTGATGTGTTCGCTGAAGAGTTGACCATACGGGTTGACAACGAAGAACTCACGTTGAATATCAACCAAAACTCCAAACCTCTATCCAAACAGAGTGTTGCCACAATTGATCAAAAATCTGAAAGATTCAATGCAACACTCTCAAATTTCACGGTTAAGAGGAGTATCCAAAAACGTGCTGAGTTAAAAGCTTTGAAAATCAACCCTGGTTCAAACAAATGGTTTGAAAGTTGTACCAGGGAAGTCAAGAGTGTACTTGATGATGATGATCTTGAATCGGAGACTTTATCGGAAGTGGTGGAAATTGCTAGCTCTAAGAGCACACCACTTGTCCCACCTCCGGAATCAGTTTATCGTATCGAGTTTGTTAACTCTGTGGATGAAACCAAACTCTCTTCAGTTTCATCTGAATTGGATGATGATGTTTTTTGATCCAATGGGAGACATTCTTCCCATTGAAGAATTGCTCAAAAATGATCCATCATCTCCTAGTCTTATTATTCCCGACTCTTCCATCCCTTCTCTCACTCCTGATGAGGAAGATGACAACTTTTGGAATGAAGTCGATGCCTTTCTTAGTGATGAGTCAATTCCAACAGGAATTGATAATACTTACTTTGATTCGGAGGGGGACATCCTTTTTCTAGAAAATCTGTTGATTGAAGAACCGTTTCCCACCCTCCCTCCCGGACATCTTATTGACAATCACCATATAAGCTTCAAGTTTAAGCTTAAAAGTGTCAAAAATGGTGATTTGCTTCTTTCTGATGAGGAATGGACTTGCATTCTCATGCATATCTTTGTTCCATTCTTCACAGATGGTGTGGTTGCTCTTTCCCTTTTCTCTTTCGGGAATGAGGACACCATCTTTGACCCCGGTATCATCCCTTATAGTTTCTACTATTAACAATACCGCGGTTGTATCTCGTCGGTGTGGAACTTTCTGATGTTCATATGTTTATTAACATTGTGAACGAAAGACCGATCGAGATTGGTTTTCCACGTTACCTTCCCCATGAACAAATGAATGCGGGGATCGAGTCAAGCTAGCGACTCGGTAATCAAAAACAGTAGCTAAACATGGGTCTTCACCCGTGTGTACCACCCTAGTGTGGGGGAGTTGCCCCCCGCTGTTGTATATAAGAGTTTCAGTTAAAAAAAAAAAAAAAAAAAAAAAATCCTTGCTAAATAATGGCCTTAGTATTTCCCTTTTACGTTCTATGTTTCGGCATAACCGCCGGTACTTTGAATATTGAGGGCAATATTCATTTCTAGTGTGGGGGGGAATTCTCACGAATTTTATCATATAATTATACCGCCCAATTCCCCCATTTTTGGCAAAAATGTTTTTTTGGAGTAAGTGTTTTGCACTTACTCATCTTATGGTTATCAGTCCGCCTTGTCTAATAAACAAAAGGATTGGCTAATCCAGGAGCAAACGGCTCTTGGTAAAGATATCTCAAATCCGTTGACGGCTTGCAATTTGCCCAAAATTGTATGGTATTCAGCTCACCATATCCATAAAAGTGAAGAGTTGGCTAGCCCGCAAGTTTATGGCTTGTGGTAAAGGCAGTGGAAAAACCATAATTGGTAATCAGCTCACCAAAGATAATATTGATAATTTATCTAAGAGTTGGCTAGTCCAGAAGCAAACGGCTTCTGGTAAAGACAAATCAAATCCGTTGAAAGCTGGTGATTTGCTCAAAATCATTTGGTTATCAGTGTACCAAGGTTCTTACTTGAACTGAAACATTTGGCTACTCCAGAAGTAATGGCTTTTGGTAAAGAGATGAAATCCATTAATTTTTCTCAAAACATTGCTAGGGAGTAGCAATATCTTAGTGTGGGGGATTGATGAGTGTCTAAATACTCATCATTTTTGTACCATTTAAACTGCAAAAACATCTGAAAACACTCAGAAATGCATCAAAATGATAAAAATATCACAAATAAGTGTTTTATGTGTTTTAAATGCAAAAATATCAAAATCTGGTGAAAAACGTATCAAGTTTGCATAATTGGCAGTTTTAGTCCCCCAAGTTTCAAAAGTTGTCAAAAACAGTCCCTGGTAAATCTAAATAAATAAAAATATCATTTTAAGTTCCTAGGGATTCTTAAGTTGTCAAAATTGGTCCTTGAGATTCAAAATTGCAAAATTACAATTTAGGTCCCTAAACTTTGAAAATTGTCACAAATGGTCCTTTGAAAATTTGAAAATGTCAAAAATAGTCCTTGCACTATTGAAACTTGTCAAAAGTGACCCTTGTGAGAACTTTGGATAAATTACAGGTTTGGTCCCTCTAGTTTGGCAGAATTGCAAAACAAGTCCTTGATATTAAAAACTATCCTTTGACCCTTTTGCATTTTAGACCCCTGCCATTTATAACCTTTGAACCCTGCCAACCAAACTGACCCCCTGTCATTACCCATTTTGAACCCCTGGTCAAATAAAGTCAAACCCCGCCACTTTTACTGTCCACCTTCTTCCCCACTTGCCTGCAAACTCAGGCACCTCTCCCATCCACCTCTCACCTTATCCCTTATCCCCTCACCTCCATAATCATCATATCTACACTCCACCCCCCTAGTTGCAAATTCAGAAACACAGAGGTCAAAACACTTTTCCCGCCAAAACTCATCCAATGGCCATTATGCACTCAAGTGATCCAGTGGACAAGGTATCAAGTGGGAATCATTCAGAAGACTAGTGGGAAGCTTTTTGGATATAAAAAAGAGAAGAGAGGCAAGAGAAGAAGCAGGTAGTTAGTTTTTAAAATTTCATGTATGTCGTTTTTATTAAACTGTCTTAATTAGTTTATGATTTTGTAACTTTAAGCTCTATTGTACTAAAACTAAGTGGTTTGATCATTGTAACTCAGTTTCAAGTCTTAATTCAAGGGTTCATTTATATTTCAAGTTTGCAGTTTACTGTTTCAAATTTTAGATTCAAGTTCTTAAATTCAAGCTTCCAACAGCTTATTTTTAAGTTCAGAAAAGCTTACTTAAGCTTACTATAGCTTTTTGTAAGCTTGAAACTCAGTTTCAAGCAAAATAGTCATATGGTCAACAAAAGTCAACTGTAAAGCAAGATGGGCATGGAAATGGTTTATGGTGTTGCAGAGCTTGGATTTGGGTTGGAATTAGCTTAGGGTAGTGTAGTTATGGGTTCTGTATAAGCTACATCACTGCTGGACACTTGTGAGCTTGTTATCTCATTTTCATTTTTTATGCAGTTTTCATATTATGCTCATATTTAAATCTGTGGTCATTAAATAGTTTAGACATGTTTAAGTATTGGTAATTAGGGTACTAGAGTTAGTTTAAATGGTTAAATGAGTTAAATCAGTAACTGGTTTAGTTTAAAATTTGCAAAACAGTTTCTAAAAGTGTGTTTGGATTACTGGTTATTTGGAGCTTGAGCTCTTGTGTGTGTTTGAAATATGTCTAATCAGTTTCAACTAAGACCATTTGAATCCTTTTGGTCTTAATATTGCACCTGCATATCTCAGAAGTCAAAATTACCATTTAACAGTCCTAATCTCTTTACTGTTGGAATTTTATAAAATCAAAAGTCAGTTTTGTGCTTAGATATCATAGAAATAGGTTGCATTAGTTTCATTTCACCATAACTCATCATAATCAGTCCTTAAATCAGTTGCAAAGTTCATAAAAGTCAAACCTTTCATAATTATCAAAAGTCAAAACTTGCAATTCTCAGTTTGCACTCAACTAGAGAGATTTTTCACAGGTTCATTTCTGGGTCAAATCAAGTAAGACTTTTGGTTTTTAAAAGTTCAACTGGTCTATTTTCTTATTGTCATTTTTGTAGATTTTTAGAAATTTTCTATAAGCCTCAAAAGAGCTTGTCAAAAGGCTTATATGCCCTGTTCACAAAACTCAGTGAACACTGAGTTTTCTCAAGCTCTTGCAGAGCTTGTCCAGAGCTCAACAGAGCTTCTCTTGGTCTAGTTTTTAGTTTACAAGTTCTTGGCCAGGTCATCTTTAGATTCCAACTTCTGTTTTTCAGTCTCAGCTTATTGTGTAGCTTATTCTTAAGCTATAAAGTAGGCCTCAAAATCTGTTTTTGCTCATTTAGCCAAATCATCAAATCTCAACAGTTTGGATCTCAGAGGTTTAGGATAGTTGTTTTTAGTTCATTTTAAGTACTTTTAGCTTATTAGAGCTTCTGTGAAGGTTTGGTGCCCAGTTTGAACCTTGTGCTTATTCAAAGTGCTTATTACATAAGCACTTGCATGGCAGTTTCATATTCTACCACATAGGCTACTGTTTTTCTATTTTTCTTAAATTCAGCATATTAAATTAGACTTTTCCTGAATTTTTCACATTTTTCTAGGCCAGTTTGCTATTTTTCTTAATTTAAAACAGTTTTTAGGCCATTTTAATTAGCTTTTAATACAATTAATTCAGAAAAGTTTCCAAAAAATAAGTTTTCATTTTTCCTAGGTTTACATAAATATAAAAAGTCAAAAAAATATTTTTCCAGATTTTTCTTAGTTAAATTTGTATTTTGTTGGAATCACTCCTAAACAGTATTTCAAGTATTTATATTTCATATGTAATAGGTAGCTTTGTTATGGCCTTTATGTTTGATTAAGGTCAAGCTTATGTAGAAGGCCCATAAGCTTGATCCAAGCCCAATAAGGAATAGGGAAGGAGAGGGAGTGTTGCCCTAGCTCCTTGCCTATAAATACATTGTAATAACCTTCATTTGAAGGTTGGTTGTTCAAGTTATTCTCTTTCACTACACTCTACGCATAACCGGTCAAGTATACTTGTGTGTGTGTGTTTGGCTTACTTGTTCAATCGCCTTATCTCTTCTCTTATAAGCTTGTGTTGTAAAACTAGTGACCTAACAGTGGTATCAATCGCCAAATAGTTGGGTGTACTCGTTTGTTTTTGAAGTTTTGTTTTGGGTCTTACGCGTAAAGATAACACAATCTTTGATACGCTTAAAAACTAATTTTTTACATTTTTGAATCCAAGATTCTTGTACTTTCAACGTTATTAGGTGTTAAACTATTGGTTTTTGGCAAAAAGTTTGGAACTTTACGTGTTTTTCCTTGTTTTTAAGCTTGTTTTTGTACGCAAGTGTTATCCTACGCGTAATTGTTTTAAGTGCTTTGGATCATCAAGTTTCACACTTTTGTGTTATTTTGGTGTTATTGAAGCTATTTCAACACACAAAAACTGGTTTAGAAACACATTTGGATAGAATCAAAGTTACGAGTAATCTTACGCGTAACAAAACCCTAAAATTACGCGTAAGACTTTCCTTGGTTTGATCTTCAATTTTCTGGTTTATTCCGTGTTTTCTTACTTGGATAAGTCTGAAAATACGTCGACTTTGGATATCTTTTGCACTGTGAAGTGTAAAAGATCACTTGGGATAAAACCCTAATCTTACGCTTAAGCATAAAGCTTACGCGTATAAAATCTTACGCTTAAGATTCATCTTACGCGTAGACTTAGTCCTACGCATAAGGTAATCCTACGCCTAACTTTCTACGCCTAACTTACTGTTTACGCGTAACTTTAGTCTTTTTTCCTGCTTACGCGTAAGCTAAATCCTACGCGTAACTATTCTTGTTACGCGTAACATTTGGTGTTTTTACGCATAAGTGCTACTTGGTTATGGTTTACAATGCGCATTGTTCTTATCAATGCGCATCCTAAATCGAATGCGCATTCGTCCTTTTTTCTGATTTCAATGCGCATTTGTCATTCAATCCGCATCTTTCAATCCGCATCCTAATGGAATACGCATCCTGATTCAGATGCGCATTCTACTTAGAATTCGCATTCTAAAATATGCGCATTCGAAATACGAATTCGCATTCTAATCCCAAAATAGGGTTCACTAGAAAATGTGAAGTGTCACGTTTTCTATAGGTTTCAGCTGCATAAAAGTCTGAATAGGTTCATTCTTTTGTGCCTTATTTGGTCTTTTAACTTCTAGTTTGGTTCCTTTCAGAATGCGCATTAAAATCCCAAAACAATGCGCATTCTAATGAGCATTGAAACTAAGATAGGTTTACACAAAGATTTGGTCAAAAACACACAACTTTATCGAAGTTATTGTGGTTTTATTGTGTTTTCACACTTTGAACTACTAGG
>BPTQ01000008.1:207981203-207995709 GCA_019973895.1 Chrysanthemum seticuspe | reverse complement strand
CACATATTCTCTGTCGATTGCAAGCCAAAGCAGAAAGTTGTTGAGGCAAAACAAGTCCACAGGCACGTTATCTACAAACTACGACTTAAGGATAAAAGAGTATTTTAAGTGCTTCCCAAAACAATTGTTTAAGTCAAGGAAACAGACAAGACTACTAAGACTGCCATAACGCTTCGACTTGGACATAGAAACACTCTTTCCACTACTAGTAAACACCTCGAACCAGAAACGATGCTTCTTTTATCTGGGTTCAGGTAGCTCTCATCAGTAGTTGTTAATGATTCTACATCGCAAACGGTAACTAGCAAACGTGCGCGTAGCCCGGTGTGTTTAGGTACACTTCTTCTACTTCGTGTACGACTCTCGACACAAGGTGGAAACTTCCTTTTACTCGTGCTCACGAAAAGGGAACAAGTGTACGACTCGTTTCCACTAGAAAACTTATGGCCTTAGCACCCTCAGGAAGTTGATCAAACACAGCTGGTGGAACACAACTCTCAGCATGTGCTTCATCTTCTTCACATGGATTTGTGTGGCCCGATGCGTGTACAAACGATCAACGGCAAACGCTACATCTTAGTAATTGTTGATGACTACTCACGATGGACTTGGGTCTATTTCCTTCGTAGCAAAGACCAAGCTCCACAAATGATCATCACCTTTCTCACAAAAATACAGGTTCAGCTCCGCAACACCGTCAGGATTATTCGGACAGACAAAGGAACTGAATTTGTTAACAAAACCCTTCGTGAATTTTATGAGAAAGTGGGAATTCAGCATCAAACATCTATTGCACGGACACCTGAACAAAACGGAGTTGTTGAAAGACGAAACCGAACGTTAGTGGAAGCTGCAAGAACAATGTTAATCAATGCTAAACTTCCAGATTACTTATGGGCAGAAGCTGTATCTACTGCATGCTATACTCAAAACCGTTCTATGATCACAAAACGCCACAACAAAACACCTTTTGAGCTTGTCCACAACTACAAACCGAACCTCAAACACTTTCATGTATTTGGATCCCTTTGCTATCCGAATAATGATCGTGATGATTTTGGAAAGCTCAAAGCAAAAGCTGATATTGGAGTCTTTATTGGATACTGTGACAATTCTAAAGGTTTCCGAATCTGGAATCGTCGAACTAAGGAGGTAATGGAAACGATTCATGCTCATTTCGATGAACTCACGGAAATGGCTTCTGAGTATAACAGCTTAGAACCCGGTCACAACCGTTTAAACTTCCCTCAACCCCCATCATCAGCTGAAGAAAGCCCTCAGCTAACTCGTCAACAAATGGAAAGGTTATTTGCTCCTCTGTTCTGTGACGATATTGATGAACGTGCTCCTGGTGTATCCGCTGTTTCCGCTGCACAACCTGATAATATTCCTATACCTGATACACCTGCTACAACAACTACTGTTGCAGATGCACCTACACCAATTGACTCCAACACAACAGTTGAACACATCGCTTCCAACAATGATGAACCAGCTGATGATATTCTGAATGAAGTACCCCCACCCGCAGATTTTGATCCAAATGCGTTCTTCAACCCGTTTGCCAATGAGACTGCTGCACCAGATGTCGCGGAATCTTCAATAAACCATTTGAATCCTCAGAATCTGCACAATGTATACCAACATCAACCCTCTACACATAGATGGACAAAAGACCATCCTCTGGCTAACATTATTGGCAACCCGAATCAACCAGTCGTTACGAGACAACGTCTTCACTCAGATGGTGAACACTGCATTTATGCACTCACTGTCTGCCAATCTGAACCTAAAAACATCAAGGATGCAATGACAAAAGACAACTGGATTGAATCCATGCAAGAAGAACTCAATCAATTCAAACGTCTTGAAGTATGGGAACTGGTTGAAAGACCAACAGGGGTCTACGTCATTGGTCTAAAATGGATTTGGAAAAACAAATTGGATGCTGAAGGGAATGTAATCCGAAACAAGTCACGGCTAGTTGCTAAGGGTTATCGTCAGGAAGAAGGGATAGACTTTGAAGAATCTTTTGCTCCAGTTGCTCGTCTTGAGGCTGTTCGGATATTTCTCGCGTTCGCGGCTCATATGAACATGACGGTCTATCAGATGGATGTCAAAACGGCGTTTCTTAATGGACAACTTAAAGAAACGGTCTTTGTCAGCCAACCAGATGGATTCGTTGATCCTGTTAGGATCCAATATTTATGTGTTTGATGATTCGGGTGGTCTTGGGAGATCAAAATACATGTTTGTCATTTTAGAGAGAGAAGTAGAGAGTTAGGGTGTTCTTGCTAGAGGTTTACACAAATGTTGAATATTAGATTATGAGAAGCACCACCCCTTCCATGGATGGAAGGGGTATTTATAGTTACATGAGAAACGACCTCCTATCGGCCTGTGGATCAGGGATACAGTGGGTAAAGACCCGTCCTTCCTCCACGATGTTACACTACGCTAAACTAAACTAATAACTAACTAATAAACTGATAATTAACGTAACTAACGACAAGTCTACGAGGTAATTTAAGCTAGATAACATTTGGGGTGACCGACTCTTCACTAAGAAATTTTCCAATTCCTAACAATCTCCCCCTAAGGGAGGTCACCCCATGTTTTACATTTCGAATCCTAGCATTCTATTTTTGACAAAGTTCTTGAGCTCGTAGACTTGAATTCTTCATTTCCGCAATCTTTGTGCTTTAGTAGTGCAACTTCAAAGTCCGCATTGATTTGTACTTTCAGTGGAGGTCTTTGAACTGATCCACATCTTGATGATCTTCGAGCTTTCTTTGAGATCATCAACCACAGTAAATCTCTGGATCACCCTTTATTGTGTTGCCATCATGTGAAGTTGTGACTTTTGGACCGACATGCTCACACTTTTGAATCATGACATCTTTCCATCAGAGTAGCGGAAGCCTTACTGGTTCATGATATTTGTAGCAGCGAAGCATAAGCATAGTATAAAAATATCAGAACCAGGTTATGTAGATATGCACCAGTCATGATTTCTTCAATTAAGTGTGGTTGCTGTGAACATGCGGCTTTGGATTGACTCCTCAATTCTGATCAGCTGCAATCGTCGGGGTGTACCTGCATACGACAGTTAGCAATAAAGCGCACGAAAGTGTCTTTGATCACTTTCGTTGAATTGAGGTACACGGCCCACGGTTCCCCGTTGATCAGTATAAATACTGCCTGTGATCAGGTAGGATTCCTAAGAATCTCCTTGACAGGGTTTCGCAGCTGTTCTAGCTGTTCTCAAACCGGAACGTCTCAAAGAAGACAACACGGAGTGAGTGAACCAGCGAATTGAGATTCACTGATTGATGAAAAATGATTTGAAAAACAATCGCGTATTGCTTGAAGAAAGAGTTTTGCAATACGACGAAGGTTTTATGAGAAAGATCAATTTTCAATCAAAATACTTTTTGTATTAGAGAATGAGTACCCATTCGACGTGCTAGCGAAAAGAAGAGATTCGCACATCGAACGGTTTTTCTAAAAGTATTTTTCAATCAGAGATACTTTTTGAATTTGAAAATGAATACACATTCGATGTGCTAGAGAAAAGAAGATTTGCACACCGAACGGTTTTTCCAAAAGTATTTGTCAATTCCATTCCTAGACCAAGGTTGATTCAAGAATGAATCTCCCCATCGTTTCTATCCAGTTGTCACAAGCTTGATCTTACGAGAAGATCTCACATGTCACCCACCAAGAGCTTGTTTGATGTTGGCTCTAGAAGGATTTCCATCTTCATCGTGAATATTTCCATATCACTCGGATGTTCTGGCAATACCACAAGGATAATGCGTAGGACTCTTAATATATATACTTACTTTCCACATTGTGTGAAAAAGCAAGTCTTCAAGAATTTAGTGTCCTAATGAGATATTGTGGATGATCTCTTGGCTCTAGACTCAATAGTGCATTTTTGGTTCCTGTGCCGGAGACTAGGGAGAAGGTCTCCTTCTTCAATATCAACAATCTCTAAGAGAAAGTCGATAGATAATGTAGGTTCCCCGTGAGAATGAAACAAGCCCTTTTAAGAGGAACTTGAGTGGTTTGGGAAGTTTAGTGCAGTGCATCACTGGGTCCATGATGTCTTGTCTTCAATACCAGTGTTACCTTAGTAACCACCAGTAGCATATGAATTGAACCCGGTTTCTGCCCTAAGGTTGAATTGATGGAGGGCTATTTCTTTTCACCCTTTTATCATTCATTTCTTTTTCATTCTTCAACCCCTTCAGTGCTTACCGAGACTTCATAACTAGAACCTTGTTGGGTTTATTCCAGTACTAGCTCAGTCTCAGTCTGCACTCTTCCCATTCCTCACTTTTCTCCTTTTTTCAATATACCTAAGGACTCTACACTATCTAGTGGATTGTCCCTGGGTAGATCCCTCCGGTTCTGGCGGATCGTGGGAACGAATACCTAACCTAACCATCCTTATAACACCATGCATAAAGTAAAATGGTCGGTCTTTTGGTACAGTTCATTCTTCCATGAAACCAATTGAAAAATCATTTGGAAAAACAATTAAGGTACTTGTGATACGAGATCAAAGCGTTTTGTACCTTAATAGTTTTGATCATCTAGAAAACCTCCCCCTCAACATATGCATATGATATAAAAATTGTTTAGCACACGGAGGCAAGAGGACTTTGAAATATTTTCTTTGATCACAATTTTCATAAGAAAAAGCCATTTGATTTTCATGGTAAAATTCTCCCCCTCAATATGTGCGTAAGATATTTTAAAAACATTTTCATCACATAGAGGCAAGAGTTCATTTGAAGCACATCCACGATTACAAAAGCCATTAAGAAAACCATTTGAAAAACTCAATCAAGGTACTTTATGTTAAAACATAACAGCTTTTGTACCTCGATAGTTTATTTGCTCCCCCTCAATATGTGCCTCGAATTTTGAAAGCGTTTAGCACATATGAGCGAGCAGCCTGCACAACTGAATCAAAACGATCAACTTTTATCAAATTTCATTATTAAATCACAAATTCTCCCCCGATCAAAAATATCAAACCCTTTGAGATTTTGGATCCCAAGTGATTTAATACGGTTTATAAAACATGGGAGAATATGTGGCCTGGTTTAAATACTCATCATGTTTTTGGATAAATCCTCCTCCTCAACATGTGCATTGTGTATGAAATCGTTTGGCACATGGAGGCAGGAGTGCCTATAAAGGACTAAAACCAATTCCATTTAAACAGATAAGAGATTTAAATCACGATCTCTACCCCGATCAGAAATTTTAAACCATTTGAGATTAGAGATCCCAAACGATTTAAATCATTTAGAAAAATTTGGGGAAAGACGTGGCAAGATTCAATTTTGAAAAATGATAGATAAGGACCAGATTTAGACATTAAAGATTGTTAGTGTCAGGTATGATAGTTTTTAAGAGATCTTTAAGTAAAATAAAACAATTTCACAATCAAACAAGAACAGAAAAAAATTTCATTTTGACAGATCTTTGAGTCTAAAGGAAAAATCATACCATGACATAACATTAAATCTTTAGATCACCACTTATTTTGTACAAACGGACTTTTTGTGAAGAAATATCGTTTGAAAATATTTTATTTTAAATCACTCTCCCCCTCAATCCATGACAGAAGTCAATAATTGAGTGACTTAGGTTTTGATAACAAGAAGTCCGGTG
Organism: Chrysanthemum seticuspe; assembly: GCA_019973895.1. Classification (NCBI taxonomy): domain Eukaryota; kingdom Viridiplantae; phylum Streptophyta; class Magnoliopsida; order Asterales; family Asteraceae; genus Chrysanthemum; species Chrysanthemum seticuspe. The sequence goes on along the minus strand of BPTQ01000008.1, from coordinate 207,990,018 downwards.
ATTTTCAAAATTAAGTCCAATTTATTTTCAAAAACAATATTTTCCATTTTCAAAACAATTTTATTCAAATTTATCCAAAATTGTTTAAAAATGGTATCCTGCACAAAGATACGTTAGTGGTTGAGAAGCTTCTGTTGTTGTTGCTGTAGGGTTTGGAAGAAAAACCGTCTGCGGATGCAGTGAGACTTCTTCTTACGTTGCATTTTAAATGCCAACTGAGGTCCAATTAAGCTCCGTTTCTTCACTTGCTGAAGAAAACCATCTGCTGATGCAGTAAGACCTCTTACGTTGCATTTCATGCCAACTCTCCATAGAAGTCCAATTAAGCTCCGTTTCTTCATTTGTCAACCCAAGATATAGTTACCCTTTCCTTTCGGCATCCAATCATCTTCAATTGTGGGATCCGGATCGGGAACATTCTTTTATATCCATGATATCTGCATACGTTAGTGAACACACATACAGATATATGGTGGTCGACATCACCCATAACAGCAATCGACTAATTAAAGTCAATTCAACATAACAATCTGATCATATATAGCATGGGAATAATGTGTTCATCAAACTTTAATCATCTAAACCTAACAATCATATCCTAGAAACCTAGTCCTTCAACATAGGCAATTATATTTTTTCATTTTAACACGTAGGATAATTAAGACAGTCCGTTAGATGATATAAATTTGAAAAATATTCTTCCCCTCAATCAATGACTCTTTTTCTTGAAAAGTTTTAAAAGTGCTGAAGTCATCGATTGAGTTTTTGCAAATTAATACGAAAAAACTCTGATCCTGATTGATTTTTTCAAGCAACTCATTTTACCACCATTTTAGAAATACAACTAATATTTTTCTGAAGAATTATAGACGGAAAAACATTTGTGTAGGAACAGCAGTCCTTCGACATACTTTCCTTAAATTGTTTTAGGATAAGTGCACGAAATATTTGAAAATTGTTTAGCGTAGCACTTTCCTTTCTTTATAAGAGCGGGTTTCTATCTGAAATGATAGCAAGCCATAATTTTGAAGAACGGGTTACAGTCTGAGGTAACTGTAAGCCATATTTTGAGACATGTTTAGAAAAGAATATTTACACCTCCTGCTCGAACTTCATCTATGGTCCCGTGCCATTATTGAATGACATTTCTAAGACCGTAGATGTTATCGATACCAGAAGACATGTCATAGAAAAACATATTTTTGGTATTTTATTTTGAAATTTTTCTGATTTTTATGGGTTTTTTGAAGGTTTTATAATTTTCTATTTTCTTTTTGTTGGTTTTATAATTTTGTATTTTGTTTTCTGATAAATATATACAAGGATAGAGTAGATGATATAGTTAAAGAGGATGATGATACGAGTACCGAGATAAGGATATCGAGCAGCACGTCGTAGAAGATAGAATTCGTCATCTCTTAAACATCCACCACCAAAGCTTCCAAGGGCTCTTGAATAGAAAGAAATAGAACCATCTGAAAGAGAGACTCTGGCGGCTTCCCCCCAAACCGAAAATCCTTAAGATGAGCAGATTCGAAGCTCTATTTCAAGCTTGCTTTAGCCAGGTGCACAAGAAAGCACACCATTATCATAAATCCCGCTGCTCCATTTAAGAAAGATAATCGAGGATCTCCATTCGGGGTTATATCATCAACAAGAAGAATAGCAACGTATCATCCCACTCATAAATAATCTTCTCAAATTTCTTTTTCACTGAAGTCTGAAGCGATCCATTCCAAAAGGTGTCAAGAGAACAATTCCCCCCCAAGTAGTTGAATTGATGCAGTCAGTCTCTTTGTATAATGCTCAAGAACTCTCCCGAATACACTTCATGAGGGGAATGAAGAACACCTTCCCATGTTCACATTTTTCTTCCCTGATGAACGTGTATGAAGCTCAAGAACCCGAAGTACACCAATATCCAAGAGCTCTCCCGAATACACATCAAGAGGGTAATGTAGAACACCTCCCCTATGTTCACATTCTCTCTCCCCTGATCATTGCGATACCATCGAAATCACCACATACTAGTGTACCTCTTTTATCTTCAGAAACTTTCTCTAACATCACTTCCCCCACGTAGATGAAATACAAACACAAAAAGCCTTGATGAGTAAAACCTTGAGTTTCTCTGCGGTCATGACAATTGTTTTCCCGGGATATCTTCAATCACTTAGAAGTATTAAGCTCATCAAGTTTACTCGTCATGAGTCAAACCTTGAGTTTCTCTGCGGTACTAACATTTGTCTTCCCAGGATGTCTTCAGTTACTTAGAAGAGTTAAGTTCATCAAGTTTACTCGCTTTGTGTTTATATGTGAGTCTCCTTACGCCTTGCTGGTTTTTAACACTTCTGAATCAGCAACTCTTTGTAATCCCAAGTACTTGAAATTTGTTGAGAAGATTGCTTGAAGTCTTTGTGAGAATCAACATGCTGAAGACTCTCTCTGACTATTTATATCAACCCTTCTGTAGACAATTTGAAGTGACCACTGAAGAAGAAAACCCGATATACCCTACTTGAAACTGAAGTCAACTTCCCCACATTTGTATCTTAAGCTTGCACCTAATGATGGAAGAACGGTGTAGAGAATTTATGCTTCAAGCAAATCTCTAAGTACTCACTACCCAAACAAAGTATGAGACATTAACACCTCTTGCGATTATCCACACCGTCATATGCGTGTGACACTGAGTAAAACAAAGTAACTCCCAATAGTGATAGTTAACCAGGTCTTCAACCATCCACCTCGACTGCTGGTAACTAGATAAACCAAGTCTTCAACTCAAATTCTTAAGCCCGAGCAAGTTATCAAATAAAAACACGCCTTTGTGAAAGTCAACTTCAATCTCAAATAAGTGATAAATGATTAACTCTGAAGTAATCACCTTGTGTCACATGTCCAACAATAGTCAATATCAACGTCTCGAGTATTCACTGCTAAAGAATATGAGCAAGTCTAATTGGGAATTGAATCTGACTTATAACTTTCTCCCAATTAGTGCTCTCCCCTAAACTGACAATCTGTTTGATAAATGCCCAGAATAAGAAGAAGTCTTTAGATCGATAAATGCAATTCGTCTTTAGTCTTCTAACATGTAGCAGAAAATGTAGAACCGACTGTAGACTCGACCTTCTTCAAGATTGTGCAGTTGGGGAATAGATAGTTAACATCTTCGACTCACACCAAAAAGCATCCCACCAAAAAGCATCCCAATTAACTTACATCTTGCAAATCCCCTTAACTAAAATCTCTCCCAATCAAACAAGAACAGAAAGATGTTGATCAAGGAAATCAGCAATAAGGCCACAACGAACACACAAGATGGTAACGCCAAACTACCAATCACATCAAACAAGAACAGAGAGATTGTTCGGAATCATCATGTTGATGTATACGTGAAGCATTAACCAGAAGCACTTTGTCGATAAACTCATCAATCCGAGTGAAGATGTCAACCAACGGCTCTTAGAAGAGAGAAACTCCATGTGAAGATGACCCGATACGAAGAAGCTCGGTTCTTACATGAGTTTGGAGCCGTATGACCATTTGTATTCTCTAATATCAATCAACCATGCAAAAAATTCACATTTCTTCTCCCCCTCAAGAATTGCATACGGAGATGCCATTCTTGACTAAATAAGTGAACATTATCCATTTGTAGTCTATTCACACTTCTCCCCCGCAAAATCAGCACAGTATGTCGTCATCGCCATTATAGTTGAGAAAGTGGAATCAGAAAACAATCAACAGTAGCCCGGTTCACTTAATGACTGAAGCGCATGGAAAAAATATGAAGCATGTTGATGAGAATGGTCATAATAGAGAAGATTTCTCTTCTTCAGAAGATAAAGCGCACTGACACGTACACTTTTCTTTTCTTTAAGAACGAGGCATGAACTGTTGTGTTCATACGTCATTAGAAGATTTCTCTTCTTTGGAAGATAATGCGCACTGAAACGTACACATTTCTTTTCTTTGGAGTACGAGGCCTGAACTGAAGTGAACAGACGTCATAAGAAGATTTCTCTTCTTTCTAAGATAAAGCGCACTGAGACGTACACTTTTCTTTTCTTTAGAGAACTAGGTTTGAACTGAAGTATTCAAACGTCATAATCTCTCTTTTTTTTTTTCAATCTCTTGGCAAAACATGTAATCAACCCCATTATCATTCAGTAGGCTCTTTGTCGTGACAGCTGATGGAGAAAACCCAATATGATGAATTTGACCATGAAGAAAACTAACCCGAACTCGTGACTTAAACTTGCACATATGTAACAAAGAGCGGTGCCGAGACTTTATGCCCATTTGAATCTCTAAGTACTCTATACTCTTCAACCAACCAACCATCAAGTAATAGACGTACATTACCTCTTGAGAATCCACAATTGAATGTGACACTGAGCACTACAACGTAACTCCTTTAAGTGATAGTTATTTTGAGGTGATAAGAGCCCAATTCCCCCAAGTGGTAAAAGAAGAGGTAAAAGTCACCCAACAATAACTAGATTTCCAAGTCTTCATTTTTGATAATAAGCTCGAACAAGGATCTTGAAGAATCTTCATCCATCCATCCCCGATACCTTCAGATACTAAGTACACTCGCCCGTGATAATTCACTTCAACCTCAAATAAATAATACTGAATTAACGCCGTTGTCACTAGGGGTGCAAACAAGCCGAGCTTTTATCAAGCAACTCGAGCTCGAGCTCGAGCTTGGCTCGATCGAGTCGAGCTTTTATCGAGCTCAAGCCAAGCTCAAGCCCAATATATTGGCTCGAAACATATAATGAGTCGAGCTCGAGCTTTTGATGGCTTGGCTCGAGCTTTTATCGAGCTTTTTCGAGCTTTAAGTAAATAAGGGTTAACTGGAATATTAACCTAATTATAAATAAGTATTCAAGTTATGGAAATCATTTTGATCAAGTATTCAAGATCTATGAAGCTTATGACGTCTCGTGAATATATTTTGTTGAACTATTTTAGACATTCGAATCTTAACTAGAATTTACTGATTATGTTTCATTTTAATGTTAGTCTTGTTTCATCTTCTTGACTCTTGAATGTGTGGCATCATGTGACAATTTAGTCACATTTTGTCCAAGTTAGATACAATTAACTAGTTCAGGTGTATGTCTCTTTTGTAGGGTCTTTATATGATTTTATTCATTGGGTATTGTATTGTATTTGTTCTTCTTTTCGAGTCTCAAGTCTCAACTCCTTAATCAACTTGTTCAGGAGTTGGAATAGAGGTGTAAATGTGTAATCATGTATTCATATACATATATTCGAGCTTTTCAAGCAAAGCTCGAGCTTTGCTCGAAACTAAATCGAGCCGAGCTCAAGCCTAGATGGTTAAAGCTTGACGAGCTATCGAGCCGAGCTTGAGCCTAGTTTTTGTTTTCGAGCCGAGTTCGAGCCTTGTTAAGCTCGGGCTTGGCTCGGCTCGGTTACACCCCTAGTTGTCACATCATCTGAACTGCTCAAATCTAGCCTTCTTTGATATTTAAATGAACTTTGATAATGGTTTCATCCCGACCATGGTTAAAAGCACATATCCCCGTAAAACCATGTAATAACCAAACTGCCATGAAGACAACCCAAACACACACCCAATTCATGAAGTACACCCATTTATCCCTTCTTTGAAGCAGAAACCGTAGCACCAGCATCAAGTAAGATTCAGAATTACACTTTCCTCTCTCCAGGATGGTTCCATCATCACGGGATTTTACAATTCTATGGTCTAAACCGAGAAATAGTTTCTTTCGCGGGATTTTACAAGACTAAGAATAAACCGTAAGATAGATCCGGAAATGCACTTTACTATTACCAGGATGTTTCCATTGTCACGGGATTTTACAAGTCTATGATTCAAACCGAGAAATAGGTTCTTTCGCGGGATTTTACAAAATCAAGACAAAACCATAAACAATGTCAGCTTGAATGTGTTATGACAACTTTGGTTTCGGTGAATATCTGTTTTTAGGGGAACATGCAGCGGTTCATCAACGGATCATTATCCAACATCAACAACATCATCAACCATCCAATCAACACCTTGGTAAACACATCATTCAAGCATTCTGTCGGCTATTGTAGTGACTACATGGAGAACTAAGCCCGATATACCAAACTTGATCATGAAGTAGAATTCTCCAGATTTGTTACTTAACCTTGTACAAATTCTTGTGAAGAAGAAACGGTGTACTCAATGTACAAAACCTCTTGACGTATTCTCAACTGCGTGAGACACCGAAGTGATAATTACGTTGTGGGTTAAAAGAAAGAATCACAACCGGAACTAAAATAGCCAAGTCTTTATCACACTCTATAAATGCCCAAACAAGTCATCTTCGCGGAACGGTAGAAAGAAAGAAGACGAAATAAGTGAACATGCCCGGAAAATCTCACTTCAAATCCAAAATAAGAGATACCGTCCAAACAACCCCGTAGTCAGCCTAGTTCAACCATCAAATCAAGCCGCAACAAAAACTTCTCCGTGAAAGTGTATACACCAAAGTACCAAACCACATATCCCAACAAATCACATCATCAACAAATCTCTACAACATAGCTCATTTTATCCAACTCTCATAAAATCCAAATCTCATAAAATCACATATTGAGAGGCCCAACTGACCGTCATCCGAATCCAAGTTCCAAACGAAAAGTGTGATTTTTCCATTCAAACTCCAATGCCCAAGTGAGGTCACCTACATCAATGATCCTTTTCACAAAAATCAAGCTCAAGCCGTGAATTCATATTCTTCTATGAAAATTATCAATACCAAAAAAAAATACCATTTTCTATACGAAATATAATCCAAAATGGTTACTAGTTTGACATTAACCACAATTCGGATAATATTAAAGTCCAAACATATCTCATACAGTCCAACGAAATAAGATATATGCCAAAGCCCAACTCCAATTGAGATACACGAAACAGCCCAATCATTAAATAAAAGGCCTGATCCAGTAACAAATGTATCCGTCCGAACCACAGAATTGCGTTGGCCCATGTTTGATTAAGTCCGCCTCAACCTAAATATACGGGAGTATATAAATAACTCATACTCTCACACATCCTCTAACCCTAAAACTCCTCACAGAAACCCTAAAATATATTAAGTCCGCCTCTCTAATTATTCTCAGCCCCCATCTCATTCCTCTCACAAAAACAGCTTCTAACCCTAATGAATCTCTCTAATCCTTTCAACAACAAAAACGCAGCATCAATTTTTTCACACATCTCCTCAAAACACCATGTACCTATCCTTAATCCTTCTTAATCAAATCCTTGTACGTGATGTTTGAATCACATATCGCCACAGAGATGGCACGAGATATGGATTTGGTTTAACAATCTTATGCCACAGGGATGGCTTGAGGAGAATGGTATCGTTGTCTTGGAAAGGTAAGTTAAGATCAGTTTGGTCTTTGTTGAATTTTTTGAGTCTTAAAACGAGCTACAGAAAGTGAGTAACACACATGTTATATCACTTTCTTTTACTCGGATATAGAATGAACCAAAGCTTCAAAGATTTATCAAGGATGAGTCCTTTTTTATCTGTTGAATGAAAAAACTTTTAAGTTTTTATATGAGTGGAAGTGAAGGGAATATGAGATTCGAATTAATATGTTTTCCATTTTTTTTCTTGATCTGTGATGAAATAAGGTTCGACCAATAGTATCATGTTTAGATTAAAACCAACGAACCAATCTGAGATCTTTTCCTTTTCATGTTATGAACGAAACAAATGAAGGAGATAACATTGTTGTTATTACTCCTTTGTTTTTCTTTCGGATAATTAAAGAAGTTTCGACTTCAAAAGTGGATCTGTGAAGATAATTGTTTCACTTAAAACACTTCTTTAAAAGATTGCAACAAAGAGTGAAACAAATCTGAGATCAATCTTGTATATTCGTTTCGAGTCTTGATATTGTTTGGAGATGGTGATGAGTTAGGATAGATAGACAGTTGAAGATGGATTCGGATGTGATATGGGTTGACTGATGATGTTTAATGATAACAGAAGTCGTATATGGGTTTTGGTATTTGGTATTTGTTGTGTGGTCGTAGTCATTTAGCTCTTCATCTATTCTTTTCTGTCAAGTCAAGTAGCTAGTAGGCATATGACAAGTCGCTAGCACTAAGTCGCTAGCACTAAGTCGCTAGCACTAAGTCGCTGGCACTAAGTCGCTGACACTAAGTCGCTAACACTTAGTCGCTAGCACTTAGTCGCTACGACTCGTTCAGTAACAAGTCGCTAATTTAGTCCTTAAGTCGCTAGCATAACTCGCTACTCAAGTGCACTGAATCTAGACGACCTGTAAAGACAAGTCGCCAGGTCTGTTATTGGGTTCATCAAATCGCTAGCAAGATATTACAGTTTTCCGATGAGTTTTCCGACTCAGTTTTCCGACCATATTCATAACGAACCCAGAAAAACTACATTAAAGATGATATATTTTGTTTTTTCTCACTGTTTTGACCATGTTTGACTGCAATATGACCACAAGAGAAACAGTTTGATCACACAAATGGTTTGTAAACAGTTTGATATTCACGAATGGTTTTAACAAACAGTTTGACTCATATTGATACGTGAAGCTTGTAACAAAAAGATTGACCATGTGAAAGACAAACCATAACAAAACATCAATAACCAACGTGACATAAAAACATTATTGAGTATGACCAAAGAAGACAAACAATTTTGGTAAGCACTTATAGTTTGACAAATGTTTGGTAAACACACTAGTTTGACAAAGAGAACACCAGTATAACGTCAGTTTGTACCAGTTTTGT
>BPTQ01000008.1:207946053-207973421 GCA_019973895.1 Chrysanthemum seticuspe | reverse complement strand
TAAAAATTGATAAATTATTATCGGATTTTATGTTCTTTTATACTTTATTTCGATCTTTTTACTTTAATACTGAACCTTTTTAGATTTTATTGATTTTTCTTAAAAGTTTTGATAAAAATATAAAAAGACTAATAAAAAGATAAAAGATACTTAATTTTTGATAAATTTTGATGAATTTAACGAATTTTTATACAATCCAGTGATCAAAATGTTGTGTTCGAATATTCTCTTCTCTATTCCGCTAACTTGTTCATTCGGTTTGTGTGTGTGTGTTCATATGAACTGGCCAATACGCACCGGAGGGATCTACCCAAGGACACTACCATTAGTTAGTGTTAGAAGTCCTTAGGAAAGATTGTAAAAAGGAGAAAATGAGAATCGGAGAAAGAAGGAGTTGAAGAATCAAAAAGAAATGTAAAGAAAAGGGTGAAAAGAAATAGCCCTCCAGATTATTCAACTTAGGGCAGACACCGGGTTCAATTCATATGCTACTGGTTGTCATTTAGTGACACCGGTATTGAAGATTAAAAGTCGTCATGGACCCAGTGACGCATGCACTAAACCTTCTTAGCCACTCAAGTTTCTCTCAACAGAAGCTTGTTTCATTCTCACAGGGAACCCTACATAAACTATTGGCTTTCTCTTAGAGATCGCTGGTATTGAAGAAGGAGACCCTCTCCCTAGTCTCCGCTCAGGAAAACCAAAACGCACTGTTGAGTCTAGAGCCACGAGATTCATCAAAAGATCTCTTAGGAACACTTGACATTTAATCACTTGTTGATCAACAATAAGGTCTTCAGTGATTCAGTGGTTCATATCGAGTCCTTCACAGATCTTAGCAATCTGTCGAGAACATTTATGAGAGGTTCACATCTGTGATCCTCAGTGATTGAATGGAAACTCCTGCCAGGGTCAACATCAAACAGCCCTGACAGCAGGTCGCTTCGGTAACTCCCCGTGGATTACGCGGAGTGTGTCTCAAACGGTCTACAGTCGTGAGGTGATGCTTCGGTGTACCTCAGCGACTCATCTGAACTGTAGATGTACTTCGGTACATCGCGTTATCTCACTTGTGGGACTCCAGTTCAGGAACGGCCTTTGTAAGAATTAGAGTTGTGTTTTCACACTATGCTGTTAACACTCTCGAAGTTCAAACGTGTAAGTGCCGGAAACCGCTTATTACTAACCGTTTGCAATGTTTTCTTCTTATGGAAGCTCCGGAGCGGGATGATCGTGCTGATTCTTCTCATGCTCACGCCAACATCATCACTAATGGAAGTTCTATTCAAAAGCAACACAACCGTCAGAATGATTCTTCGTCTAACCAAAGAGTCTACAAAGTTAAAGACTTAAAGAACTTCATCAGTATTGATTTCCAACGTCAAAAAGCGTGTGAGCATGTTGAAGAATGACGTGGAGACATTGGAGCAGCGAAGCAGACCTGAGGCAGACTGATGCAGACAACAACATACTATCACTTTCACCACAAAGAACAAATGATCAAAGAACAAAGTTAAAGATGACGTCGAAGCTTAACCGTTCAAAGATAACTATCTCTCTACACTGGGGAGATTGTTTGAATCAAGGCAATTCCTCTCACAAGAAAGAAGAATGCCAGAAGACGTCACAGCTACTATTACATCAACGCCTTCACCGTTTGCATTCATATATACTTGAGGGGGAGATTGTTGGAATCACTCCTAAACAGTATTTCAAGTATTTATATTTCATATGTAATAGGTAGCTTTGTTATGGCCTTTATGTTTGATTAAGGTCAAGCTTATGTAGAAGGCCCATAAGCTTGATCCAAGCCCAATAAGGAATAGGGAAGGAGAGGGAGTGTTGCCCTAGCTCCTTGCCTATAAATACATTGTAATAACCTTCATTTGAAGGTTGGTTGTTCAAGTTATTCTCTTTCACTACACTCTACGCATAACCGGTCAAGTATACTTGTGTGTGTGTGTTTGGCTTACTTGTTCAATCGCCTTATCTCTTCTCTTATAAGCTTGTGTTGTAAAACTAGTGACCTAACATATTTTTAAGCAATTTAAGTAGTTTTAAATAGTTTTTAATTCATAGAAAATAGAAAAATAATCAGAAAAATATAAAAATAGTTTTGAAAATTCTTTTTAGTTATTTTAGATTTTTCCAAGTCATAATTTCATTTTTCTAGCTTTATTTCATATTTTCTTGTATTTTAGGCTATTATTAAATAGTTAAAAATAGTTTTTAATTAATAATAATTAGATAATTAGTTATAAAAATAATTTTCTTTTTCTAATAATTTTCTCTCATCATTAGGTTTGTAAAAATGTCAATTTCATATTTTTAGGATTAATATTGTTCAAGTTTCACATTTTCTTGTGTACGTCACGTAGTTTTTAAGTTAAGTTTTATTAAAGAAAAATCAAAAACATCATTTTCAATATAGTGATAGCGTTTATTTAATATAGTTTATCTTTTTAATTTCCTTTAATTTGCATTTAAGCCCCTGTAATTTGTAAACTCTTTCTTAGGGTATAATCAATCAAACCCTTTTCTCATTCAAATTCTCTCGATCACTACATGTTTGATTATTCTCGCACGGCTCGTTGGGACTTAACGACCTGGGGAAACACTATACTCTCCTGGACTTCATTGCATTTGTTTCCAGACTGTTTTAAGTTTGTTACAGTTAGCCATTCACAAGTGGCTAGCTTGCGTGATAAAACTTGGCTGTTCGGGAGCCAATCAATGAAGCCTTTGCTAGTAAAGCAACTTTCCATGAAAAAGAAATGGCTAGGGACATGGAAGTGAACCCGTTCGAGGACGCCTTAGTATTTAGGAAGATGACCGAGTTCCTAGGAAGCTTGCCCGTCAACCTTGTCATGAATAAGTGGAAAGTTGAGAGCGAAAAGCCTAAACATAAATGGGATTGGGATAGACCGCCTAGTGATGGTAATGGAGAGTGGCACATTAGGATAACAATCTATGATCCCGATGGAGAGAAGTTTGAAAAGGCATATCGAACCAAACGTACTACTAGGAACTTAAATGATAAGTTTGATCCTTATGACATTGTTAAGGATAGGCTTACTTATATCGGTACGTAGGGGCACGACTACGAGTCTAGCTACAAGACTCATAAATAAAGAAAAGCGCTTCGTGGGAGGCAACCCATGCCTAATTGTTTGCTTGTTTGTGTCATATATCTTTTATTGATTGTTTATTCTCATGTTTAAATTTGTAAAACTGCTTTATTTTGTCTTTAACCTCGTCTTAATTACATATAAAGGTATTTTACATAAAGGATAAGTGTAGGGAGGATTACACACGTTTTCAAAAGAAACGTAAACATGAGAATTTCAATTAATTAAAAGATATACATGTGTGTTTGTTCGAGTCAAATGCTTGTATCGAGTCATAATGGATGTTTTGCAGGAAATTTTTCCAGATTCTAAAGATGTAAATTTTCCAGAATTTTTTTCAGAAAATCGTAGACCAGTTTTTGTCAGGATAACCTGACGGTGTCAGGATCGCAACCTGATGGCGTCATGAAGGAGCAAAAACAACTGATTCTTTTTCTTGTTTTCTGAGCTACTTATAATTTTTTTGGAATTTTCCAGGTCTTAATTTTCCAGAAATTCTGTAAACATCCATTCCACAAGCATTATATCCTATTCTAGTAGAGTCTTATATATATTATTACCGCCGATTTTACACGAAGGTTTTGTTTGTTTTCTTCAAGTGTGCAGGTTTAATTTATCAAGAAGAAGATACATAAGATAAGAAGAAGCTTTTCACGTAAACGTTCTTCTTGAAGAAAGATGTAACCACCACTTTACACGGATCCTACCGAGCTAATCAGGGGAGTACTAGTTTCTTTCATCTTTTAATTACCTTCCATTATCATAACTTTGATACTTTCGGGGAACATTGGGGACAATATTGAGTTTAAGTGTAGGGAGGGAAAATAAAACGGGAACTTTGAAACTATGCTTATCCTTGATTATTTGCTTTGTCCAATTGCATTTGTGTAATAAACCATGAGAAAATGTTGGTTAGGGTAATTTTGGCACCAAATTTAAAATTTTTCATGACATATAGGAGTGGGCCATTAGTCTTAATAAAGCGTCTCACGGATAGGAAGTTATATGACTAGCACAAAAAACCCTTTACCACTTAAATTCCACCCAAAATGTGAGGATCACCCTTAGATTAGTAGGAATTAAAGCATTCATCTTTAATGCTTAGTGTGTGAACCGGTAGTATAATAAATTCTAGAACTTGTTTTGTGATGCATCCCGAGATCGCTAGTAAGACTACACTTGTGTAGTTAGGAATAACTAAATGATAAGAGGCATTAGGATAACCCTTGTTTAATACCCGTAATATAATTACTTCTTCCACATCCGTTGAGTAATTCCCCCACACCTTTGCGTTGTACTCATCTTTAGTACACGATACCCCTAGTTAACCCCTCAGAGCCTATCCTTTTCGCGGTTCTCGTGATGTTTCGGTTTTCCGGAATATCAATGAAGAGCATTGTTTACACCCCACCCCCAAATGTACACCCAAATCGCCTTAGCCTATCTTGTATGCACTCACCTTTAGTGCACTATTGTTATCACCCTAAAACCCTTAGTTCAATTATCTAGTTGCTTGCATAAGTTGCTAAGTCGAGTCATATCCTTTGTATACAGTTTTGGGACGATTGGGACTCATGGGAAAAGTTAAATTTTATGAAATGACGGGAAGGGAACGTTAAATTCAAATTCCCTTTATTTGCGTAATAATGTACTCCAAGTGTTTTGATCTTTTCAATTCGGGTCACATTAGTGTTAGAGTAATAAAAACTCAAGTGTAGGGATGTGCCTATAAATCCCTATCATTTTGATGTTATCGTAGAGGATGGTAGAGTAAAAGTGTATGAAAAAAAAAATGAAAAAAAAAATAGAAAAAGAGAAAAAGAAAAAAAATAGAGTGTTGAAAAAAAAATAAAAAAAGAAAAAAACGGGCTAACATCCTACATCTATCTTTAATTTATGTTTTTTTGTTTCAGTTATCTAGATTCTAGAGTGTCGAGTCTTGGCTTAGCAACGCCATTCTTCGCATGCTTGTAACATAAAGATTTTTGACTTGCCACCACTAAATAGCCTCCACCAAACCCTTTGTTTCCCTACCGTAAGCCTAACATTACAACCCTTTAAAAGACCTCTTTGATAGTCTTTCCTAGGTGCTTACGCCAAAGCGATGGAGGTTTGATCTAGTCTCAAGCCTATGGTAATCTATGTACTAGGACCGGTTAATGAGTGTTTATCTTTCATTTCCAACTTGTTATATTTCATATACACCCGAGAGATGTGAGTATCCAAACACCCTATGTGAGGTGCTAGTATGTAATTTCCGTGCTTGTTATGACTTTTGCAGGGCTCATATGTGTTGTGGATTGTTCTAAACCAAAGCTTCATGACCCCTAACTTATAAATTAATTGGCTAAAAGCACATTTGCTTGAAGACAAGCAAATACCAAGTGTAGGGATATTTGATAAGGTTTTAAAATGTACCTTTTTTAGGGGTCGTTTAAGCCCTTATTTGATCACTTTTGTATCTGTTATTACTTAATATCGTTCCTTTTCACTTTTTAGGTATCTTGAAGGCAAAATGCTGGAATGACACTTATTCGGATGAAAAGGCGTGAATATACGAAGAAAATGGCCAAAGTCAAGAATCGAGACACTCAGGCTGCTAAAACTGAAGGGGACGGCGTCAGGTGTTATCTGCGATGCCGTCGCATCACTTTTGTGATGGCTCAGTAGCGAAATTTCTTATTTACAAGTGACGGTGCCAGGCTTTAAAAGAGTAGGTCGTCGCAACTCAGACGGCCTAGATTTGATCCAGACGGCATCAGAGACTGAAGGGGACGGCGTCACAAGCATAAGGTGACGCCGTCGCAAGAATAACGTGGCCAACACAAAACCATAATAACGGAGACCCGACGGCGTCACAAATCAAAGGGTGACGCCGTCGCATATGTAATCTTATATATAGAATCCAAATTTTTTAGTTTTCAGAGAGTAGTCTTTTGGAGTAAAAACCTAAACCGAACCAAGGCTGTCTTGTACAATATTTTAGGGTTCTAAACCCTATCTTACATCAAGATAAGTGTTTTACTTCATTAATTTAATTATGTCTTCAATTACTTGTGTGTATGCTTGCATGTTCTCCATGTCTGGCTAATTTACTTGTGTGTTTGCTTAAGGAATATGAAACTTAATTATTGAATATTGATTGGTTGTCACTTATCTTAATTATTAATGATCTAGTAATGCGATAGGTCATCTGTTGTGTAGTTAATGCTTGATTAATCTTTGTGAACCTTAGTTTGTAACACCTAGAGTTGTTGTAGGCTAAACCATCCGAAGAGTACCTTAGAGTTAAAGTTTATAAATCCTAGAGACTTTGTAGGCGATAAACTTTGGTAGTTTCAAAGAGTTAGGGATAAACGCATACCCTACGACCTTAGACACACAACGCGATTAAGAATAAGGACGTGACAATTCAACCATCAATAGGAGATAATTAAGGAGTAATAAAACCTAAGTAAACACATCTTTAAACCATCATACGAGCACACAATAATTAGACATAGACTACCCTCACCTTAGTTAATTAGATAATTAGATAAGTAGAGTAATCGGTAGAAATACCAACCCCCAAATCCAAACCCCGAGATTCGTACCTTTCCATTTCCTAAAAAACATAAAAAGATAAAAAATAATCTTCCTCAACCCCAACCTTAGCGTAGTAACTTCTCACTAGCATTCATATTCCCCTAGAGAACGATATCAATTCCCGTGGCTTACCCTAATACTACACTACAACGATTAGGTTCACTGCATAGGGTGTTGAAAAACTTGCTCGACGAAAAGGAAGTTCCTTTGACCCCGAATGCGCTGCGTAAGCGTTATCATTCATGATGCTTATACGAAGGCACGTCTCTTTTTCGTGGGCCTTCCTTCTTTATGGAGCAAATTTCAGGGAAGTTCTCGCTCTAATTCTACTTTTCTCTTCACCTTTATTTAATGCCTAGTACAAAAGGGACTTTGTACAATTCAAGTGGGGGGACGGGAGTAGAATTATCTCTTGAACTTTATTCCGCCCTCATTTTTCTAGTTTATTTTGAAAAATTATGCCATTTTTAAAATTTTGACATGTTTTTCTTAACCTAACTAGATTAGACTTTAGCCGAGCACATACAACCCTTGATATTATATGGTGATATTAGCCTTATCCGTTTCCAATATTTTACCCCAAATCCACCAAATTATGAGTGTGCCGGTAGCTTGTAAACTTTAGAACTTGGCCTTTGCATCATTTTGAGACCATAGACGAGGTATGTTGAGTTAGCTCGATGTATTTGGACTTTTCAGTTTTAGAAGGCAATATTATAGGATTATCACCCAAACAGCCTACCATTGTGAGTCTATCGATTAGTCACCTCAAATTTTTGACCCCTATGTGAAACCCTTTTGTTGCACTCATCTTTAGTGCAAGATACCCCTAGATACACCCTTCTGAGCCATTCATTTCATTTTGTTAACCCGATATATTGTTTCGATACACCTATACACCTTAGCCTACCATGTAGTCTTTAATTATGATTGGGAAGTCATCATTTGCCTACGTTCAAGGTTCGAGTGGATAGGTTCGGAAATCACGCTTTCATCAACAACATTTCTGAAGATCATTGAAGACCCCCCGTATTCCCATAGTTCATCTCAAGTGGGGGGATATTATGTTTAGTATTTTTTGTTATGTTGAAAAAAAAATAGTTGTTATGATTATATTGTAAAGTGAGATGTTATAAGCACTGTAGTATGAGCTTTACTGATTTAGTATCGAGGAGGCCACCTCGGTTACATTTGAAGATTGGAGTTGGTAGTTATGCCAACAGTTGGAGAAAAGGTAGTGTGCCCAACACGACGTCCTCTAATGACACATCTACCTTGCATTTCATGATCCGATTTCTTGACTTCAAAGCTTGAACTTTGGGCGGACGGTAAGTGGTGATGACTTGGTTATAGATTTAGACTACCTACTTTTTTTATTTTATTTTACACCAATTATATATCCCATGTCTTATCCTACCCTTTAGTCATGAAGCGTGTCTAGGTGATGCAGCGAGCAATCTTTGGTGTCTTGGCCATGGATTTGGTCATGTATCATTGATTTTGTCTACTTCGCCGTGACATGTTAGTAATGACGAGTCACCCCTTAACCTTTGTCGTGTCTACCCATATTGCCTTCAAGAATTGTTTAGCCCTTAACTCTAGTGGTGGAGATTTGTGTAACCGCCAAGCTTATGATAGAATACATGCTATGACTATGCGATTGAGTGATCACCCCGAAATTGACACTTAGAATAGTTGAGAGATTTGAGTGTTTTGTTCCCCTTTCGTGAGGTGTTCGGCTTTGTTTTATTCTAGCATAAGGGATTTGTAAACTCATATTTTCTAGGTTATGGGAGATATCTTTTTAGGAATCTTTCTAATAAGGTCTACTTGAGGGCAAGTAGAGTTCAAGTGGGAGGATATTTGATAACATCAAATAGTCCTGAATATTAAGTGTCAATTTCCCCCTATAATGCTTGTAATTTATATCATTTATATAGATTTATGCTTTTTTTCCATTGTTTTCCACTTTCAGGTAAATTACGAGCATTGGAGCTAAAGAGACGCGGAACTGGAGAAATATCTAAAGATTTATCACAGTATGCTATTTTGAAGAAGCTACAGCGTAACTCGTCTCTCACATTATGCCGTAACTATTGCGTGACTCAGAAAACCAACTTATCATAAGTTTACGGCGTAACTCTTCTCAAAGGTTACGACGTAACTACATTAGGTCAATGAGGTTCCACGCCGCTGTTACTTACGCCGTAACTACTGCATCTCTTACGACATAACCGAGTTTATTGAAGACTACGGCGTAACCACTCATAAGGTTACGCCGTAACCAGCAGATCTAGTGCATTATACGAGGAAATAGAAGGTTACGGCGTAAGTCCTATATTGGTTACGCCGTAACCCAGATCTGGCCTATAAATACCCCACGAATTCCAGCATTTCTAATCATTCCATTCCACACACAATACTCAGAGAACGTGGGAAAAAGCTCAAGGCAGGTCTAGAGGAGCATACGGAGCTGTCTCCAAGGGAGAAATCACTCCCCTACGATAAGCATTAGCGTTTTATATTTCTTTTACTTTCAATTCATGTATTTCGTACCTTTGAATATTGAATTGGTTTGCATGATTAATATGAGCGGCTAAGCACCTTTTGGTGCTGGCCTAATTATGATTCCTTAAATGTTTTGTTTGCGTTTACTTTACTTCCGTACAATTATTTCTAAGTGTATGCATGCATAGTTTATTGGTACCCACCCTTGGTTCGGTAGTTTTGAATGGCGATAGAGGCCAATTGCCTAGGAGATATGACCAACTGACCCTAGGTGAGCGGACTGAGACGGGAAGGGTAAGATATGACCAACTGACGACCCTTTCTACTTGTGCGATTTGACCAACTGATCACCTATCGTTTGGATGAACTTAAGAATTAGGGGGTGCGTGTCTAAGTTCCTAACGGCCGGGAATTCACTATTATAAATCTAGCATGTAGCGGTACTTAATGACTTGGCTTAGGGGACCAGGAACAACAGGACTTATGAGGGGACACCTGATTTCTCCTGTGGTGGCATCTTTGCTGATAGGTTAGGGCGAATTCACCAAATGCTGTCCTCTCAACTTTCACCCCACCTGAAGTAATTGGAAGTAAGTAGACGTAGACATAACTAGCTAGGAGGATTAACTAGGTTAGCACCACTCTCCTCTATTGATTTCCCTTTATCCTTTATTTGCTTTTATTTGCTTTATTCTGCTTTAGTAGTTTAATTAATTAAATCCCTATCGAAACCATTATTAATCTGTGACACCTAGACTTAGTAATAAACCAACGCACATAGCTCTTGGGACGACCTCGGCTTTACCATTTACTACACTACACACAACCGGGTACACTAGCCGTTAGTGCACTAGGGTAGACCATAGGTATAACGAGACACTATAAATATTAAGACCTGGTCAGTAAAACCTGCATCACCTATAACTCACCATCATCCTTTTGTGCCTCCTTAATGTGCAACATAAGATCAGACTCCACCTTAAGACTCGCCCAAAAACCATCACAACCCCGAACACATAACTCAACGTCCATGAGCTCCAAATCGTTGACTATCTTAGCACAAATATCGAGACTAGCAATCATGCCCGACTTCCTACTGAGAGCATCTACCACCACATTAGCTTTCCCCGGGTGATACTGAATGTTAGCATCATAGTCCTTGAGAAGCTCTAACCAACGCCTCTGTCTCATGTTAAGCTCCTTTTGGGTGAAAATAGACTTGAGGCTTTTATAGACCGTGAAAATTTCGCAGGTCTCACCATATAAGTAATGCCTCCAGATTTTAAGGGCGAAAACCACAACTGCTAATTCAAAATCATGTATCGGATAGTTTACCTCGTAAGGTTTTAATTGCCTTGAAGCATAGGCAATCACCTTACCATGTTGCATAAGAACACATCCTAGCCCCTTCTTTGCCACATCACTGTAAATCTGAAAGCAACCTGTATCCGACGGAAGAGTAAGTACCGGTGCAGAAACCAACCTCTTCTTTAACTCCTCAAAACTCTCCTCGCGCTCATCAATCTAGACAAACTTTTCCCCTTTCCTCATCAGCTTAGTCAATGGCAAGGCGATGCGAGAAAACCCTTCAACAAACCTCCGATAGTAACCTTCCAAACTCAAGAAGCTACGGACCTCAGTCACAGATGTCGGCCTTAGCGATTTTGTAATAGCCTCCACCGTAGCTAGATCCATAGTAATGTCGTCGGCAGATATAATGTGTCCCAAAAATGAAATCTGCGCCAACCAGAACTCGCACTTGGAGAACTTAGCATACAACCGTTTCTCCCACAAAATCCCTAACACTATCCGAAGGTGCTCCTCATTCTCCTCCTTCGTCTTGGAGTATATCAAAATATCATCGATGAACACAATCACAAACTTGTCCAAGTATTCGTGGAATACCCGGTTCATCAAGTCCATGAAGACAGCCGGCGCATTAGTCAATCCCAACGGCATCACAAGAAACTCATAATGCCCATAGCGTGTTTGAAAAGCTGTCTTGGAAACATCTTGCTCTTTTACACGTAACTGGTGGTATCCCGATCTCAAATCGATCTTAGAGAAGAATTTAGCACCTTGCAACTAATCAAACAAATCGTCGATGCGCGGTAAAGGATAATGGTTCTAGACGGTAATGCGATTCAACTCCCGATAATCAATACATAACCTCATACTTCCGTCCTTCTTCTTCACAAACAACACAGGTGCGCCCCATGGAGAGACACTAGGGCAGATGATACCAAGATCAATAAGTTCATGTAGCTGCTTCTTCAACTCCATTAACTCAACTGGTGTCATATGATAGGGAGCCTTAGAGATAGGCTCGACTCTCGGAATAAGATCGATGCAAAACTCAACCTCGCGTTCGGGTGGCATACCCGGAAGTTCATTAGGGAAAACGTCAGGAAAATCACAAACCACAGGATGACTAACAATGCGTGGACCATCCACAAAAGTATCTCTAATCAATGCCAGAAAACCTTCACATCTATGTGAAAGTAGAGTACGAGCCTTCAACGCAAAAACAAGCTTATTGGGTTTAGTAGGCTGAGAACCTTGATAAACGAATTCAGGAGCATAAAGATCATCGAAAATAACCCGTCTGGTATGATAATAAATTGTCGCCCAATGCTCGAACAACCAATCCATGCCAAGAATAATATTGAATTCGCACATATCAAGAGGAAGCAAATTCGCAGGACGGATCTTATCATCAAAATGTATAGGACAACTTCGATACTCATGACTGATGATGACACAGTTTCTCATAGGAGTAGAAATCGAAAGATAATAATCCAAAGTCGTAGCAGGGGTTTTCATATACTTAGCAAATGAAACATATATCAAAAAATGCGTCGCACCCGTATCAAATAAGACAAGTATAGCACGATCATATAAATACAAAATTCATGTAACAGTACCTGCAGAAGCGGATGCTGATCATGTGTGGTAGAGAAAACCCGGCCATTAGTAACTGGTTGTTGGTCCCTATCGATGCCCCTGTTGTCGTTGCTGTTCCTGCTGCCGTAGTGACCACCCTTGGTACCCTTGGAAGGACAATCCTTAGAAAAATTTCACGTCTGTCCACAAGTATAACAGGCGCCAATCGCCTTGAAGAAAACTTGACCTGGGTGGCGCTTACCACACTCCTTGCAAATCCGAACCTCCTCTCTATCATAACCCCTCTGAGATGACGAACCCGAATGCCAGTTTCCCTGATAACCCCGATGCTGATGGTCGCGACCCGACCTATCAAAATTCCTTCTGTCATTACCCTGGTTACCATACCCACGGAAGTCATTACCCCGCTGACCACTTTGAGATGACTGAATCTAATCACCATCCCTGTTCCTATTCACCTCATTATTGTACCTCTCCCTAAAAATCTCAATGTTGCGAGCAGCATCCGCAACCTGAGCCATATCCTCTAACCTCATATTAACAATCCCATCCATAAGATCCTTGCGGAGAGCCCAACAAAACTTCCTTGCCTGCTCTTCGGGTGTACCAACCCTATCACCCAAAAATCCGACCAAACGGAGAAACCTGCCCATCAACTCTGAACTCGACTCCCGATCCAACTGAGAATTCTCTCTCATAATTTTCCTTCTCAGACTGAGGAAAGTACTGGAAATAGAAGGCCTCGCGGAACTGTGCCTGAGAGTAGCCATGAAAACATCTCCACCCTTGGCGTGCTTATACGCATTCCACCAGTTCAGTGCATCTCCTTTAAATTTATAACTGGCGAGGCGTGCTTTGTACTCATCATCAACACTATAACCTCAAAGATTTTCTCTATATGAGCTATCTAGTTCTCCGCATCCACTGGAGATTTAGCGGAGCTAAAAGACTGGGGCTTCAGTTTGCCAAACCTTTCAAGCCAAGTGTGTATAGTCACAGGTGGGTTAGCACCACCACCACCACCGCCCAATCCACTAGCCATGTTGCGCTGAACATCCTGAGTAATGCGCTGAGTCAGTTCAGGAAGAAGAGTCTGAACCCGCTTGTTGACTGCAGCCTGAAAAGCCTGGTCAGCACTGAAATCATCCGTACGCCTTGTAATCACCATCTGAACGACAAAATGAATCAAAAGAGCCGAAAGAGCGTGAGTAAATGGTAAGGAAAAATAAAGAAAGCCGTAACATAACGAAAGAAGTAAGCATCACGGAAGCAACCTAATGTCTACCCAATTCCTCACAGGTCAATCCTAAGGTCAACAAGACGAAACCTCTGCTCTGATACCATAATTGTAACACCCCAACCCGAGACGGGTCAAAATGCCACATTATGGTGTCATACAAAGAATATAGTCACGCATGCGGAAGTATTATCATAAATAAAATCGGTCATGAACATCACAACATCCTAATGATAATACATCCATAATCCAAATGAAACATAAAGGAAACACAAGTCCAAGAAACATAATCTGTAATCATAAATCATAACATAAGTCCATAAAGAAACATCAACAATGGGTGGTCTGTAAGTCCAATCTCTCACTCTTTCCCGTTTCCCCACTTAGTACATGTCGTCATGAAAAAGGAAAGAAGACGGCAGAGCTTAAAAAGCCTAGTGAACAAATATATAGAAAGGTGATAATAATCATAAGCATAAATGACTGAATGGAAGCATAATATCAAATGAGTGCCAAATAGTCAAATCAAGTAAATGAGAGAGAGAGAGAGAGCATATGCAATGAAGGATTAGGTCAAAATGAGAATATAACGAAATACCAAAGCAAAAGGTGTCCAACATGCCACATGAAGAAAGAAACGTACATACGAACATATAATCCAATGAAGAAGAATGAATCACAAATAAAGGATGCCTACAAGCAAATAATCCTATTCGTCCAGCATGTCACATGAAGGACACTACGTACATAAGGGTCCAGGGAGTGGAGACCTCACAAGTACCAAAGTGCGAGAGGGGGTGCAAGTCACGCACAACCCAAATGCAAAATCCATACAAATCATATCAAATCAGATCAAATCATATCAAATCATAAAAAATCAGAAGCCTAGGATGCATCCATACGCCCCCCGAACATACATAAGGCAATATGTACCCTGTTCGCAAGGCAGGTTGTAGCAACCAGTAATTTTTCATAAGGTAAAATGACTATTTTACCCATTGACTTTAAAGTTGACTTTTGACTATTTGACTTTTCCAATAATGTAAACACATTTACCATAACCGGTGGTTAACCGGTAATTTTCCAAGCTAAATAATTCACTCTGTTTTGAATTATCACTCTCTGAACATTTTTGTTCACCTCTGTCTATTTAACGAGTAGTTATCTCGCAAAACGTGAAAACCGCACACAACGGTAAACACAATAAACAATTTAATTTAAATTACTTTTATAAGTAATCTCAAAAGTTTAATGGTGTAAATTTTTCTCGCGACCAATACAAGACTATGATAAGTCAATGTGTTCAAAATACTCAAATATCACCAATAGTCATATTTTATGTGAACTATTTCCTACTTATCATTTTTAAGTAGAAATGTTACTTTTTACGCAATACGCGTACTCAAACCTACGTTCTTAGGTTTTAACAACATAAGCGCATTACGTTAAGCGTATCACACCATTAATATACTTAGCTGGAGTATATTGATAAGTTTTGACATCTTTGTAATCATCACATTTTTACGTTGCTCAGTTTTAAGTTTCGTGACTTAAAGGCTTAACTTTAGTAATTACCGGGGATCAAATTATACCCAATATACTTCACAAAGTCTTAACCATTAAGCAAGCAAATAAAAAAAAAATCAAATTGTATTTTTCTTATACTAAACCGACACTATCACATATATGATATCTATTTCTTTGTTTCACTTCTCATTCAATCAAAACAAAAGAAAAAGATAAGGATAACTCCTCTCTTCTTCCCTCTCCTATATCACCCATCGACACCACCACATCACATAAGCCACGACAACACCACCTCAGCCACCTTTATCCACTTCGGGGTCGAGAAAGACGAGGAGATCAAAGAATTAAAGGGGTGTTGGATTCGTTTTTATTCTTCAATTATTGCTAAGTAAGTCCCAAACCCTTTTGTTATTTTTATTTTCATGATAAATTTGATAATTTTGGAATAGGTTTTCTGATTTTGATGAGTTTTAATGTTCTTGATGTGTTTGTGATGATTCGCATGGCATTAGAATGATGTTAGGATGTTAGAAACACTAGTTGGGTTGTTTAATTGAAAGTTGTTAGGATAGATAAATTGGGACAGCACGTTAATGATGTGATGTCGAAATATTTTTGGCTTAATACCTGTGATTTTATGACTTATTTGGGTGGAGCAACATACAAGGTGTATGTGGTGATTTGGATGGAGTGGTAACTCATCCGGATGACCGAGTTACGCCCAAATTAGTAAAACTAGTCAAAATAGGTTGCTTGAAGATTGTTTGTGTGTTAGTGGTAAATTTTCGGCTTAGAGCCTATTAAAGCTTTTCACAAATGGATAGTATAATATCTCAGGTCCTAGTGGTGATTTGGACGAAGCACCAACTATTCCGGATGGTCGAGATACGACCAAAACCGTGAAAACCTATTTAGTATGTACCCAGAAATTGTAATGCAAATTGTTTTACTTGCAACGAATTAATTTTGAACTAGAGGCTACTGGGTTTTTAGATGGGTGAAGGGTAAAATATATGAGGACCTTGTGGCTAATTGGAGGGTTTATCAACTCCTCCAGATGAATGAGTTATGACCGTTTTGCTAAAATTGATCAGTTCTGAACTACTGTTTGAAAAAGGAGTTTAACTCCAGTTTTTTACACTAAAAGTGTTAGAATAAATGTTGAGACCTGTAGTAGACATCTTATTCTAACACCTCCAAGTGGCCTCACTTCAATTGCTATCATATTTTAGGATTTATGGCAATTTTCGTAAGAGCTTAAAATTCAGAATATATCATGGACTGAATGTTCAGGGGTAAAATAGTTTTTTTTTCTTCACATGATTCTGAAACTTTTAAAGGTTGAGGCCTAGATTTTTGAAAACTATACTCAAAGGGCTTTCCAAGGGTGAAAGCCTTGTATTCATGTCATTTATATATTAGGAGTTAAGGGTCCATGAAGTATAGTCAAATCCAGAATTTAAAATTTTACGTCTTGTTTTGAAATCTAAACGTGTAGAAACACATAGGTAAAACAAGAATTTAGGAATGAAACTTAGTAGGTGTTTTATTACATATAAGACCAGGTTGAACATCAATCTTTGAGTACAAATACCTTGGGTTAAGTCTTAGTGCAATGCCATGCTTATCTCGAAAACATATCTCGTGATCTTTTGATTTACTTTCACGTATCAATCTTCTTTATCGTTCTAAGCCGCGCCACGTCTTTTAGGTTGTGCTTAGATGCTTCCTACTCGTCCGGAGATCCATATTACTTCTGGTCTTCATCACTTCTCTATGAGTTTTCATAGCCCCGTTTTTCAAGTTAATATTTCATTTCAAACCTACGGGGGAGAATACATTGCACATCAGTTTATTACGAGCCCAAGTATATCAAATTCATTTACATTGCTTAAGTTACCGCATTGCCATATTAATGTCCCCATTTCTTTGTCATGAACCGTTAATTACGGAGTAAGCGAGGGTGAGTGAATAGATCTATTGAGGGTGACTCCTCCATCCGGGTTGGTGGTTCCAACTGGTCAAACGGATGCATTTCATTTAATATAAGAATGAGAGTTATTTGGCAAACACTCTGTTGGGGCGAACATCATAATTAGTCTAGCTTCGGGTTCATGAGCTTATAGCAATTGTATCATTTTCATGTGGCATTTTTGTCATACATAACTTATACTTGTGGTAGCCGTACAAACATTTACATAAACCTATGATTCTCACCAACATTATTGTTGACCGTTTTAGCAATGTATTTTCAGGTAAATAAGGCATATACTTCATGGCATGTGAAGGCGCATGGAAAATATTTTGAAGACGATGCACATATTATCATTCGAAAATCTTTACAACTTTCATGTTGTACTTTTTATTATTATATAAACTTGTGGGACCTCTTTGTAAACTCTGATATTTTAATCGAATGATAATTCATTTCAAAACGTCTCATTTAGAGTCGTTTTCTGTAACTTGTTCTGTGAACTATGAAGTAATACCCAGTGACACAATCTTCCGCTGCAATAATTTTGGGGGTGTTACATATTGGTATCAGAGCAATGGTTATAGAGAACTAGGTTGTATCATTGACCCTAGACTATAACTACATCATCATAACATCTCATCATTTCATCATAAGTGCATATTCACTATACATGCAGTTTCATACATACATTTTACAAGTTATTCACTTTCATTTTACATCGATTGTCACATAGATGTCTTCATATGCCTATTCCATTATCCTTTCTTTAGACTCCAATGTGGAGAATATCTTTACATTCCCTACTCAATATTAACATCAATTGACTCCGCACTAAACACATCACCGATAACATCGGATGCCGAGACGAAGCCTTCAAGAAGGGTGAAGTCGCTCTCACTCCTTTGTTTTACCACCAACATGTCGTGTTAGACGTTATTCACACATTAAGTCACTAAACTATCATACATTTGAAGCACTTACGACACCTCATAACCCATCTTCTAGAAACCGTCAATCATTTTGAAAAATAACCTCAAACTTATCACCTCCTATCACATCTCTTTAGAGCGCTTATTCTTAACATAGGACTTTGATACGTCTCACCCTTCCTCTTATTTGGAGAGTTATGGCGCCATACCTACTCCTTAACACAATACTATGTTATTTATATAAAGACTGTTTATATAAACGATTGACTAAACATAACTGCATATGCCTATTCCAAGGCATTATGGCACAACCAGATATCACCGATCATATACATTTTGTGGTCTACGAAACTTTCTCAGACATTGTAGTTAATACAATGGTCTCATTATTATTAAGACATTGTAAGTATACAATGGTCCTCTTTATATCTTAAACATCGTGAGATACACAGTTGACTTAGATATATCTCAGACATTAAGAGATACGCAATAGTTTTATCTATTTCTCAAACATTGTGAGAAAACTATTTCATAACTATGAACTCACCAATTCTTTTGAACGCTATGTTGATTTTCTATGATTATTTTACTCCTCGGCTTCGAAGATGAGTGTGAACATTCATTCCATACTCTTGGAACACTTTTGACGTCTCATAATATATCGCCTTGTAACTCATCGATTAAGTATGAGTGTTGCGTCGGAAATTCTTAAGTAGGATGATTTGGAATATCCTTATTTAAATGGACTGGGACGCCTTTTCATTTAAATAAAGAAATTGTAAATCGCCGAACCATAAGTTTATAATTTCTTACTTACATAAATTGGGACGCTTCTTTATGTAAGTAATGAGTTATAAATGAGTGGGCTTATTTGTATCCGATACGACATGAGTATGAACTCGATCTCGAGAATCACTAGTGTTCTTTGAAAAGATCTAGAAAACACGATAGTGTCTTACCTCTCAGTAAAAGTCTTTAGACCTCATTCTAACAACCTAATTTCATTCTTAAGTTATCAATTTTGCTGTTACAAATCCTTACAAACATGAACCGTTTGTTGAGCTAACGAATTTGGTTGAAGTTACTCGAAACCCTACCTGGTAGAATCAGATGTTTTAAGAACATAATTGAAACCCGACCTGATAGAATCAGATGTTTCAAGAACATAAATTGAAACCCGACCTGATAGAATCAGATGTTTCAAGAACAAAATTCGATTGCCACAAATTTGATTATGCACGAGTCGCATAAGTCAAAGTATTCCATATTATTGAGCTAACGGACTTGTTACACTCATTGAACTAATACACTTGGTTCAATCTCAAACTAACAGAATGGGTACAATATCCCATCATCCATTACATAAGCTCTCCCACGAGCTCCTCCCATTTGTTGGCCGTTATTTTAGGGACATTGTTTCTCGAAATGTTCCCACTTTCCACATCCCATCATCATTTATTATTATTGTTGTTACTGTTGTTATATTTGCAGTTGTTAGATCCTTGAGCAGTTTAAGCACGCACAACTTGATCTACTGAGTTACGAGACATCTGAATTGTTTTGTCTAGTGTGAGTGATCAAACGAATTTACTTTCCCTTGAATACTGAGAGGAAGTTCTCAGATGAACTTTTTACATAACTTCTCATTGGTTGAGACCATCACTGGGCACACTACTGCCAAATCTTGAAAGTGACGAATGTAAGTTGTGATATCGACACCACTTACAACAAAAAAACTTCACCTACATTTCTTGCACCTCATTTCGAAGACAATACTTTTGGATTATAATTTCTTCAACTTAGTCCAAGCAATCTTGTAAGTATTCTCAATACTAATAGATTAAGCAACAACATTCTACTATGACAAAGCATTGTCCAGAAACATGCTGGCGGCATATTTGACTTTGCAATCTTTAGCACAATTTCTGATTAGAATTTCTAAGCTTGCCACTCATAAAATCCTTCTAAGGAATCTAGTACAAAATTTACTTCATGTCCCCGCAATATTAGGCTACGCATATCACCAGAAAGATTGCACAGATGTAAGCGTTAACTTTCAAAACTTCATGCTAGGATTAAGGTTTTGTTGAAAGCTTCGTTTTGGGAAATTAGAAAAGCCAAACTTAAGATATATTGGACTTTATATGATATTGGCAAGAATTAGCCTGATAGCTGACAGACTCGAGCTACCATCCAAAATTAGCAGTGTACACATCGGCCTTCGTGTGTGCAATCTAAAGAGGGGTCTTTTTGATGAAACACTTACTACTCCCCTAGAAGAGACCTACTTTGATGAACGTCTAAACTCTATCGGAGAATCTACTAAGATCACAAACCATGAGGTCAAACGACTTAAGCAAAGTTACATTTCTATTTACAAAATTCAATGGAACTCTAGAAGAGGTCCAGAATTCATGTGGGAACGTGAAGATAAACTCACACACATCGTCAGCAGATAGCACTCACTGAACTTCGGGACGAAGTTCCCTTAAGGGGTACAGACTGTAGCAACCAGTAATTTTTCATAAAGTAAAATGAATATTTTACCCATTGACTTTAAAGTTGACTTTTGACTATTTGACTTTTCCAATAATGTAAACACATTTACCATAACCGGTGGTTAACCGGTAATTTTCCAAGCTAAATAATTCACTCTGTTTTGAATTATCACTCTCTGAACATTTTTGTTCACCTCTGTCTATTTAACGAGTAGTTATCTCGCAAAACGTGAAAACCGCACACAACGGTAAACACAATAAACAATTTAATTTAAATTACTTTTATAAGTAAAATCAAAAGTTTAATTGTGTAAATTTTTCTCGCGACCAATACAAGACTATGATAAGTCAATGTGTTCAAAATACTCAAATATCACCAATAGTCATATTTTATATGAACTATTTCCTACTTATCATTTTTAAGTAGAAATGTTACTTTTTATGCAATACGCGTACTCAAACCTACGTTCTTAGGTTTTAACAACATAAGCGCATTACGTTAAGCGTATCACACCATTAATATACTTAGATGGAGTATATTGATAAGTTTTGACATCTTTGTAATCATCACATTTTTACGTTGCTCAGTTTTAAGTTTCGTGACTTAAAGGCTTAACTTTAGTAATTACCGGGGATCAAATTATACCCAATATACTTCACAAAGTCTTAACCATTAAGCAAGCAAATAAAAAAAATCAAATTGTATTTTTCTTATACTAAACCGACACTATCACATATATGATATCTATTTCTTTGTTTCACTTCTCATTCAATCAAAACAAAAGAAAAAGAGAAGGATAACTCCTCTCTTCTTCCCTCTCCTATATCACCCATCGACACCACCACATCACAGAAGCCACGACAACACCACCTCAACCACCTTTATCCACTTCGGGGTCGAGAAAGACGAGGAGATCAAAGAATTAAAGGGGTGTTGGATTCGTTTTTATTCTTCAATTATTGCTAAGTAAGTCCCAAACCCTTTTGTTATTTTTATTTTCATGATAAATTTGATATTTTTGAAATGGGTTTTCTGATTTTGATGAGTTTTAATATGCTTGATGTGTTTGTGATGATTCACATGGCATTAGAATTATGTTAGGATGTTAGAAACACTAGTTGGGTTGTTTAATTGAAAGTTGTTAGGATAGATAAATTGGGACAGCAGGTTAATGATGTGATGTCGAAATATTTTTGGCTTAATACCTGTGATTTGATGACTTATTTTGGTGGAGCAACATACAAGGTGTATGTGGTGATTTGGATGGAGTGGTAACTCATCCGGATGACCGAGTTACGCCCAAATTAGTAAAACTAGTCAAAATAGGTTGCTTGAAGATTGTTTGTGTGTTAGTGGTAAATTTTTCGGCTTAGAGCCTACTAAAGCTTTTCACAAATGGATAGTATAATATCTCAGGTACTAGTGGTGAGTTAGACGAAGCACCAACTATTCCGGATGGTCGAGATACGACCAAAACCGTGAAAACCTATTTAGTATGTACCCAGAAATTGTAATGCAAATTGTTTTACTTGCAACGAATTAATTTTGAACTAGAGGCTACTGGGTTTTTAGATGGGTGAAGGGTAAAATATATGAGGACCTTGTGGCTAATTGGAGGGTTTATCAACTCCTCCGGATGAATGAGTTATGACCGTTTTTCTAAAATTGATCAGTTCTGAACTACTGTTTGAAAAAGGAGTTTAACTCCAGATTTTTACACTAAAAGTGTTAGAATAAATGTTGAGACCTGTAGTAGACATCTTATTCTAACACCTCCAAGTGGCCTAACTTCAATTGCTATCATAGTTTAGGATTTATGGCAATTTCCGTAAGAGCTTAAAATTCAGAATATATCCTGGACTGAATGTTCAGGGGTAAAATAGTTTTTTTTTCACATGATTCTCAAACTTTTAAAGGTTGAGGCCTAGATTTTTGAAAACTATACTCAAAGGGCTTTCCAAGGGTGAAAGCCTTGTATTCATGTCATTTATATATTAGGAGTTAAGGGTCCATGAAGTAGAGTCAAATCCAGAATTTAAAATTTTACTTCTTGTTTTGAAATCTAAACGTGTAGAAACACATAGGTAAAACAAGAATATAGGAATGAAACTTAGTAGGTGTTTTATTACCTATAATACCAGGTTGAACATCAATCTTTGAGTACAAATACCTTGGGTTAAGTCTTAGTGCAATGCCATGCTTATCTAGAAAATATATCTCGTGATATTTTGATTTACTTTCACGTATCAATCTTCTTTATCATTCTAAGCCGCGTCACGTCTTTTAGGTTGTGCTTAGATGCTTCCTACTCGTCCGAAGATCCGTATTACTTCCGGTCTTCATCACTTCTCTATGATTTTTCATAGCCCCATTTTTCAAGTTAATATTTCATTTCAAACCTACGGGGGAGAATACATTACACATTAGTTTATTACGAGCCCAAGTATATCAAATTCATTTACATTGCTTAAGTTACCGCATTGCCATATTAATTTCCCTATTTCTTTATCATTAACCGTTAATTACGGAGTAAGCGAGGGTGAGTGAATAGATCTATTGAGGGTGACTCCTCCATCCGGGTTGGTGGTTCCAATTGGTCAAACGGATGCATTTCATTTAATATCAGAATGAGAGTTGTTTGGCAAACACTCTGTTGGGGCGAACATCATAATCAGTCTAGCTTCGGGTTCATGAGCTTATAGCAATTGTATCATTTTCATGTGGCATTTTTGTCATACATAACTTATACTTGTGGTAGCCGTACAAACATTTACATAAACCTATGATTCTCACCAACATTATTGTTGACCGTTTTAGCAATGTATTTTCAGGTAAATAAGGCATATACTTCATGGCATGTGAAGGCGCACGGAAAATATTTTGAAGACGATGCACATATTATCATTCGAAAATCTTTACAACTTTCATGTTGTACTTTTTATTATTATATAAACTTGTGGGACCTCTTTGTAAACTCTGATATTTTAATCGAATGATAATTCATTTCAAAACGTCTCATTTAGAGTCGTTTTCTGTAACTTGTTCTGTGAACTATGAAGTAATACCCCAGTGACACAATCTTCTGCTGCAATAATTTTGGGGGTGTTACACAGGTGTACACATACGAATAAGGCGCCACAAATCACATAATCGTAAAAATTAAATCAAAACATAATGGGGACGCCATGGTCTAATCACACCGCCCCAGATATTGTCATGCCATTGGTGCCATCAATGACATGGTCATGGTACCTCCATGACTAGTTGGCTCGTAACAAAAGGGACAGAATGTAAAAATCATAATCATATCCAAATCATATCAAATCATAATCGTACAAATCATGGCAACTGAATCATATCATAACATATCATACCGAAGTAAAAATGGAACGAATCATACCAATGAATCATAGCATACGAATCATTTCAGAAAGCAAACAAAGGATCATCATAGGGGAATTATAGCAAGGGATCATATCAAAGGATCAGAACGTACAAAGGTATCCCTATTGAAAAGGGAAAGAATATCTGTACCTTATCACAGCAAATCAAACACCCGAAAACACAAGGAATAAGCTAACCCCTCCTTCGCGGATCTACATAAAAATGGTTTAAGTTTTAGAAGACATCTCATATTCATAATTATTCATATTTAGGGTTTCCGTCCATTTATAGAAACTTTTCAAATTTAGAAACTTTCCATAATTAGTAAGTTTACCAAAGATAACTTTCCGAATTAAGTAACTTTCCAATTTTAGTAACTTTCTGGGTAACATTCCGAATCAACCCATTTTAGGTTTACTTATGATAACAAGTTACGTTTAGGGCTTAGAATGTGTTTAATTCCAATTGAAGAGTCCAAGTTAAATTCTTACTAATTATAGCCATCAAAGTTACATAATTAGGGTTTCCAACATTTTCAGAAATCTTCCAACGTTTTTAAGGTTATCTTTTGACTCAATGGACACATTAAACGAGCTCAACAAAATTCAACAAAAATCATAGATGTTCCCACATGTTTTAGGTTACTCCTAGAATTTTTGTAGATTTTATTATAGCGCAGAAATGTGGGTAGAAAATCAAACCTCCAGACATGTCCAAAAAGTACCCAGAAACAAAACCCCTAAAAGTTTAGACCAGAAACATACATTTTCACAACTCCAAAAATTCCACCAAAATTCCCAAAATTCACCCATATCCTAAATATCAAAACTGGAGAAGGAGAGGCAAAAAATATCAATGGTTTGTTCATGGTAAATTAAATACTACAACCCAAAATTTTACTCAGCTTTCCCAGATTCGACACCTTAACTTGTAAAAATGAAAAATCAACCTTCCCGACCTCCAATTCATACAAATCTTATATTTCCAGAAAGTAGAGAAATACTACTTATGTTTAAACCCAGAAAACATCCAAAAAAACTTTACCAATCACAAGTAATGACCCGAAACATTTGACTCTAATATTTGGACAGATTCCTGTTTCACCAAAACTCATTCATTCCTTAACCCAATTCAAATATAACCTCACTCATTCATACCCTTTTTCATAATAAACATGTTAGGTTAGGTTTTCATATATATTATACATGTTCATCCATAACATTATATATATAACCATATTAGGGTTTTAATTTTCGTATTATACGCATATACATAATTAGTATGATGAGCAAAACGCAAGAACAAGATAGGTGATACCTTAGGCCGAATCTAGCAAGAATACAAGAACACAAGACAAATCAAACCCTTCAAACCAAATCAAATGAATACCCACAACAAACCACGATCACTACACCTTGATCATCACCTTGTTACCTTTCGTACCCCTTGATTTCTTGGAGAGAAAATGCTAACCGATCATGTATGAGAGTTTTACGGTTTTGTGTGTGAAATTGATTTTTTTAATGTGTGCGAGGTTGATTGGGAGGATCTGTTAAGATTTAGTAAATCCAGTTATTAAAGAGTCGGTCACATCAAGTATATGTAATCATTAGAAAGCTCGTAGTCGTAGATTATTACAAGTTAAGTAGTATTTAGTTAAGTAACATCGTGGAGGACGGACGGGTCTTTACCCACTGTATGCCTGATCCACAGCCCGTTAGGTGGTGATTTATGTAAGTACTATAAATACTCTCTACCTTCCAAGGTAGAGAGTTGGAGCTCATAATAAGATTTTTCTTTCTCTCACTAAAGTTCCCAAACATCTAACTTTATCTCTCTAAAACCATAGTATACGCCTACTTATGTTTGAGTTATGATGTGTATGTGAAATCCAATATGTTACAAATGGTATCAAGAGCCATGGTTAGATCATCTTTTACATATCCTTGGATTTCTAGTGGTTTTTAGATGGTTTTTGAGTTTGAAAAAGTTTAGTAGTTTTTGCATCATTTGGATCATCTCTAGTGTTAAAGTTTGAATTTTGGGTGTACTTTTGTGTTTAGGATCATTGTATGTGCTTGGGTTTTGATTTGGTAAGCTTGAATCACTGTGGTTGAGCTTGTTTTGGATTGAAAAGTGTGTTTTGGAAGCGACTTGGTCCTAGCGACTTGTCTATTGAGACAAGCCAATAAACAGTACACTTAGTGGATTCTCCACTACGGGTAGCGACTTGGTGAAGGTAGCGATTTGTTTTCAATTTTGTTAGCGACTTGTACTTAAGTTTTCTTAGCGACTTGGTGTTAGCGACTTGAACCTTAGCGAGTTGCTATTTAGCGACTTGACGACTTAGCGACTTGCTGTCAAAATTTGTAGCGACTTGGTACTTAGCGACTTGTTGTCATAATTCTTAGCGACTTGGTGTTAGCGACTTGGATCTTAGCGAGTTGTTAATTTAGCAACTTGACTGTGTCTTAGCGACTTGGCATTATAGCGACTTGATTTCAGAAAACTTAGCGACTTGGTTCAAGGTTTCTTAGCGACTTGATTGAACTTTTGGTTGTAATACGGTTTTCTCTTGATTTAGTAAAATCCCGTGAAAGAATCTATTTCCCGGTTTAATCATAGAGTTTTAAAATCCCGTGTAATCTGTTAACATGTCTACCAACGTACCTACAATCATCTCCACTGTTGCTGAGGATGTTCAAGCAGCTGGTTCAGATACTCGTCCACCTATGCTTGACAGAACTGAAAACCGTACCAGTAAAACTACAAGGAGTATAGTAATTGTTCGAACACCTTAGAGTGCATTATGAGAATCTGTGAAAGCAGACCGAAGTAGAATTTCACAAGTTTAAGTAGTATGTCAACACTAAGAGATAGAAGATATCAATTAAGTCTTGGACTCTCTTCGTAGAACTGTAATAGGGTTTGACGGAACCGAAGTCACAACACTAACTAGTCGAACATCTACAGAAAACCTTCTGGGACATCATACTACAAACTCCGGGACTATAGTCGTAGCTTGGAGAAAAAGAGGAATAGTAACTCGAGTAGTATGCAGAAACCAGATAGATAAGGTATCTAGTAACAAGGTAGACGTCGACATAGTTAATTCAGAGAACATCAGAGTTAGACTATTCCAGGAAGTAGTTATCTGAACTCTTACAACTGAGGCAAAAGGAAAGGTTCTGTCATGTTAGACTAAGCAACACGGGTTCTCAGCATCAGTCAAGACAGTTCGTATCCACCTGCTCATAGACTTGGTCGACGAACTTGTAGGAGTCGTTGTCACCTCTACTAACATCCATGCAACCATCTGTACAATTGTCTAATGTGCCCTAAAATTTTGAGATACTAATTTGGCCCTTTATCTAAGAAAGTGCCCTAAAATGATTTAGTTCTCTTTTGGCATAATGTTGGTTTTCAAGTTAGTTCAGCGATTCTTTGGAACTTGGTTCAGCGATTCAAAAGACTTTAGTTCAGCGATATTACGGTTCAGCGATTCTGTGTCAGTTCAACGATTTAATTGTTGAGCGATTCTAGGTTCAGCGATTGTGGTTCAGCGATTCTTAATACTGTTGTTCAGCGATTCATGGTTCAGCGATGTTTAAAACTGTCGTTCAGCGATTCAGCAGTTCAGCGATTTATCGTTGAGCGATTCCAAGTTCAGCGATTGTGGTTCAGCGATTCTT